>JAPSGF010000024.1:6255486-6323051 GCA_035772895.1 Perdix hodgsoniae | reverse complement strand
AAAATAAAAATAAAAATAAAAATAAAAATAAAAATAAAAATAAAAATCCCAGTCATCTTCCTTTGGTGATGGAAAGAGTTGGGAGCCGGAAGAAATTTGGGAAAATCTTCCAAGCTATAAAGCTGAGTCCACACTACACAGGACTTTCACATCTCTTCTTGGCCTCTTTTCAAGGCCAACATACAACTGAATGTTTTAGGGAGAGGCAGAAAGGCAGAAGTTTATCCCCATTGGTCCAAAAGTCAAGACTTTGGCTTCCACATTTCTGCCTGAAGAGGTGGCAGATGGATGCACACAAGCCTCACACCAAGGCTTCATAGCTGAGAAATAGGGGATGAAGTTAGGGCGGTCCTTTGTGGAGCCAGGAGTTGGATTCATACCTGGAATTAAGAATGGCTTAGGTTGGAAAGAACCTCGAGGATCACCCAGTTCCAACTCCCTCCCATGGGTAGTGTTGCCATCTACTAATCAAGTTGTGATGATGCTGTGGGTCTCTTCCAACTTGGGATATTCTAACCTCTCCAAACTGCCCTGGACACTTGCAAAGATGTCTTGTCCAGACCCTATCATGATGTGATCTCAGGAAAATGGGTACAGCCACCCAGGATGGTTCCTTCTGGCCAAGGACCCACAGGGTCTGCAGCAGACATGCATGCCTAGAGATGGAAGGGAATCGTCCCTGCTTTCTCTTCCCCAAGTTCAGCTTACCTTGGACAATTGGCACAGCTGCTGTTGCCAGGCAGAGGGGCTAGAGGTAGAAAATCTACTCTTGGCACTGCTTCCAGGACCTGCTGCCAACAGAGCAAACACCCTGGGCAGCCACGCGTCATCGGCAGCTCAGACATCTCTGTAGTGTTTGCAGTATTTCACGAGTGATGGGGACACACAATGTGTCCAGTGAGCCCTGGGGTCCAATTGCAAGATCCCAGATTATACCCATTTTCTTCCCACACGCTTGATACAAGCCCCTCCAATTATTTATCATCCCCAGATGCAAATGCAATGGGAAAGGGCATGAAGGGACGTGGGCATGAGGATGCTGGACTAAGGCAGAGGGAGGGGGCTACTAATAAAAAGGATTGGGTTTTGATTCGTTTAAAATTCATGAAAAGTTAGCTTCATGAGAAAAAAAGCCATAAAAAAGTGCACCTCAGTGGAAGGGCCCTTTGGAGATCACCTGGATGAGCCCAGAACTGGACACAGTGCTCCAGATGTGGCCTCCCCAGGGCAGAGCAGAGGGGAGGATCACCTCCCTCTCCCTGCTGGCCACACTCTGTGCAATGCACCCCCCATGGAACCATTGGACTCTTGGAGGAAGAGCTCTAAAAACATACCAGAATCTCATGAATCTTGAGCTGCAGGTCCAGAGAACTGGCAGTGTCAGTTGAAAGGGAAGCAGACAGCTGGTGGACAGACTCTGGACTTTGTTTTGTCTCCTGTGATGTTGGTTTTGCAACAGTTCAGCTGATGACAGGTTTTCACCCTGCCATTACGGAAAGTCCAGGTAGATTAAAGACCTATTGCACCAGACAAGTAAGGATAGATCATCTTTGCAACAATGACCATTTCTTGCCAAAAAATGATGAGCTCGCTGGTGTCCTTGGAGCAGGACTGATGTCCCCTGCCAAGAACTCCTCTACTGAGGATTGGCCTGAAGGTTGCCCAACCCATTCATCAACATGCCATGACCCCACTGCAGAGCAAAATGCCTGGGGATTCATTTATCCTGCTGGGAACAGTGCTTTTGCCCCTGTTCCATGATGAGCAGGGGGTTCTGGAGGTCCTTGAGACTGGGACCAAATGCAAGAATAAGTTGAGCGACTTGCAGCAAGGTGGGGGAAAAATTAGGGTGCTGAAGTGATGTGTAGAGCTGTCTTGGAACCATCCAGGGCTATCTGCCTCCAACCATGTCTCTAAGCCCCTTTTCCTTTCCATCTGTCCTTACACCAGCTCTTAGCACCCAGGAACATTTTTAAACTCTGGGGCCACAATGATTTTTCCACGGATTCACAGCTTGGTTGAGGTTGGAAGGGACCTTGGGTCCTTCTGGACCCAAAGCAGTGTGCCTGAGATCACATCCAAGTGTGGCTTTGAGAGTTCTCCAATAAGGAGACCTGACAACCTCTCTCCATTTGCCTATAGATTAACGTGGAGGTCGTCCCCTATTTAAAGACCAAAGCGACTACAGTAATGCAATGCAATGAGAAAGCCTTCAAGCACTGACACCTGTGTTTTCTGCTTTTCCCAGTGTCAAGATGAGGTCTGCACAAGCAGCCTGGGAAGAGATAGCAGCTAGAGAAATCAGCTTTTCTGTGCTCTAATATCACCTTCTGGATCAGAAAAGGAATGGGATTTGCCAGTGGCTGAAATCCTTTGATATGGAACACATCTCAAGACAGAAGGTTGCTCTAGAAAAAAAAATAAAACTGAATATCCTGTTGTAGTAAAATCTGCATGGGAAGTTTCACTCAAAACACATCACTTACAGGAGATCTAGGACCCACGGAGGAGAGGGCACTGAGTCCTCTAAGGCTTGAAGAGCTGCACAGTAATTCTGTGCACGGCAATCCCATTGCGTTATAAGCCAAGCACCAGGCACCACTCAAAGGGCACGTGCAAGCACACCCCCCCACACACCTCCTGCACACCCCCTCCAAGTGCTCAGACCCGTGGAGAATTTAAGCTCACATACAGTTATGGTATCGAGCCAAAAATAGGCTGAAGAGCACCCGTCTGGCCCAGGCTTCCAGGATAAGGGCAAAGGTTTCACAGCTCAAGCCAACATCTGACTGAAATAGAAACAACCTGCCCTGGGTATGCCAGCAAAGCCCCCCCAGTGCCTGAAGCATGAATGGGAGCTGAAACATCGGCATCCCAGCCCTGCAGTCCATGCAGTGCCCTCCAGCTAACCTCAACTTCAGCTCCTTCTCTTCTTGTCCCTCGCTCCTCCTCCCTGGAGACATGCAGAGCCTGGGTCAAATGGTTCATCAGTGCCACATTAGGAATCAATCATCCAATAGAATCCTGAACCAGACAGGATTTGAAACTATATCCCAGACTCAGGAGACTTTACACAGGAATGGAAGATCCTTTTTCCTGAGCCCTGGATGCAAGCTCTGTTCCAAGCTGAGTAGCATGGACATTAATAGCACATTGCCATAGAAGTTGCCATGTAGTTGAGCACCAACTTTGAAGCCTATGGGATGCCAACAACGGTCCCCAGCAGCATTCTCACCTTGAGAAAGTGCAAAGTTCCTTTGTTAACTCTTTTTAGCACCGTGGTGTCAGCATTGCTCCAGCTCTGTGTTCCTTCTTAAATGGGAACAGAGAAGAGAGGTCAGCAAAGTCAATGGCTGACTCCAAGGCAATCCAGGCAGAAGAAAATCTGAGAATTAAAAGTAAAAACGTTATGAAGCTTTTGTTTTTGCTGCATGAATATGGTTTCAAGGTCAAGTGCTCTCAAATTGCCAAATAACAGAGCAAACTGAAAACACAGAGTTCTTTACAGGGCCTGATTTAGGATCTGAAGGGTAATCACAGAATCACAGCACTGCAGAGGTTGGAAGGGATCTCAAGAGATCAAGTCCAACCCCTGCTAAAGCAGATCCCTGCAGTAGGTCACATAGGTTGGCATCCAGATGGGTCTTGAATATCTTCATAGGAGACTCCACCACCTCTCTGGGCAGCCTGTGCCAGTGCTCTGTCACCCTTACTGTACAGAAGTTCTTCTGCATGTTAGTACAGAGCTTCCTATGTACAAATTTTAGGCCATTGCCCCTTGTCCGATCATTATGCACCAATGAGAAGAGCTTGGTCTCACCCATCTGCCTCCTACCTCCCTTTAGAACATTGATCTAAAGCTATCTCCATCAGAACATTACTGTTTTTTGTGTGTGTGATTTTGAAGATGCAGAGATAAGAAACATGACTGAGCACAGACTAACTGGCTTTCCATACCCTACAAAAGGGGTAGGAAATCTAGAAGTGACAGAAGAAAATCTGAAACCCAAACTGGGCTACAACCACCTACCTACAAAGCACAGCCCAGACACTTGCCTGGTGGCTTGCTGGTGTTAAAAGGGTAAACATGTTGTATCTGCTTGTGACCAACTGCCTATTAGACAGAGCAATTGGAATAATCAGCAGAAAGCGTAGATACAAATGTTTGAGTCACTGCACAGACTGCCAAGGGATGAATCTCTGCTTCAAATTACCCAGCACTTCTGCAGCAAAAGGAAAGCCTTCAGCACTTACCAGCATCCTCCTGCAACACGGATCAGAGTACCTACGTGATCTAACCAAGGATGACAAAGCCAAGACATCTGTATAGAACTTTATTAAAGTAGGCATCACCCACAATTTGCAATATTAGAAAAAATATTTCCAACATTTCTTTTTTTTCCTGAATAGGTAACAGCTGCAACACTCAAATGTCATGGGAAAAGTCTAAGCCCAGAAGTCAGACTTCGAACTGGTAGAAGTTGTACACTTTGTACCACATCAGAATGGTTTAGTACAGAAAATACTGCAGCATAGTTACAACAGAAGTTAGAGGGAAGATGTGCAAAAAGAAAACCCAGGCATCGTTGGTCACAGGTTAAAAACCAGAATGCTCTTAGATTAGTCAGCAGCTTTTGGTAAACAACACAATGTTTAAAATGCCATAGGTCTGATTTTCACCTGCATTTTTCACCTGATTTTTTCCACCTGCACTTGAACAACTTAAAGCTTTGAGCAGTGCCACAATGGAGGACAGCTTGCTTCAAAAGAAAGAATATTTTTTGCTCTTCACTCCTTTTAGCATTAACTAGAGCTCTGAACAAGGGTGAATGGAGTGGGCCCCCATGACTTTCTCTGAATTAAAGAAATGGAATCAGACCCATCAACAACTCTTTGGTTGGCTTCATGGAATGGAGGCAACGAGGAGTCCTCCGGCGCTGATTTAAGGACTAGAATGGACAGATCTTCTTAAATCCTTTTAGGCCCTTTATCTGAAGGATCAGTGTAACAGTTTAGTGGCAGATAATGCTGTTTTGGCAGGGCAGAGGACAAAATCAGAGTCAATTCTTGGATGGTATGAATAAGCCCAACTTCGCTGGCCCATTGGGCCAAATATGACACTTGAACAACATGAGAGCTACAACGGTGGTGAACATTTAAAAACTTGCCTTTTCCAGAAATGTAAACATTATAAAGAAAGTTTTAAGAACAGGCCACAACCCTAGAGGGTTTTGAGCGTAAGTACCTGGGAAATGCACACTTTGCCAACAGATAAAGCAGTAAGATGCACGCAAAACCAAGAGACGCAACTTTAATAAATGTTTAGGATGAGTTCTGGTTTTCACCACATCATCTCTGTTTGAAGGGTACTTCTATGAGAAAACCACTTTCTCTGTAGTATGCAGACTCCCTCACAAAGCGACAGAAATCAGGCCATGTCAGTTAGCCACTGACTGAAGAAACACTGCAGGGTTATAAAGTGAAGCAGATTCACAGTTACCAAAGCCCTGTCACAGAAAACTCGGTGAACAACACAGACAAGAAAACATTGAATGTAATACCTGCATGGGCAACTGGAGTATACAAGACAAAAAAAGATGGAGAGCTTCATTTAGGGAATTTCCAGTCATTTTGAAAATGAAAGGTATTTTTTCTTTGAAAAAAGTAAAATACAATCCAAGTTCCCAGATGTTTTTTTCAAGGCGTACTATTTCTATAGTAGCCCATGGCTCAGATTCAAGACTGCTGTTTTACCTTACCAGGCTTTCCCATCTCTCCAGTCTGTCATTTCTCACTTTCGAAGTCTCATAAGTAGCTTTTGGATAGACACATCTCTGCATCCTTCTACTAAGATTCCCTTGTTAATCCCAGAATCTCCTGTGCATTAAACTCAATGAGCAGAATAGGCCTTAACTGTAGCTAGGAGATGGTTTCAGCCTCTGGAATCCTCTCTGAAGAACAGAAGCATATGACAGTTACACATAAATAGCATCTACAAATACATCTGCAGCACATACAGAAAAAGCAGCCAACGTGAACAGACTTCAAAGGTCAACCTGACTCTAATGTAAATAAGTCTCCATCATCAGCCCAACTTTAGAACTTGCTCCAGGCAGCATGTCATAATGCCAGCATAGCAAACAACTGGGATAACCAGAAGTAGTACTAATTAACAATAACCCCACTCCTGGGCATTGTCTTCTTGAGATACACCCTGGATTCTCATAAATTTAACAGCTTTCTGTATTTTAGATCTACTGATGTTAAACTGATGGCAGCAGCGTTTTGAAATAACAGGAAAAACTTAGCTCGTAAACCCTGTCATTTTTAAAGCACAAAGAGAATTCAAGTTACATTCCTCTTCACATTTATAGGCATTATAAGAATAATGTTACTTTGTATGCCCTACATATGGTATGTTTATACAGTAATGTATATATATATAAATATGAAATACTAACCAAAATTTGACTTCAAACTAGAGTTGCAAAAACCCTGCCTGCAATTTGGAAACATCAAGTAGTTCGTTTCTCTCTTCTGTAAGCGGAGAGAAAAGGATCATATCTCACTATCATCTAATAACCTCCACCAGGGGAATGAAAAACATTTTTAACACAGTGGGATCTTCCTGAAACATCAGGTTTGACAGTATTGTCCCATGCTGTTTGCTGGATATGAGGCAGAAAGAATGACTGGAGATTTGTCAACCAAAGTAAGTGCTTTTTGTTCCTTGTTCCTTGAATGTGAAAGTTCTAGAATTCTGTACTATGGGTGCCTGGAGACAGCACCTAATGATGTTGTTTACCTAACAGAGTATTCCAGCTACACTATACTTCTGCCCAACTCCATTGCTACTTAGGAAAGCTAATAATTGCCATGCTTTAAGGCTCAAAACGATACAATTGATTTAGCCATTTCTTCCTGGTCCTCTGTGGAAATCTGGAAACATCTGATAAAATATTTCAGTTAGCTTGAGCAATCCTGGAATCAGACCCAAGGAAGCTAAACATTGTAGACACCAATTCAGGGAGGTCATAATCATGTTTCCATCCCCAGTCTCTCCGGGCATTGCTGTCATCGAAGTTCATTGGCCAGCTGTCAGCTGCAGTGAAAAGAACAAGAAATAAGGAGCATAAGGTTTAGGAAAAAAAAAAAAATATCACAGAATGGCCTGGATTGAAAAGGCCCACAGTGCTCATCCAGTTCCAACCCCCTGCTGTGTGCAGGTCACCAACCAGCAGCCCAGGCTGCCCAGAGCCACATCCAGCCTGGCCTTGAATGCCTGCAGGGATGGGGCATCCACAGCCTCCTTGGGCAACCTGTGCCAGTGCCTCACCACCCTCTGGCTGAAAAACTTCCTCCTCAGATCCAACCTAAACCTCCCCTGTCTCAGTTTATAACCATTCCCCCTTGTCCTATCTCTATCCACCCTCACAAACAGCCATTCCCCTCCTGTTTCTATGCTCCCTTCAAGTACTGGAAGGCCACAATGAGGTCTCCCTGGAACCTTCTCTCCGTAAACAAGCCCAGTTCCCTCAACCTTTCCTCACAGGAGAGGAGCTCCAGCCCTCTGATCATCTTAATGCCCTCCTCTGGACCCGTTCCAAGAGCTCCACGTCCTTCCTGTGCTGGGGGCCCCAGGCCTGGATGCAGCACTGCAGATGGGGCCTCACAAGAGCTGAGTAGAGGGGGACAACCACCTCCCTCTCCCTGCTGGCCACCCCTTTTTCAACACAGCCCAGAACACAGTTGGCCTTCTGGGCTGCAAGTACGCACTGCTGGCTGATGTCCAGCTTCTCATCTACCAGGACCTCCAAGTCTTTTAAAAAAAAAAAAAAGTATCTTTTTTAAACTCCAAGGTGTATCCTCTCTGGTCACTGAACTTTACAGTAGACATTTCCAAGTGCCTCCTAGGAAAAACACTGCTTTGTTCCTGGTGTACAGCAACCCAATGTTCCCCCTTAACCAATGCCCAATAAGCAATACCCACCTATGGCTTGCCTGACCGCATCCACATTGTAGGTCACCTGAAGCTCAGGAACGTGCTTCTGCACCTCTTGTGCCAGCTCTTCAGGAGTGAAGCTCATGGCACTGATGTTGTATGTCCTCATGCTCAGTGCCTCTGCAGGGGCCTCCATGACCTCTAGAGTTGCTTTCAGACAGTCATCGATGTACATCATAGGGAGGCGGGTGTCCGGCTTTAAGTTACACTCAAATTTGCCAGTCTTGATGGCATCGTGGAAAATCTGGACAGCGTAATCTGTAGGAAAGTAGAAAGGATGTGTGTATCTACCTTAGTCTGTTCTTCACATCGTAATAGTCAACAATCTTCAGATTATCACAGAATGGTTGGGTTGGAAGGGATGACAGGGATCACGAAGCTCCAACCCCCTGCCACACGCAGGGCCACCAACCTCCACATTTCATAGCAGCCCAGGCTGCCCAGGGCCCCATCCAACCTGGCCTTGAACACCTCCAGGGATGGACGGGGCATCCACAGCCTCTCTGGGCAGCTGTTCCAGCACCTCACCGCTCTCATAGGAAGAACTTCCCCCTGACATCCAACCTAAATCTTCCCTCCTTCAACTTTAAGCCATTTCTCCTTGCTCTGCCATTATCTACCTTTGTGAAGAGTTGATTCCCATCCTGTTTGTAGGCTCCCTTTAGGTACTGGAAGGCTGCAATGAGGTCACCCTACAGCCTTCCTTTCTCCAAACTGAGTAACCCCAACTCCCTCAGCCTGACTAGATTACCTCTGGAGTCCCAGCTAAAACCCAGCAGAAGTGTTTGATTTACAAGATACAGCAGAACGCGAGAATCCATTTAAAACTGTCTTGAAGTCATTCTAGCATTTGCACATGACAGCAAGACAGCAGATTTGAATTTATTCTTTTTTTTTTTTTTTTTTTTTTTTTTTTTAAAGAAAATGGTCTCACAATGAGCATAACTAAGCCAAACCTTCAGACAGTCCTTAAAGGTAAAAACTACCAAAGTACACCCTGATGTTGCGGTGGACAAAAGAACTGTCACAACCTCCAGCTGAAACAGAATCTCTACACTGATGCTTTATTAATTTCTATAAACAGATTAAAAACAACTCCATTGGCTTATGGATTTACTGTTCTTGCTTGAAACATCGAGAAATGCACACAAACAACTTACCAGTTGTTCCCCCACCAGGCTGAGAGTCCGCAGATATGATTCCTGGGTACCTCAGGCAGCGAAAGTCAAGGCCATATCGGTAATGGTAGTACTAGCAAGGGAGGAGAGAAGCAGTTTTACACAACAAAGCTAGACTTTACAGCTCACTGTTTCCACAGGAACAATCTCCCATAGGATAAACTTTCATTCTGTAACCTTCCCTCTACAGGGCAAGAAGGAATTACTGAACAGTCTACATTCCCTACCAGACAGCTGAGCTGTCTGCTTGTCTTCTTCTAGTCTTCATCCACATCAGTAGATCATAGAATGGTTTGGGTTGGAAGGGACCTTTAAGATCACCTAGATCCATATGGATTGACTTTTAACATTGGCTCTAGATCCAGCATTCAGAAGTTTCTGATACAAAGCCAATAGAAAAATTCATAGAATGGTTTAGGCTGCAAGGGACCTTTAAAGGCCACCTGTCCCACTGCCTGCACTGAACAGGGACACCCACAGCTCCATCAGTGCTCACAGCCCATCCAGCCTGAGCTTGGCTGTCTGCAGGGATGGGGCACCACCGCCCATCTGGGCAGCCCGTGCCAGTGCAAGTTATGCCTGTACACTCTCATGGCTTTGACTGTGCAAAAGTAAGAGGGTTTTTTTTGTTTGTTTGCTTTACTTTTTGGCAAAAGTCACCACTGCTTACTGTGCTTTCCCAATGCTTTGTGTGCTTTCATTTATGCAATATCATTCACGTTGGCAGATAAGGAAGAGAGGTCAAAGTCAAAAGAATCAGAGAAAGAAATGGTATTGAAACTCAAATTGGCCAGTTTCTAACTCTTAGTGCTAATTCCTACAAAACTCAAAACTACTTTTTCCTGCTGCCTCAGACTACCATAGAGTACTGAAGCCTAAAGGAAGGAAAGGGAGGTGGAAAACCCACTGTAAGTCAATGAAATTCTCCCAGAACTTTAATCAAAGAAGACAAGTTCTCACCTCTCCCATCAGTTCAGCATGAACCTTGGAGACACCATAGATGGTCCTTGGTCTCTGAATGCAGAGATCAGGAGTTGGATCTCGAGGAGAGGTGGGCCCAAAGGCTCCAATCGTGCTTGGAACAAAGAGTCGCAAGTTATGCTCGGCTGCAATATCCAGAACATTGTGTAAACCTGGAACAATATCAGGATTTATCAGAACACTCACTGCACTTCCTCAAGCCTCTATAGGAAGCCTAAGGAATGAGGAATCTGAAACCCTTGTCACATACCAGTAATATTTACAGCTCTGGCCAAGGGGACATTTGCTTCTCCGACAGCGCTGAGCAAAGCGCTGTAGTGGAAGAGCCACGTTATGCGGTTATTCACCACTATCTCACGTAGATTCTTGTAGTCCAAGATGTCTGAGTAGATGAAAGGCCCTAAAAGAATGGAGCCAGAGGGAAAGTGAGCACCAAGAAGCACGGAAGTCAAGACGAGCTCGAGATGAAACTCGGATTGGTTCTTTCCCATTCCTCTACTTGGGTTTTGGCTGCACAGCAAAATGGACCCCTGCTACCAACAGCAGCCAACACATTAGGAAATAGAGAGGAGAAATTAAGGTGAACTGCCACCTTCTCCTTAATAGATTGATTCAAGAACTCCTCTTTTACCCAGTCAAGGGCATGAGAAAAGGAAACACTCAGTATTTCCTATTCAAGTATCCACGTACATTATTAAGCTGTGATGAGAAAGAAGAATCTATTCAAGTTTAATGGAAACACAAGAGTCCAAAAAACATATTCTACACTCATCTTAACATCTAAATTGCCTCAGAATGGAGGAACAAAGCAGAAATTTCGTTTAGAACATCTTCAGAAATTTCATTTAGATCTTCCCTCCAAAAGAATAAACATTTCTTTATACAGCAGGGGCCCAAAAGCCAACTCCAACTTGATCTGAACACTTACCCTGGTCAACAAAGTGGCAAAGAGACAGTAAAATAAATGCAGAGAAAAATTACTTAGAAAGAGGGAGTAACTTATAGATGAAATCCATGTCTGGGCAGGATTTCAAAACAGGAAGGCACTATCCAGAAGTTACAAGCAGCAATTTGCTCAGTAAGCCACGCATCATTTAGACTTTGGTCAAGTCAGTGTATTTTCCCATCTGCTCCCCCAGGCACTTACCGCTATAAAAAACATGATCTGCTGGCTTTCGAATGTCAGACAAGATCACATTGTTCTTTCCAAATCGTTTCCTGTAGAAAAATACCCACATGGTACAGTGAGTCCACAGCCTTCACAGTAATTCATCAGTTGCTCTTCTGCTACTTTGGTTAGCAGGAGCAATATCAAAAGGAAAACAAGTTCTTCAGTGAAATCAGTTGCTCTACTAAAACAGAACAGACCCCCACCACTTCCTCTTTACTATCAGCATAGTGTCTTAGGAAATCAGTAAATTAGTTCTAGTAGTCTTTCTACTGAAAGACACAAATCTTTCAGAAAATAAGTTGAAAAGTTCTTCCTGCCCTCCTCTTGCTGAAAATGGTACCTAGAAAATCTATCGCCCCCCCCCCAGACACCAAAAAGTCACTGGGCGTGCTGTAACAGCAGCTGTTTTCCTATCAGCAAGGTAAACAGAACTGATAAAGTAATCTCAGCCTTGTACTGTTCTAATCAGCACAGTCTGGGAAAGCAAGGCTGACGGAATGAGAGTGCAGTGCAGCCTTCCATTATTTGCATGACTTCAAATACATCACAGAAATGGTTGAAAACATTCAAACTGCAGCATGGCATCAAATGCAGCACGTTGGCTCATTTTAATCACAGTCCAAACACTGCCTGCATGCAAGTTACACTCTGGAGCTGAATAGTGAGTATATGGACAGTGATGAGAGGTCATAGAACTCTGGAAAGATATCACAATGAAATAAGGTTGTGCGTGTGAGGTGAAGGAAGAGAAAAAAGTAGAAGGGATACACTTGGCATTTACTACTTCTGCCACATCAGCCCATCTTTTGTCAGTTATAAAAATATTAGGGTTGAATCTTGAAAGAAGTTTTACTTCTATGTGCATTGCACTACGCAGGGCATCTTCTTCCTGAAGCAGACTCACTGAAACCCTCATAGAGAAAAAGGTCAGCAGTTGTTAAGTGCAGCTGCTGGACAGTTAGCAAAGTTCTTGCTTTGCTCACGTGGATGTTTGTACTACTTTCCTCTCCCATAGTACCTATATAAAATCCCAACCTTCTTCTCCTGGGCAGTGAAACGCAGCCTTATTTGGCTACCCACACTCTGAGGATATTGGTTCTGAATACTCCCATTCAACTAGGAACAAGTTGAACTCAGTGGTCAAACTCTCAGACAAAATTATTTCAGGAACCACAAGCAATGTACACACAGAAAGTACGTCAGTGAACATAAAGCAAGTACAGAAATTAAAAAAAACAATAAAAGCTCAAGGTTATGTACAGAAAACTGCATTTCTCACCAGGATTCTTTTAAAAACAACTTTCCTGAAAACTATCCCTGCTCAAAGTTGAAACTCAAGTTTGAATTCTTCACTACTATTGAGTCAAAAAATCATAACATACCTGAGGAGCTTAGCAAGTCCTACACCAAGCTGGCCGAGCCCACCTAAAAGACAACACACAGGAGACAAAACAGAGAAGTGGTATTGAAATACAGCATCCCAGTATTACATGCATCACATCAGAAACGTGCTTTCTCTCTTCTAAGAATCATAGAATGGTTGGGTTGGAAAGGATGTCAGGGATCATGAAGCTCCAACCCCCTGCCACACTCAGGGCCACCAACCTCCACATTTAATACGAGCCCAGGCTGCCCAGGGCCCCATCCAACCTGGCCTTGAACACCTCCAGGGATGGACGGGCATCCACAGCCTCTCTGGGCAGCTGTTCCAGCACCTCACCACTCTCATAGCAAAGAACTTCCCCTTGATATCCAACCTACATCTTTCCTCCTTCAACTTTAAGCCATTTCCCCTTGCTCTGCCATTATCTACCCTTGAGAAGAGTTGACTCCCCTCCTGTTTGTAGGCTCCCTTTAGGTACTGGAAGGCTGCTATGAGGTCACCCCGACCTCATTCTCTTCTCAGAATCAATTGCTTTCACTAGATTAGTGGAATAAAAACTAGAAACAAGTTCACAGAATCACAGGCGTTGGAAAGGACATCTAGAGATCATCGAGCCCAACCCCCCTCACACATGGGGGATTCACATGTGATTCAGATCCTATTACCATACAGGAAAGACCATACAAATTCCAGAAAGTTCTGATTATTTGTTTGGTCTGAACATCTTTGCTTCCATTATTCCACTCAGTGGGGGGAGAGGAGGGGAACGCGGAATTCCTGGAGCAGGCACAAAGTCACGACAGCAATGCTGACCTGTAATTAACACCCGAGGATGATCGGACTCGGAAAAAGAAACCGAGTGAAAGCTAGCATCAGAGGCCACCTGGCGGGGTGAGATGCCAATGCATCGAACAGGCACGATGGAAACCCCACATCCACAAGCAGAGCTTTGTAGCAGCTGGCTGGCAGCTCTGCTCACGTTCCTAACGATTGGCATCTTCCTTCTTCAAGCACGCTGCGAGAACAGGAGAAAAACATTAGTCACAAGTGACTCAACCGCGCTCAGCTTTTTCAATGCTCCTTCAGAATACTCTTTAAAGAGGCCTGATGCAATCCAAACCCCAGCTGATGCGTCAGCCCAGAGCCACGTCTGCTGGAAGCAGCCTGGGAAGGATGAATAGAGGTAATGTATTCACCAGAGAGAGCACAAGAACACATCCACAGCCCCAGCACAGGCTCCAGTGGAAGGAACATAGGATTCAGTTCGAATTTAAGCCTTTCTATGCTACAAACCATAATTTCAAGCATAACAAATGCAAATTCTTCCTTAAAATCCTTCCGACTTTTAACTGTCTTCTCCAAAACGTAGCTTGCTTGTGATCACACTGTCAATTATGTTCCCTCCCTGTCGCACATACACGCAAGAAACAGGTGAAGATGGAAGGCCATAGCAAGAAATGACACTAGCTAATTGCTGCAGATGTCTTCCAGCACCAACTCAGAATAAGCACAGAAAAGCGAACAACCCATGAATTAGAGCCTTCTTTTCACTTATGGCAACACACAAGATGGAGAATTTTCTTGCACTTGAAGCTATTTGAACACAATTCCTGGACTTAACCTCAGGTGCGACTCATTGCTATCCAAGAGGCTGCGAGGCCTCTCTCCTACCTCAATTCTTTAGTGTGGATGAGCACAGTTCAGCTTAGAATGCTGCAATGGGAGGCAGCCCTGCAGGGAAGGGTGCTGGAGGACACAAAGCTGAACATCAGCCTTGCACAAAGGCGGCCTCAAGGGATAACCTGATAACATTTTCCCTGACAGTACCTCAAGCAGTATTTTACACTGTGAGCTCCAGATGCAGAGTACACTAATTAATATTAGTTGCTATTGAAATGCCACAGTGGGATCAGGTCGGTTTCTCACTCACTGAATTAGTTTCTCCAAATGCACTCATAGAATAAACACATAGGCTTAACAGGGGAATTTATGTGCAAGTCCAGGCTGACCCAAAAGAGCTCTAAACATTCTACACCAGACACAGAAAACCCTTTAGTTAAGCAAGCAACAAAACTTAATGCAAAAAAAAACCACCATTTATGTCATGCATTCCTTCCTATTTTAAATATAAGAGGGGAAATGGAGTAATTAGCGGCTGAAATCATATTCTGGCCTGGGTTGAAAAGGGCCACAACGCCCGTTTACTTTCAACCCCCACCCTAAATGCAGGGTCGCCAACCACCAGAGCAGGCAGAAACGCTGCAGTTATTTCCCCCCACCCCACCGATCTGAACCAACACCCAACGCCACCTTGAAGGATCCCGCACGGCATCGCAGAACGCGTTTCCCTCCCGCACTCACCTGTCTCTCAGCCGGCAATAGGGCAGAAGCACCCCGCCGACTGCAATTTATAGGACACTGCCTCTTTGGGAAGCCAATCAAAAGGAGACGGAAAGTAGGAGTTGTCCCACAGCTTAAAAAAAAGAGAGAGAGCACGAGGGTGAGAGCAGCAGGCGGGGATATCGCCTGGTTCGCATCTGCCTGGTGCTGAGGTGTCTGCAAGGCTGTGATAGAGGGGGCTGGAGCTGACTGATGCATCCCATCCGGGGTGGTAACTGAAGGATGGGTTTGGAGCCAATGGTGGCAGCGCGGAGGGTTAGCATGGAGCAGGGCTGTGCTGAAAGGGAAAGCAAGAATAGCCCCCGGATAGCGGAGCTGTCTGGGTTCTGTTAAGTGAAAGCAAAGGGAGAGGGAAAAAGGGGGGGAAAGGAGAAGCATACGAGCTGACATTGAGCAGATCGGAGCGGTCCCCGCTGAGCTCTGCGTTACATAACAGGCAGGCACCTGTCACTCACCTTACAACAAAAACATGTTTATGCAAGCGAGTATTTTCTCCCGTATTAGTTACCGACAGAACGTGGCGGTGATAAGAAAGATAAGAAACTCGCGACGCCCTTCTGGAAAATCCCATAAGGGGCAGAAGAAAGGGAGGAGGGTCTGAACGCCGCCGCCCTCCCTCCCCCCCCTCCTCACCCAGCGCAGCCCCGGCCCCGCACCCACCGCCCGCCCCGCTGCCTCCCGGGGCTGGGGGGGGGATTGGGGGCGGGGGGGGGGCGGATCTGAACGCGATCTACAGGGGAGGAGAGCTTGGGAGGGGGAGGGTGGTGTGACGTCAGAGTGACGAAAACGGGACGTGAGGTAATGTTGGTCCCCCCCTCCCCCCCTTTCCCCATTCCCCTCCCCCGAGGAGCTCTGCTCTGGGAGATGGGGGGATCGAGGGGGGGTCCCGCCGTTAGGGGGTGAAGCACAGGTCAGGAGGACCCTGGGGAGCCTCCAGCTTCAGCCGCTCTCTGGTTCTGCCAGGAGACAAACAGGTGTAGAACCACAGAATCATTCCGGTTGGGAAAGACCTCCAAGGACACCCAGCCCACCCCCACCCTGTGCACAGACAACGTCCCTCAGTGCCACAGCCCCACACTGAACCCCACCAGGTGACCCCATCACCTCCCTGTGCCACTGCATCACCGCTCTTTAGAAGAAATGTTTCCTAACATCCAACCTGACCCTCCCCTGGCACAATGTGAGGCCATCACCTCTCGTGTTATCACCATTATTTGGGAGCAGAGGCCAACCCCACCTCACCACAGCCTCTTTTCAAGAGCAACAAGGTCACCCTGAGCTCCTCTTCTCCAGTCTGACCCATCCCAGCCCCCTCAGCCCATAACATCTGTGCTCAAGATCCCTCACAGCCCAATGACTGTTCTGTAGTGAGGGACCCAAAGCTGAGCACAGTACTCACCAGTCGTCCATCCTGCATCCCAGTGGCAACAAACAAGGCAGAGGCCTTGTTTGAGAAAAGAAATTAAGGATGTGTGTCAGTCTGGAAGGTTCAAGGCCAGAGCACCAACCACCCTGTAACGCCAGGCAGCCCTAAGGCTCCTCCTTGCCCTAGGATTGCCCCCTTGAAAGCATGACTTAAAATAATATTTCTAACCACAAAACATCTTCTGATATGGCCGCGAGGTAAGAATGCCACAAAGCCTGTCCAACTGTGAAAAGGATGGGGCTAATTCAAGAAATGGTGAAGAAACTTCTCATTGGGATTGCATTACTTCTTTCTCAACTGCTGCTGAGGATAAGTGCTGCTGTTGATGACCCCTCTGGGTAGAAGGAAGGATCGGCTACCTGTGCAGCCAGCAGAAAACCTTTTGGTTAAACAACTGTTGAGGAAGGCACGGCAAATCATAGAATGACAGAATGGCCTGGGTTGCAAAGGCCCACAGTGCTCATCCAGTCCCAACCCCCTGCTGTGTGCAGGTCGTCAACCAGCAGCCCAGGCTGCCCAGAGCCACATCCAGCCTGGCCTTGGATGCCTGCAGGGATGGGGCATCCACAGCCTCCTTGGGCAACCTGTGCCAGTGCCTCAGTCAGTTCTGCAAGATTTATATACTTCGAAGCAAGACTACTCAATGATCAGTATAGAGATGGAAAATCCTCCTGCCTCCAAGAAGGACTTTGCACAGAGGCTCAAGGGCACATTTATTTCTCAGAGTAAAGCGACAGAAAGGTTTTCAAGTAGAAGAAAGGAAGAAGGGAATCAGAAGTTCTATCATGGAAACAATGGAAGAGCAAGGTTCTCCAAGACCTTAGTAGTTATCTTCTGACTACTGATGTCATGAGTTAACGTAGAAATCATAGGACCATAGAATGGTTTGGGTTCTAAGGGACCTTTAAGATCACCCATTAAGATCACTTTAAGATCACCTTTAAGATCACCTAGTTCCATTTGCTTGTCTACATAGAAGATGAAAAAGTAAAAGCTGGAAGGTATTTTATCTCCCGTTTTCCCCGCTGCAAAGTTTAAAACCAATTTATGGGCAGAAATTAGTGAAGGAGGAAATACCGTAATCTAGGAACCACCATCTTATGGAAACATAGGTGACATTTCAAAAAGACATGTTTGAATGTAAAACCCTGGTCAAAGGAGGAGGCTTGTTTGCCTTCAGGAACACCCTCAAACACCCAAAGTACTGCTGAAAGGAGAGCGTTGGAGGGTAAACATGACTCAAGCAGTAATCATTTATAAAAGAAAAACGATAAGCTCACCACCATGAACATGATTCCATTGTAGGAATGACAAGCAGGTGGGTCCAGCCAACAGGAAGGGCCCATGCTGGGCAAATTACTGAAGCGTTACAACTAAATAAGAGTCATTACTGCAGTCAGGTTCTTTATGCCTCGGTGCTCTGCTTACAATAAGCGGCTTTGAGAACCAGCATTATCAGAAAGTTCATTTGCAAAGCTCTGTTTCCATCCGCTTCTTGCTGTGGGTGGGCAGGTGTTGCTCAGCGCTCAGACAGCCACAGCAAACCAAGTTCACCCTGCTCCATTTTCTGGGTCTCTTCACAGCAGCTGTTTCCCTGCAGCTCTCTCTCAGATCTCTGCACTCCATGGCTGAGGGAATTTCTGAACCAGACGCAGCAACTTCACATTAAGTGTTTTTGCACTCACTCTCCTCTATAAACTCCTCCATACGCTTTCAAGCTCGGGTAAGCCTTTGTTATCCATAGTGGATAATATGGCTGCTTCACATATAATTTTGTGCCCTCTAATTACGTGTAGCTAAACTGTTATGCAATCCCCAGCCAGCCTGCCAAGGGGTGAAATTCATAAGGAGGGAAGGGAAAAAAGTCTTATAAACATCTCTGTGGTAAGCTAATCTTATCTCAGAGTCTTTGTTCTTCAAGATTACTTGGGGAATTAATATTGTTCATGTTTGTGCAAGATAGAAATGCTTGAAGTAAGGAGGGAAAAAGTGGATTGCTAGAAGTACAGCTCAACAGAAGTAAGAAAGGGTCTGGAGTTCTGGAAGCTCTTTGTATAATTGCAGCTGCAAATAAGACTTGTGAGGATTGGCTTAGGAAAATCATAGAATGGCCTGAGTTGGAAGGGACCTCAAGGATCATGGAGCTCCAACCCCCCTGCCACAGGCAGGGCCACCAACCTCCACGTTTAATATTAGACCAGGCTGCCCAGGGCCCCATCCAACCTGGCCTTGAACACCTCCAGGGATGGAGCAGCCACAGCCTCTTTGTGAAAAGAGAGATTCTATCAAGTTCTGCCTAAAGGTGGGCATCACTAATTGTATTCCCTGTTTGGGACTTCTGTGGCCCATCAGAACAATGCTTGAACAAGCATGGTGTCCTTTTGCCAGAAGCTTCTTTCCTTTATCCTACAAATTCACACAGTGACAATTCCCCCTGTGAAAGAACACAGGCTTCCCCTGCCAGCAGCACTGCCTGCTGTCAGAAGTGCAGCTCCCTCAGCCAGGAACAGCATGAGAACTTTGATTTAGGATCAGGATAACCACATTGAGCCCCACTTCTTAGGGTAGAAACGCCTGGCACAGCAAGATGCTGCTAAGACTCTGAGAAAGCGTGATATGAGATCAGGTTTAAGTCCAGATACTTTGCACAGCCTGCTCCCTGCTGTCTAATGCTTCTGGATGCTCAGTAAGAGCTTCTTGCAACATACAGCTTTGCACAGGAGTGTCAGGCGTGCCTGGACTGCAGCAAATCATGTCATGTTCATGGGTTCATTTTGGGCAGTTTTGCCCAAACGAGACCCCTTTCTATAAGGATGCTCTGCTATGGCCTCCAAGAAACATACAGTGTTGTTCATGCTGCCTCCATCCTGTGTTGCAGTATTAAATTAATCATATTAATTTGGGGAGTGTCTCTGCATGAGCCCCACCAGGTGGGACTGCCTTTCAGTGGGTGTTTGCAAACAAGAACAGGCTGTTCAGGACATTTCCTTTAAGTAACCCAAGCAGACAAGGGCGGGGAGGAGTACAGCAGCAAACAGCACGTGGTGGACTGAGGAACTGCAGCTCAGTGGTGGGCAAAAGGGAAGGAATGAAGGGACTGAGTGAAGGACAGTGCTGGAGAAAACAGGCAGAACCAGCGTACTGAGGAACCAAATGACTGTGTGATGTGTTTGGGGTGAGAGAAGGATTTGTGGAAGTTGCATTCCCTGATATTGATATAAAATGTGTGGGAGTGTGTATCAAACAGTTCCTTTCCCCAGAAGGAAAAAGAAGAGGCAGAATTCCTAAGCAAGAAGCACACCAAGAGCTCTGGAGGATATGCACAGGGGAGACAGTAGGGGCTCAGAGGTCACAGTCCTATGGCTGAGATCCTAAAACACAGGGTCCAGGTAAATAACCCACCAAATATTTACAGTCTTGCATTCTCATCTTGCACAGAAATCTACCATTCACGTGTTTCAATTAAGAAAAAAATCTGCAGTGGACACTCCCATCCTATCCCAGCTCAATATGCCAGCTATCACATGCATTCCTTTGCTCAGATCGTTTTAGTTTTCACTTACAGAGTCTAGCAGTATCTGAGTGCTGATGCTGGATGGGACTGTGGTGGACAGAGAGCTCCACTAACTCCACTGTATGGCCTTCAGCTTCAACAGCAAGTACATCGACAGGCTGAGTTTTCTTCTTGGAACAGCAACGCCCATCTCCTGCACAAAATCAGCCAGCAGACTCTTGTTTGTGATATGCCCGAAGCTACACAGGGGTTTCCTGAACTGCTCTATCAGCTGGGGCTGTAAATGTGAGCCTATGTACTGATAGGGCACGTGTCCAGTTTAGAAGCACGGTGCATAACTGCTCTGCAGGCAGCTCAGACACCAAGTAATGACTCCTACAGGTTCTGTTCCACGAGGATCCTCTTGACTGAACAAGGTTGGACTGGTTTCTGCACCTAAGACCAACCTAGTGACCCATTCTGCTGAGCACAGGCACTTTGGACTTCACACATCCACGAGCTGCTGAGCTTGATGGAGAAGGGGAAACCATTTATTTGTGATATTTTTCTATATAGCAAAACCTGCCCCAGAAGCGCTGTAGAACTCAACAGGTCCCAATCTGCCACCAGGCCACTGACATCAGTAAGATTGCAAGCACTGGAAACCGCATCCTAACAAAGGGAAAAGAACTCTTTGCAGCTGTTCATGCACAAGAGCCACTGAAAGGATGCAACGCCAGAAAAGGCAGCAGCAGAAGTTTGAAACGTGAAAGCCAGGATTAGCAAGAGAAAGATCAATGAGATACTACAGCCCTCCAATGTCTGGGCAGCCAGGGAGAATTGCTGTGGTGGTACAATTAATAATCTTCAAGGCAGAGTAACTAAAAATGCATTCCTTTCAAATAAAAGCTAAGCCTGTGATTGTTTCCAATTGCCCCACTTGTAAGCTAACACTCCTACAGGCTCCACCAAGAGCCATCTTTAAGTATTGTCACTTAATTCACTGCCTGATAGCTTCTTAACAGCTGTTGCAATTAAAAGTACTTAAGGTGTCCTTCCCTCACAGGGATGATACCTGGCTTTGTTAAGACTACAGTTATTCTTTGGAGTCCATCCCTTCAGGGATGGATATGTGGCTCTGTTAACATTGGAATGATTTGTTTCCCTTCATTTTTTCTTTCCTGAAGCTGTATATAGGTTGGGTCTCTGCAATCAGGTGAGAGAAAACTGGGGAGCAAAAGGGTAGATGCTGCCCAAATTTCTCTCACCACGATTGTTAAACCTTTTGTCTGACCTGTCTTAAATTGTACTTTATTACACACTTGGAGTCCTTACATTCTCTGACAAACAGCTCTTGAGCACCAGGCAATGCTAATGAAAAGCAGACAGAGAGCATGCTATAGCTTTTTTGCAAGAAACTGGATCCGGGTCACTCAGTTCACATTACCAGAGACATGTAGGACCAGATCACTCACTTGGGTAAGCCAAGAGCCACCCTGACTTACACTTAGTGAGAACAGCCTTGACTTCATATGTTCTATGACCCTCAGACCATAGCGGCCAACACCAATGAGTAAATTGTCAATTCTGGATAACACAAGTTCTTGTTGTCACCTAATGTGCCACAGAAGCCACAAAGAGTCGCTAAGAAAGGAGGGTGAACTTCAGTTGGGTGACAGCTCAACCACAAAGACCATGAATGGAACAAACATCTTTCCCCCTGTGGCACTGAACTGTTCTAACCCTGGTGTTCGTCATCCCCAACAGAACTGACGTGGGCTGTCCTTGTGCACAGGAAGGTGTCACATTGTGTTGGCAGGTGAGGGAAAATCTCATCCCAGTCAAAGCCAGTCCAGTCTTCCTTCTGCGGATGAGTGGCATTGCTTTGGCACCCAAACGTGTCACAGTGGATTGCTATTTCCTTGGAGGAGAGGAGATGGAAAAGATTCTCTTTAGAATACTTTGTTGTTGTTGTTGATAAAAGAAATGACCTCGTTCTCGTTGATTTCATTAGATTTGCTTTGCCTTCCCCCCCCCCCCCCTCCCCCCCACAACAAAAGGCAGGGAGCTGTGCGAGCCATTGCTGCAGTGACTTGAACATCATTCACCCGGCATCACTCCAGTTCTTGTGAGCCCATGCAGTGTGAAAACACAGGTGTCAGCCCCTCAGGTGGGTGAGCAGGAGACACAGTTCTCTGCTGGTGGCATCCCCCTGCCTGGCTGCTCAGCACAGTGTAAGGCCACTGCCTGCAAAGCAGCATTTTCAGCTGGTTGCAGAGAGGAGAGGGTTGTGCAGCAGGTTCTCCTCCAGCACTGCAGGCATAAATCTTACAGACTGCAGTGGCTGCAGTCACATTTCTCTGTGTAAGGGAAGCATGCAGCACCCTGCACAGGAATGCTGAATGAGTTCTTCACCTCAGTCTTCACTGGTGGCCAGGATTCTAGTCTTTTTCACGTCCCTAAGTCTTGCACCCCCATACCTCTATGTGGGGACCAAGGAGGTAAATCCCTCCCCACTGTAAGGGTAGAGCAAGTCCGAGAGTGCCTCCTTAGACTGAATGAGTATAAGTCTATGGGGCCAGATGGCGTGCATCCCAGGGTCCTGAAGGAGTTGGCTGAGGTGGTTGCTGAGCCGCTCTCCATTATATTTGAGAAGTCGTGGCTGTCAGGTGAGGTCCCGGATGACTGGAGGAAGGGTCACATCACTCCCATTTACAAGAAGGGGAGCAGGGAGGACCTGGGTAACTACAGGCCGGTGAGTCTCACCTCCGTGCCTGGGAAGATTATGGAACAGATCCTCCTGGACAACATGCTTGATCACATAAAGAACGAGCACGTGATCCTAGACAGCCAGCATGGCTTCACCAGGGGAAGGTCATGCTTAACTAATCTTGTGGCCTTCTATGATGGAGTGACGGCGTTGGTGGACAAAGGGAAGGCGACCGATGTCATTTACCTGGACCTGAGCAAGGCCTTTGACATGGTCCCCCATCGCATCCTCACTCCAGATTGGAGGGAAGTGGATTTGATGGGTGGACGATCCGATGGATAAGCAATTGGTTGAAAGGCCGCAGACAGAGGGTGGTGGTCAATGGCTCTATGTCCAGGTGGAGGCCGGTAACGAGTGGTGTCCCCCAGGGGTCTGTCTTGGGACCGGTGCTCTTTAACATCTTTATTAATGACATCGATGAGGGAATGGAGTGCACCCTCAGCAAGTTTGCTGATGACACCAAGCTGAGTGGTGCAGTCGATACAGTGGAGGGAATGGATGCCGTTCAGAGGGACCTTGACAGGCTGGAAAGCTGGGCTCGGGTGAACCTAATGAGGTTCAACACGGCAAAGTGCAAGGTTTTGCATTTGGGCCGGAAGAACCCCAGGCACCTGTACAGACTGGGAGGAGTGGTCATTGAGAGCAGCTCGGCAGAGAAGGACCTGGGGGTCCTGATAGATGAGAGACTTAACATGAGCCAGCAGTGCGCTCTGGCAGCCCGGAAAGCAAATGGGATCCTGGGCTCCATCAGGAGAGGGGTGGTCAGCAGGGATAGGGAAGTGATTGTCCCTCTCTACTCGGCTCTTGTGAGGCCCCATCTGGAGTACTGTGTCCAGGTGTGGAGCCCTCAGCACAAAAAAGACATGGAGATTTTGGAAAGGGTCCAGAGGAGGGCCACGAAGATGATCAGGGGACTGGAGCACCTCCCCTATGAGGACAGGCTGAGGGAGTTGGGTTTGTTCAGCCTGGAGAAGAGAAGGCTGCGGGGTGACCTCATTGCAGCCTTTCAATACCTGAAGGGAACCTACACCCAGGAGGGGTGTAAACTCTTCGAAAGGGCTGATAATAGCAGGACTAGGGGAAATGGTTTTAAGTTAAAAGAGGGAAGATTTAGGTTGGATGTTAGGGGGAAGTTCTTCACTAGGAGAGTGGTTGGGTCCTGGAATAGGCTGCCCAGGGAGGTTGTGGATGCCCCGTCCTTGGAGGTGTTCAAGACCAGGTTGGACAGGGCTCTGGGCAACCTGATCTAGTAAAGGTGTATGTTTGGTGGCCCTGCTAGGCAGGGGGGTTGGAACTACATGATCCTTGAGGTCCCTTCCAACCCGGGTCATTCTGTGATTCTGTGATTCTGTAATGCTGCAGGATAAAGCCTCCAGCACTCCGTGGATGCTTTTGTTACCTTCTACCAGTCAACATTTTGCTATGAAAGCAGGGTACTAACCCTGCAAAGACCCTGTAAAGACAGCAGCAAGATGTGAGACATGTGAATGCTCTGATCTTTTACATCCATGATGCTCATTTCCACCCGTACAGTAAAGGGGTTTTGCAAGAGAGGTGAGACAGTTAATGACTAGAGACCAGGGAGCCACGCATTAATAGCAAGGTTATATATTAGGACAAACTTATAGATATAGCAAATCCTGGAAAAGATAACTTTGAAAGAAGCAGTTTCTGACGCTGAGAGATTTAAGAGCAGGTTTGGTAAAGCCCCATTGGTGACAACACACATTTAGTGGATCTCATTTTGACACGACTGAGGAGGCTTAGGGCCTGAATCTCACCATGCTTGCTACTTCTGCTGCTCTGAAGCCTTTGCAGTACAGCTCTGCCTGCAAACAAACTGCTCTTACAGTTCTGAGCTGATCTGAGGGCTGGAGCACCTCTCCTATGAAGAAAGGTTGAGGGAACTGGGCTTGTTAGCTTGGAGAAGAGAAGGCTCCAAGGAGACCTCATTGTGGCCTTCCAGTACTTGAAGGGAACACAGAAACAGGAGGGGAACGGCTGTTTGTGAGGGTGGGTAGTGATAGGACAAGGAGGAATGGTTTGAAACTGAGACAGGGGAGGTTTAGGTTGGATACGAGGAGGAAGTTTTTCAGCCAGAGGGTGGTGAGGCACTGGAACAGGTTGCCCAAGGAGGCTGTGGATGCCCCATCCCTGCAGGCATCCAAGGCCAGGCTGGATGTGGCTCTGGGCAGCCTGGGCTGCTGGTTGGCGACCTGCACACAGCAGGGGGTTGGAACTGGGTGAGCACTGTGGGCCTTTGCAACCCAGGCCATTCTGTGATTCTGTGATTCTGGTGTCACCCATAGAATTGACTGTGATTCATTTCATAAACAAGCAGTGTGTAGAAAGCAGGGAATAATTTTTATCCTGAGAATATTCTTAAAAGGACATTGCTTCTGGCTTTGAAGTTACACAGTCCTTGAGAAAACACTGCAATGAGCTTGTAGAAATTCCAGCAGATGGATTTGTTATTTCTGGGATGGAAGCAGTTCCGTTTGTTTCCTGCACACTTTCTTACACAGACCCATTTCTGCACTGCCTTGCAGCTTTCCATCTAAGCAAACAAAATGAGTGGATGATACATCTAATGTATAAGAAAAGTAATCTGAGATACGTATGCATAGGAAGAATTGGGCCCTACGACACCCTTCATGCATGTTTGCCTGGACGGTGACATAATGTTTCAGAGAAATCCTCCATGAGCTGATGTTTGTCCTTAAGCAGGGTTTTCACATCCCAGAGCAGATACATACAGCTCACAATGAATGGGCAAGGCTTTAGTTCAAGCTGACTTTCAGTTCCCTTTTGCTGATTTTCCCAGTTTCCTCCTTACTGGCCTTGACAACATAGGTATGTATATGTATATAGGGGATGAATTTGAAGCAAGTTCTGGAAATGAAAAGCACAATTAATGCACAGGTAAGTGTCTGCTGTGAGCAGGAGCAGCATCCCAGACAGCTCTTAGGCTTGTTTGCAGGAAGTCTTCTCCAGTTTCAGGCTGGATGGGATTCTGAGCAGCTTAACCTAGATGCAGGAGGCCCTGTTCACTGCAGGGAGTTGGACTAGATGGCCTTTGAAATATCTTCTAACTCAAATAATTCTGTGATAAATCATGGTCTGCTTTCCTACAGGTCTTTCTACTAAGCAACGCCCGACTTGGTTATGAAAACAAGCTGCTACAGGTCTGTGCTGAGCAGATGTTGCAATGCAGTAAGGGTTAAGGAATGCATGCTGGGAAAGGTAAAAACTAGGCTATTCTAAGCAAAAATTCAGAAAAAGACTCAAACCAAGTTTATCACACACAGCAAAGAACCACGGACATAAAGGCCACTGGACAATTTAATTGCCCTCCTCAATGAGGATTGATTGCAGCCTTCCAGTGTTCAAAGGGGGATAATAAACAGGAGGGGAATCAACTTTTTACTCGGGTAGACAGTGACAGGACAAGTTGGGATGGCTTTGAGCTGAAGGAGGGAAGATTTAGGTTGGAGTGAGATTTCAAATTCCATGAGAAATAGGAGATCCAGACAATCCTTTCCTTAATTACAATAAGGGAGAAAAGCCTCGAGCCTTCCACCACGAGCCTTCCACTAGAGAAGATACTCCACAGTCACAGATACACCTCTTCCTTTCTCCATCCCAACAGCACTATTTCTGATGAGTTTCCAATCCAAACAGCATCCATCTCAAGCTGGCATTCATCTGCTGCCCTGCACTTTGAGACAAGCATTGCAGCTGGGATGCTTTGCTAAGCTTTGTATATGGAGAGATCCCTTGGTGCTAGGGAGGTTTGGAAGCCACAAAGGGCAAAACAGCTTTGAAAGACATCTTTGTGCTACCATTTTTGTAACTACAGTGTGCTATCAATGCAATGATATATCTTCCTGAAAAGCTCAGAAATCAAGAAGATGGAAAGTGACCATCTGATCTGAAAGGGGTGGACTACATGGTGGTTTTCTCTCCTTAGAGTGAATCATGGAATCACAGAATGGCCTGGGTTGAAAAGGACCACAGTTCTCATCCAGTTCCAACCCTCTGCTATGTTCAGGGTCACCAACCAGCAGCCCAGGCTGCCCAGAGCCACATCCAGCCTGGCATTGAATGCTTCCAGGGCTGGGGCATTCACACCCTGGATAGCCTTAGAGTGCTGATGGACTGCAGAGTTTCTTAATGAGTGAGTCAGCACATACACTATTTTTTCCGAGTACACATGCAGTTATCATATGAACAAGGCAATGAATACACCTCTGTAATCATAACCTACACGTATCGAGTAAGAAAGGCTCTGCATCACTCCAGTCCCTTCCTCGCCATCACAGACAGCTGAACAGAAGCAGGATGAGCATCAGCTCCCTTAAAGGGTCACTCTTCTGCAGTGGAACAAAGCAGAGAAGGAAACAGACTCCGCTTTCATCTGCTAACATAACAAAAGTCTCCCTGTTAGGGTCTCAACACCTGGTAAAATCTATGGTTGCAGTCTGCCAGATCTGGGATTAGGTGCACAAGTGCTGAGTGCAGCCACTGGGGGTTATTGTGACCTGGGGAACCACCACGTTTCACATCTTAAAATATGTCACCCTCATGAAGAGACTCGAGAAAAGCCAGCTAAGTGCATATCAGTGTATTTAATGAAAGCTGCAAGAGTCTCCTGGATGTAAATCACTCATCTCTGAAGCTCTCTGTTCAATTACCTCAAAACTTTGACTTGAAAGCAAAGCTGAATTCTGGCAGAAAACCCTGGGGGGTGTGTGGGGGAATTCGGGAGAGAAAAGTTAAAATGCATTTAGAAATGAAATCTAAAATGGCTATCTTTGCAAAACAGAGCCATTAGCACAGCTGCAAAATCATTTGTCAAGTGCGTGCTTGATGCATCAAGAGGCAGAAGCCTTTCCCACAGCCTCCCCAGCTAAAATGGAGCAGAGCAGCCTCCAGCAACACGTGAGTATCAGTGAAGATCAGCTTAAGGATTTAAAAGTAGTTCTTGCTTTTGCTTCAGGGTAATAAGGCGCTGCAGTGGGAGTGGGGCAGAGGCAAAGCACTGAGGAATTCCATATCCCATACGGTATCATTAGATAATCTTTATATCTTGGCACAGTGCCCCATCCCTGCAGGCAATCAAGGCCAGGCTGGATGTGGCTCTGGGCAGCCTGGGCTGCTGGTTGACATCCCTGCACACAGCAGGGAGGTTGGAACTGGATGATCACCGTGGTCCTTTTCAACCCAGGCCATTCTATGACTCTGTGATGCTAAAAAGAAGAGCTTGTCAGCTCAAGCAGCTTGGGAATTTTCCATACACAAAAAGAGCAATTTCAGCAGGAAAAAGAAAACCAGAGTTGCCCCTGGGGATAAAAAGGGATTTCACCTACATTTTTCAATTTTCTTCTCATTCCCCACTAAGTCAAACATCAGCATTTTCTTGAACTAAACCTAAAGTGTTTCAAACCCTGTCAGTGTTAAGCTGCCATTCAATGCCTTTCAGGCCATTGCCTGCCTGCACCGCACTTTTGGGTGTCATACATTCAGAGCCTTTCCGAAGCAAACGGGACAACTTCACTTCATACTCCTCACAAAGTGTGACTCAAGCATTTGGTCACTGAAATCCCAAAGGAAACATGAGTTTGAGAGAATTAGGAGAAGACAGCTCCACAGTGACCAATAAGTATGACAATCCAGATATGCGTTTTGTCCCAAGAAATCAATGCAGTGTTTGCAGCTGAGTCAGGCAGATCCCACGTCCTCTTTTGCTCCATCCCTGGAGGTGTTCAAGGCCAGGTTGGATGGGGCCATGGGCAGCCTGGGCTGCTATGAAATGAGGAGGTTGGTGGCCCTGCGTGTGGCAGGGAGTTGGAGCTTTGTGATCCTTGAGGTCCCTTCCAACCCTGGCCATTCTGTGATTCTGCTTGTGTTCTCTTCTTACTCATCCACTGTTGCTGGTTGCTGGAGATGAGCACAGAGCTGTGTGAGCCTTCATCCTGACCAGCATTGCTGTATTTATTGCTTTCATGAAGCCAGCTCAGCCCTGTGTCCTGCTCTGGGCAGCATCCAGACCATGAAAACACAGCACAATGAGTCTCAGAGCACGGTAAGGTTCAGTGATCTGGAACCTTCAGCTCAGCAACCAGAAAGGAAACCTGAAAAAGTAAACTGCTTTTGTTAAATTGCCAAAAGTAAATACTCTGGCAAGCTTAACTACTTCAAGAAAAAGGACATACATTGTACAGAAATTATGTATGTATGTATATTTCTTGAGTTCTTACATTCCAGTCAGGATAAAGGCCAACCTTAAACTAGCAGAAGCAATTTCCCAAGAGGGAAACCTTTCACAGAGCTCTGCTAGCAAAAATAAAACCCTCCACTGCACACACATCTCCCTCACCAGAGATCAGAGATGGAGCCAACCACATGTGACAGCTATTAATCGCATCCCTTAACGCCGGCTGGGCAGGACGTGGGCATGGCTAAGAGGACGAGAAGAAAACCCTACACAGAACACTGGTTGGTGCTGGCTGCAATAGGAAAAAGCACTTCAGATTCGCTACTCAGCCTTTTCAAATGGATGAATGCTTGGTTGTCAAATCTGCCAAAAAAATCCCTGGCATTTCTTGGAGATAGGAGATTGGTTCAGGATTGGGATTTTGTGTTTGTTTTTTAACAAATAGAAAGGAAGCAATGAATGAAATGGCTTTCAGATAATTATGAAGTTAAAAGTAAATGGATTGCCCTGAGAGGTGGTGGATGCTCCATCCCTGCAGACACCCAAGGTCAGGCTGGACAGGGCTCTGAGCTGTGGCTGTCCTTGTTCACCCACTGCAGGGCAGGTGGAGTAGATGACCTTTAAAGGTCCCTCCCAACTCAAATGATGCTAAGATTCTAACCAAAGCAAAACTGACCACTGTTTTATAGACTCATAGAATGGCCTGGGTTGCAGAGGACCACAGTGATCATCTAGTTTTTTTGGTGCTTATGTGCAGGGTCACCAACCACCAGACCAGGCTGCCCAGAGCCACATCCAGCCTGGCCTTTCCAGGGGTTGCAGCCTTTGGGCACTAATAAATAGCCACTTTCTGGAAGCTGAGCTCGCAATGCATAGACATTTCAGTAAATCACGGTGCAACAGAAGTTGCAGGCAGAAAATATTTTGCTAGCTGAGAAGCTGAGCGCTTGCAACTGCGGGCTCCCAAGTGCCTAAATGAGTTTGAAAGAACTGTTAAGCACCATTCACAAAAAGAGCTGTCTCTCTTAAATGCTATAGCAGGAAAACAAACTCCACAGAGCCTCAGAAGTGCATTTAAAGTCCTTGGGGATGCAGTGCTACAGGTGCATCAGCAGTATTGCTTCATCTGCTGTGAACTGTGCAGCATCTTCAGCAAACCAAGTCAAACTCACCCTGCAAAAGAACACCTCCATTGGGTTCAGTTGAGCAGAAGGGCTTTTACTGCTCAAGAAAGATGATGCACAGAGCATCTGAGTTGCTCACCAGTGGTTTTCACATGCATGCCTTAAAGATCAGATCTCTTCTTTATGAGTAATAGTGCCAGGATGGTACATTGATGAAGAGGCGAGAGGTTTACATGTTGTCCTGAGGGATGTGGGTTAGTGGGAAATGTTGGTAATAGGTGGATGATTGGACTGGATGACCTTAGAAGCCTTTTCTAATCTTCGTGAGTCTATGATTATAAGATTTAGTAACCATTTGACCTCCTCCAGCACCAAGAGAACCATCCAGAGTGTTGAACTGCCATGAACACGAGCTAGACAGAACTTGCAGCAAGCTGGCCTCAACACCACCCTGTCCTAAAGGTCCAGCTGAATTCCAAGGCCTCCCTGATAAGGCCCAGCTGGGTAACCCTGCCTTTGGATATGGAGGTTGCCAAATTGTGAGAAAGAGCACAGAGCCCTGCAAGATAAGAAAGAAAAACCGAGGACAGAGCGTCAGAGTGTGATAGGTAGCAGCTCAAAGGTCTGAAAGGAGAAAACTCAACAACAGAGAGGCAAAAGATCCTAAAAGGGTAAAAGCTGAATCCCACGAGCTCAAGAAGGCAGCTCAGGAGCATGGATGATCCACCCAACTGTTGCCTGTGGGCAATAAATACAACACTGGGCGTCTTTGTCAGTGGTCTGCATAATCTCGTGCCTCACTAGTCCTTGCTATCCTTTATGTACAAGAAATGCTGCAGGAGAAGCTGTGGGTGCCCGATCCCTGCAGTGCCCAAGGTCACGGATGGGGTTTGGGAACAGCCCCGGCTGTGGGAGGTTGGGGCTGGGTGGGCTCATAGCTCCCTGCCAACCCAAACCATTCTAGGATTCTGATTCTATGAGAGGCAGCAGGTTACAAACTATTAAGAAGCTTGTGTGTTTTTAAAACCCAGATGGGATGAAAAAATACAAGTGTAAGAGCCTGCAAACAGGGAAAGCCAGTCTTAAGTTGAGAAACTTACTAACAAAGGAATATTGGAAGTGCAAGCTAAGAGAGCGGGACTTGTTCCCACGAGCTGCTCTGCCTCCCTGAGCCCCAATGACAGGGAAGGGAGTCGTATCTGGGCTGCAGGCAACATTCTTGTTGGAAAAAAGGGCAAGGAGCTGAAGGAAGGGTGAGAGGGCTTTGTGAAAGTCAGTGAAAGGCTGATGGTAACTCAGGAAGGAGGATGGCAGGATCCCAGTTGTGTTATGACACAGCTCCTCTTCTTCTCCCACACAGGAGCAGAACTGCAGATTTGAAGGATGGTCATCAATTTGAGAGCAGCCCACCTTCAGTGATGCTGTTCTTTAGCAGTTAATCTTATTTCGTCCCAGCCAGAACTGATCCACAACAGCAGTTGTAAAGGTGCAATGCAAGCTCAAGCCATGGCAGCACACAGGCCATAGCAATCTCCTAGGAGGGAAGAATTCTTAAAATACAGTAAGGTAGCAAACTCTGGACCATTTTTTGCACAGCATGAGTGCACAACCTACCAAAATGGAGAGAAGGGACCAGGGTTGCTGGGAATAACTGCTGTCAGGAGTCTCCAGCAACAGAGCCATGCACTCTTACAAGCAGCACAACACCAGGGAGCTGATGGCTTAAGAAAACTTGTCATTCTCCCTAATCTATTTCATACTACCTTCTTCTTCCTTTCCTTTTCCATGCAGCATCCACAAGTGCTCATAGAGTGGTTTAGATTGGAGGGGTCCTTAAAGATCATCTTGTTCCAACCTCCCTGCTACAGGCAGGTCTGCTCCCCACCAGCTCAGGCTGCCCAGTATCCCAGCCAGCCTGGCCTTGAGCACCTCCAGAGATGGGGCACCTCAGCCTCTCTGGGCAGTGCTGCCAGGGCCTCACTTCCCTCCGAGTAAAGAATTTCTTCCTAACACCTAACCTAAATCTCCCCTCTTTTAGCTTAAAGCCATTCCCCCTCAAGATCACAGGCTCAACCAGGATGTTTGCTGCAGCCCAGGCTGCCTCTGATCTGAATGTCTTTAATAATCTCCTCCACGTTGGCGAGCACCAGGTCCAGCAGTTCTTCACCTCTCCTGGTTGTGTCCAATACCTGAACCAGAAAGTTACTGTCAGTGGAGTCTCCTTCGTTGCTTGCAGGCTGCTGTGTTGTTTTTCCAGCAGATATCCAAGTGGTCGAACTCTTCCATCAGGAAGAAAGCCTGCAAGCACGAAACCTCTTGCAGCTGAAGCAAGAAGGCCTCGTTAGCAGGTTCCCCTTGAACAGACAGCTGTCCTTTATTGCTCCAGTCCAATAATCAAGGCCCTTCACCTTTTTTTTTTCTTTCTTTTAGCAGCACTGGTTGTGACTCTGGTTCTCAGTTGCACCTTCTTAACATGGTTGCCTCCTTTTGTTTTGAACCACTACCCGTACCTTCTCCTTCCATCCCCACAGCTTTGTATCTGCTGGCTAGGAGGACTGCAGGGACAAATGGGAGAGGCTTCTCCATCTGCTCCAAGCAGAGACAAGCTTCCAGTCCCCCTCATCCTGTACGTTTGCTGTCAGCTTGGAAGCCTTATCTATTTCCCCTTGTGGGGACTTAGTGCTGCCGTTGGCCTGCCTGTGACGCTGCGTAATACCAAGCATCACTCTGACTGCTGGATACATCTCAGCCTTGCTGACTTCCTCCTGCATCCTGCTCAGCTGCTCATCTTGTTCACAGCTCCCTGCAGCTCAGCCTCACCACGAGCCTCAAGCTGGATCTCTGTGCCTAGGTGCCTCCTGGAGCTAGCCGTAGACATGCTATCCCCTTGCTTTGCTGCTCTGCACATTGCCCACAGAATATGGTATTTCAGTGGACCTGCTGTTTTTAGTCCTGTTGACAATGGTGCAGATGGTTTTTGGCAAAGTGCTGGGCAAGGTGGTAGCTCCACCTCCCTTGGTAGCTCCACCTGGGCTCCACTTCTTGCTCCAGCCTCCGATCAGGACCCAGAGGCTGCTTCTGCTCAAAGCTGTACAACAGCTGAGCATTCCATGAGAAGCAGATGAGAATAAAACATTTTATCTGGACTACCCCCAGAAAGCACACTTGCCTGGACACAGGCAACATCAACCCACACAAGATGCCACCAGTGGCCCACGGCAGTGAAGGACCAAGGCTTTGATCTTCCAACCCTATGCCTTAAGAAGCAGTCATCCTTCCAACCTGCATAGGGATCCCACTGATAGAGGACTGGATGACATCTCACTAACTCACCTAGAGTTTTCTTCTTACAGATCTTTGTGACTTAATTGCTAAAAGCATCATCAGAACATTTACCACTACAGATGGCCATTCAGGCTGCAAAGCTTTTTCCTTCTGCCTGACTTATTTATCATCCACAACAGTTTCTTCCAGTAAGTGCTGTGTGGCATCACAAGCAGCTGGACCAGCACAAGTGAGGAGGGGAAAAAAATGTAGAGAATAACAACATTTGAATATAACATTACCAAACATCTTCCAGCTGTGGGCAACACAACATGAGCTGTATAAATAAAAAGTGTCTCTTCCAGATCTACAAAAGAAAATCTTTTTCTCTAAAATATGTAGCATTGGGGTAAAGCAGTCAGACCCGTGAAGAAATAGGCTTACATTGTTCATCCTGTTTTCATACCTATAGAGCATCTTTAAGACTGACACGACATGCATTTTACTATAGTACATCAGTCACTTAGTGGACACTTCATCCCTATGACAACCTCACCAGCCCAGCATGACCTATGATGCTTAAGATGGTCTCAGAGGTGCCAGCAATGCTCTTACAGCAGATAACCAAAGCATCATCATCTCCACCTCTGAAAGGCGAATGCCATACTTGTGTCCCGACATTCACACAGCAGTAGAAATGGAGAAGCATCTCAGAGTCACATTCAGGACACGATGGTGGTTCTTTCTCATTCTTTGCTTCCACTGCTTGGGGGAGAACTGGCTGCTTGGAAGACAGCCCTGCAATGGCACTAAACAAAAGCATTTGGCTTTTCATGAATGCTTACGGCCACAGTCTGCTGACTTTTAACACCCTCAAGATCTATTCATGCCCCAGCACGCACAAGACACAGGGATTTGGATGCTGCACAAACACCACTAACCATAGGTGCCCAGGATTTAATGAGGTGAACTCACACACAGTCCTTTCACAGAGGTTAAGAGATATTAGGAAATGCTTCACAATGAAGCAGTGGCACTGCTGCCCAGAGAGCTGTGGGTGCCCCATCCCTGCAGTGTCCAAGGCCATGAATGGGGCTGTGGGAGGCATCGCTGCCCACTGCAGGGCTGGGTGGGCTCTAAGGTCCCTCCCAACCCCAATGAGTTACAAGTCATTCTGTGAAGCTTGGGACTGCACAAGCTGCAAGGCAACGGAGAGCTGATCTGCTGAAATACCAGAAGTCACGCAGCATTCTTTTACCTCTAGTGATGGCCCAGGGACACAGCATGCTGCACTCCCTTTCCTGGCATGTAGAAATGATGCTACCTACTGTTTCTCAGTGAGGTGGGGAGTGCCATTGCGCTACTAATGAGCTTGCAAGGTTCTGCTTCAGTCCTGCCCACTCTCCCTTTAACATCTGCCTGCATCATAGAATGGCCTGGGTTGCAAAGGCCCACAGTGCTCACCCAGTTCCAACCCCCTGCTGTGTGCAGGTCACCAACCAGCAGCCCAGGCTGCCCAGAGCCACATCCAGCCTGGCCTTGAATGCCTGCAGGGATGGGGCATCCACAGCCTCCTTGGGCAACCTGTACCAGCACATTCCTTAAGGAATCTAATACAAGCATAGAACTGTAATTAATTTCTCTCCCACACCATGCGCAGAGCTGGTGACAAAGGACCAAAACCCTGGAAGCAGAACTCTGCAATCCACACACAGACTCAAAGTCTCAACCTTTTCATGTAGCCCTGCAGCACAACTCCCCTCTTTGTCACCTCTGTAGGAGAAAATGCACATCAGCCAGGAAAAATAAGCTTTAGACAAGTGCTTGCATCCAACTCACACACACAACAAAAAGTGAAGGCAGCGCTACAAGATTCTCCAGCACTGTAATTAAAGAATTCCAGTCTTCAAGGTTTTAATTGGAACATTTTAATTTGAACAGACAATTCTATTATCTTCTCAATATATCTACAGTGAAGCTTACAGCCATTTTGTGTCTGTTTCTCCCCCCTGTAATGGCTGAGCCATTTCAACCACAGTCTTTTGTTTTTCTGCAGTATATTCAACGCCACAGCAGCCAGGATTCTGTACATGTTCAGCATACATCTAACAACAACACGCAGCTCCCAGCCCTGATATTTAGCTTTCAAATGAAGACTGAGGCAGCAGCCGAGTCCAATTAGCAATTCCAGATGTTGAGACAGAAGTGCACTCATCACTTAAGTTTGCACGGGCTAACAGATAGATAGCACACATCACACAGTGCTATTCAGTGTCACAGTTACAAGAAAGGAGTGCTATTACAGACATTTTCCCTTGTCCAGGAACCTGTACACGACAGCACTTTCCAAGGCTTTAGCAAAGCACAATGAGAAGCCAACATGCTGTACAGTGCAATTTCAGTTCCATTGTACGCAGCAGGGACAACAGTGCACTTAAACAGGTCTCCACATTCAAGAGTTAGATCAATACAATCAAAATATTGAAGGTACATATTTCCCTTTGTCTTCGTGAAAACTGTGCAAGTTTGATTCCTTTTCCCTTTTTCTTTCGGTTAATGGCAGCATGTCTGCACTGAGTGAGACGGGGGGGAGGAAGGGCCCACAAGGAGGATATGCTAAGGAACAGAAACGGGCATCCCAGCAGCTGTGCAAAGCAGCATCACACTCACAGCCTGGGAAAACACAGCAGTGTGTGGTTAACTCCATGGGGTGAGCCCTGCAGGCTTGAGGGGAAGCAAGCTGATCAAAGCAAGGGAATAAGTGTGATAGACATAAGCGAGCAAACAGCTGGAGTGTTCCACAGCCTGGAAAGCACTGGAATGGAAAGGTGAAAAGAACTGCAGGTGCCATGAGACATCTGAGAACTGTTTGTTTTCCCTGGAGGATGTGTGGGGTCCACGTGTTGGGTGAGCTCTAGCACACAGCACTCAGCAGTACTGTAACACTGCACCAAGGGCACGATTTGCAGAACTATGGGGGAAGAAGAACAACCTGCTGCCATTGCTCACAATGACAGTGTCATTTTCACACAAAGACTGCAAATCCATGCCCTCTCCCCAGATGCCTGCAGTTTCTGTAAGAGATAAGAGACTACAGCAGCCAAGCAATTACATTAAAAAAGAAAAGAGAACAACCTTCTTTGCTTCTCTAGTATTTAGCTCAATATATAATTACTATGTTAGGAAATTGCATAACCTTTAAGTGTGTTTCATGTACAGTCTATTATGGGGAAAACAGTCCTTTTCAAATCCTTCTCATCTGACTCATGATGATGTGTTTTGGACATACAGCAACAGCTGAAGTTCTGAATGGGATGGGAGTACAACATCCAGGCAGCTGCAGACAGCGCAGCCATAGCTCTGAAGGGTGAGCAATAATATTCAGGGCTTTCATTTGCAATATAAACAAGCAGCTCCAAAAATCCAGAGCCTGGAAGTGGAAGAAAGGCATGGCCAGCCTGCATCTCTCCCTTGCTGTGTGCTACAGGTCTTCAGCCACTCTGATAAATACAAGTGTTCCCTATGGCAGCTGTAATCTAGGGAACAAGTCTGCTCTACAAGAGTAGAAAGAAACAGATATTACAATGGAGTGTTTAAGCCATTGGACTGTGGAAGTTTAGGCTACTGAAGAAGAAAATTAAGGAGGTATGGACTGAAGCAAAAAGGCATTAAGGTAGTGCTTAATATCAGTCTCCTTCACTATGGAACACCTTTTAAAAAAGGTACCTTTAGGTGTTACACAGAAGGCTGCTCTCCAGATACTTCCAAGGCAACTAAAGAGCCTCTATTTTCATATCTTTTTGTTAAGTGGCTTTTAAGCAAAGGCAGCTTCAATCCAAAGCATCAAAAACATGACACTTAAATTCAACACTTGTCAAAGAGGTCAAGATTGACCTCATGCAGCTGCACTGGTTTCAGCAGCAACAGGTAACAGTGAGCAGCTTACAGTAATCCCAGCCACATGCACTGCTTGATTTCAAGTCTCCTCAGTTATGGGTAGCTATCAATGAAATCTAGCTGGACAAACACCAACATGAGTTAATGCACCACACCATTCTTATCTGAAGGAAAAAGAGACTTAGAAAAAAAGAATCTTATAAAATAGCAGATTACAGCCACAGAGACAAATAATTATAAAATGAACTCATTTGGAAGAAAATCTTCTCTAGCATATTTGAACAGTTTTAGTGTAAGTCATTTGCAGCTGCTGTTAACACTTCTGTAATGTGACAGCCTTCCCATCTGTAGCAGCTACCTGGTATGCTGGATCACTCCAACTCTCAGCTTTAGCTTTGGATGTTTGACAAAGCATATAGGAAGAGCATGAGAGAAGAAACAAAATGGAGTAGTAATGTTTTGCTGAGCAGTACAATAAGTGCTGCTTGTGCACCATGAACCTGTTCAAATGTATAGAAACAGACAGAAGCTCAAGAAGGTAGTGTGGCTCTAAAGAGGACAGCTCCAAGTCCCCTGCTTTGCTCAGTAAGTGAATACACCTCCAGCAATCACAACCTTCTTGTTTTCCAGGTAGAACAAAAAATATTTTTTATTCCTTAGGAGTTTCCTTGTCCATGAGGAAGAATTCTACCTGAAGGTCATAGCTTAAACATTAGCAGCAGAATCCCTATTCAGTTCTGTATTGCACTGAAATTTCTTACCTGGTATGTAACCTACTGCTCCCAAACCACAGAACCCCCAGGTGTGAGATGTGAAGGCTACTTAAAGCATTGTTTGAACTGGTTGGTCTTGTAGTTAGATTATAACCTTTCTAGGAAACTAAGGAACTAAGCTGCCTTAACTAATTGAGGACAAAAGGTGCTCTCAGATAGAATGCCTTTAACCTATCTATACATAATTTTGTATTTTATTCCTGAAAAGAATGTTTAGAAAGATCAGCAAAAAATAAAATTAAAAAGATCAAAGTCCAAAATAAATCTGTAACATTTCATCTCTTGGCCCATCGTGGTCATCCATACAGTTAAGTGAAGGTAAGAGTTTCAGCTTTTGCTGACACTGCACAAGTAAGAGACAAGAAAGCTGCCAGGAGAGGAAACGATGCCCAGTTGTACCTTTTGTAAACAAAAGAAAATCCCCTCCCAAAAAGCAGAGAGGTACATTGTGTGAAGGTTTCAGCAGTGGAGGACTGAGGGTCAGCTGTACCAGAGGACTCTGCAATACATGCACTTTCCATGTTTAATCTTTAACCTAAAAGGAACTGGAAAAGAAAGACCTGAGGCAAAGCCCTGGCAGCTCACGGGTTCTCCTGCATCTCGTCCATCCCGTCCTCTGTTTCTTTCTGCATTATCTGCTTCCTCATTGAATTAACCTTATCCTGAAGAAACCTGTTGTAGTCTATAATCTTCTTCATTTCTTGCTCCGCTTCATCTAGGAATCTGGAAGGCCTGTTCCATCGCAGGAATACACCTGAAAACCCAGAGACAGAAAAAGTCAGAAGGATTTCTTGTAATCAGAGGTGGAACTGCTGCGCACATTGAGCCAGCTCTCAAGTAACATGCATGTAGTTCACATGTTTTTTTTCTTACTCTCTTCCCTAAATAGCACTTAGCAATACTGAACCTGCTCTGCATTCATCGTTCCAGTAAGTAAGGTTAAAAAATTTGCCTTCCTTTCTTCTCATACTGATCAGTCCATGTTCAGTCTCTGGCCTGCCACAACAGCCTGCTTACTTCATTATCATTAACATTTTAGCACACACAGAATCATAGAATGGCCTGGGTTGAAAAGGACCACAGTGCTCATCCTGTTCCAACCCCCTACTATGTGCAGGTCACCAACCAGCAGCCCAGGCTGCCCAGAGCCACATCCAGCCTGGCCTTGAATGCCTGCAGGGATGGGGCATCCACAGCCTCCTTGGCCAACCTGTTTCTGTACATCACACATAGGTCAGAGAAAATTTCTTGAACAGATGATCTAGTGCACAGATTACCCGCATACTGGCCAGGATAAAGGAGAAAAAGGTCTTGCTTACACAGAATAAAGAAAGCCTGAGGCTTACAGAACTTACCATAGATAAAGGCTGTATCACTGCAAAGATACTCTGCTAACAAGTTAAATGGTACTGAGAAGGTTCAGTGTGACCCCTGCCAAAAACTAGCATGTTGCTAAACTTCATGAGGAAGCATTATGCTTCTGGGTAAGCTACATTCCAAACATATTTTGGAACAGATTTCAAAGGGAGTGAGAATGTTAACAGCTGAGACAGACTGAGCATGGAGCAGAGACAACAGAAGCAGATGCTTCACCAGTAGCCACAAAATATATATGAGCTCAGTTTACCTTCCCAGAGCTGCAGGCTCTGTGGGGCCACAGAGGGCCAGATGACAAGGCTGTTGGCCTCAAAAAGAGGATTCTGGAAATTTTTCAGCTCTTCAGGCTGGTTCACCCAGGACCACAAGGACATAGTCTTCTGCTGCAGCTTCAGTTTAGACCTAGCAAACCCAAAGGATCAAATTAGCTTTCAGTTTTAGACTAAGAATCGTAGAATCCTTAGAGTTAGAAGGAACCTTTAAAGGTCATCTAGTTAGCTCTCCTGTAGTGAATATGGACACACATAGCTAGATCAGGTTGCCCAGCTTGATCCAGAAGAAGACAACTCATTTTGTTTTGTCAGGTTAGACTGCCACAGGCTTTCCCATGTGCTACTAGCCCAGACAAAGTAATAGATCAACAATTCAAGCTCACCCCTTAGGTACCACTCATCGGCATGGCACCAGCTTGGTAGAAACCTAAAAGCAGTTTACTCAAATGCTTTTTTTCCCCAGCTCTTCTTTGTCATTTCTAATTTGGGTCGAAGTTAGCTGCCTTCTTTCCAGATGTCAGTCACCTACCTCAAAAATAGTTTGCCTGTCTATTTTGAAAAGGACTCAGTCTTCTTGAGTCATGAGGAATGATGGTAGGTCAACATCAAGTGCAATTCCTGGTGTAGGCTTACGGCAGAATTAGTGCAATGGATATGGCCCATTACATCCCTCTGATGGCAGGAAGCACCAGAGTACAGAAAGAAATGTCTTCTCCTGGGTCAAATCCACCACCTAGAGTTAAACAAGGGTTTCTACTCATTGGATTCTAACAAATCTCATCCTATTGAGCTGCCACCCAGGTGGGATATTTGCCATCCCCACGAATACTTCAGGCAGCACCAACCTTAACACTGGACTTCAAACATGCTTGTGCTCACAGCTGGATGTACTCAGACATGACAGAGGTTATTACACCTAACACTCATATTCTTTGAAATTTCATTTGATTGGTTTTAAACCTGACTTAGTTTTGCAGTCTGACCAGTTCAGCAGCCCTGCAGAAGACAGGAAACTCTTCTAAGCAAAGGTTACTTTGCTTCACTCCCCCTTTATTTGTATTTGTATTTACTTGTATGATCAGCACTATTTTTCCCCTCTGTTCCTTCAGAGATCTTACTGGACTCGGGAGGCCTGAAAACAGACAGGTTTAAGATAAAAACAGGAAATGAAACCACTGGTAGCTGCCAACTATCCTGTGGGGTCCCTACCCTCATGAACTCCACTCCAGCAGTGCTGCTCAGTGCATCCCAGAGCTGCCCCACTGGTACAGCACAGCATCAGAAGCTGAGCAGGATTCAGACGTTGAATGAATGTTGGTCTGCTCAAGTGCCTGAGAGAAGGAGAAGCCCCCTAGCAATGTGGCACACCATGCAACTGCAACAAGAGAAACTCACCTGTGTCCAGAGAGACCAAACCATCACCCTCACCTTTTTTCAAACCAAGCAATATTTTTACCAGACATAACCTGATATTTAAGGGGTTCAGAGCAAGCAATCTCACCAACCTTTCGTTTTCATTGTTTCCCAAGAAAGTCCCAAATTGTGAAGCATAGGCGTGCTCAAAGAGTGTAACAAGGAAGTGTTCATTGAATTCAAAAGAGCAAGGAAATTGATGAAGGATTTGCCATACACAGTCCAAAAAGAGAAGAAACACTGGGGCCTCCAATTTCTGCTTGCTATTTGAGTAGGCCGATTGGGCACAGCGCTGCTGGAAAGGATGACCAGCCTATAAAGAAAAATCAGAGCATCACAAAGAGCAAAAGAACACGAGTATCACAGCATCACAGAATGGCCTGGGGTGAAAAGGACCACAATGCTTATCCAGCTCCAACCCCCTGCTGTGTGCAGGTCACCAACCAGCAGCCCAGGCTGCCCAGAGCCACATCCAGCCTGGCCTTCAATGCCTGCAGGGATGGGGCATCCACAGCCTCCTTGGGCAACCTGTTCCAGTGCCTCACCACCCTCTGGCTGAAAAACTTCCTCCTCGTATCCAACCTAAACCTCCCCTGTCTCAGTTTCAAACCATTCCCCCTTGTCCTATCACTACCCACTGTTCCCCCAGAGTACAGGCAGTATGTGCAGCTTCAAACACACAGTGATACTTTTCTGACTTTTCAGGCTATGTAGTCGATGGGACATTTTTAACCAAGAACAAACTGCTTATGGGCACCAAAGAACCAAGATGAGGATAGTAACTTCAGGAATACAAAGAGTGGAATTAAAGTTCTCTGTTTCAGTCTGGATGGTATTCTAAAGAGTTGTTCACCTTGTGCACATAAAACAGGCTGCTGGCCCAAACTGCAAGACTACAGTGAGAGGCACAGGCCCCACAGTGTGCTAGAGATACAAATGACTCGGTAATAACTTTGCTTGAGATCATTAAAGGCATTAAGGTTGGAGGCAGCCTGGGCTGCACTGAGCACACCCTGGTTGAGTTCATGATCTCAAGGGATGTGGGCCTGGCAAAGAGTGGCATCAGGACCCTGAACTTGAGAAGAGCGAACTTTCAGGTGTTCAATGGACTGTTGGCCAAGATCCCCTGGGATGATGTCTTTAAAAACAAAGATGTTGAGGAGAGCTGGCTACCCTTCAGAGATGCCTTTCTGAGAGCACAAAGCTCTCTGTCCCTCTGAATAAGAAAGGTAGGAAACTGGTATGGCTCAGCAAGGACCTGCTGGACACACTGAGGGCAGAGAAAGGTGTATACAAGCTCTGGAAACAAGGCCATGTCACCTCGGAAGAATACAGGGATACCATGCAGATCTGCTGACATGGGATCAGGAAAGCCAAGGCGCAGGCAGAAATGAATTTGGCAAGGGATGTGAAAAAAATATAAGGAAGACAATCTACAGGTACATTGGCCAGAAGAGACAGGCCAAAGCAAGTGTGCCTCCTTTGGTAAATGTAAAGGGAGAACTGGCTTCAACAAAGAGAAGGCTGAGGTACTGAATGACTTCTTTGCCTCAGTTTTCACTGATGACCAGGATTCTAGTATTTCTCATGACCCTGAGCCCTGCATCTCTAAACCTCTGGGTGGGGACCAGGGCAGTAAATCCCCCCCTTCACTGTGAAGGCTGAGCAAGTCCAAGATTGCCTCATGAGACTGAATGTGTACAAATCTATGGGGCCAGACAGTGTGCATCCCAGGGTCCTGAAGGAGCTGGCTGAGGTGGTTGCTGAGCCGCTCTCCATCATATTTGAAAAGTCATGGCTGTCAGGTGAGGTCCCAGATGACTGAAGGAAGGGTCACATCACTCCCATTTACAAAAAAGGGAGCAAGGAGGACCCTGGGAACTAAAGGCTGGTGAGTCTTACCTCTGTGCCTGGGAAGATCATGGAACAGATCCTCCTGGATGACATGCTTGATCACATAAAGAATGAGCGTGCGATCCAAGACAGCCAGCACAGCCTCACCAGAGGGAGGTCATGCTTGACCAATCTGGTGGCCTTCTGTGATGGAGTGACGGCATCGGTGGACAAGGGAAAGGCGACCGATGTCCTTTACCTGGACTTGAGCAAGGCCTTTGACACGGTCCCCCACCACATCCTTATCTCCAAAATGGAGGGATGTTGATGTGATGGGTGGACCATTCGATGGATAAGCAACTGGCTGAAAGACAGAAGGTGGTCATCAATGGCTCCATGTCCAGGTGAAGGCTGGTAATGAGTGGTGTCCCCCAGGGGTCTGTCTTGGGAGCAGTGCTCTTTAACATCTTTATCAACGGCATCAATGAATTGAGTGCACCCTCAGCAAGTTTGCTGACGACACCAAGCTGAGTGGTGCAGTTGACAGGTTGAAGGAAGGGATGCCATTCAGAGGGACCTCAAGAGGCTGGAAAGATGGGCCCAGGTGAACCTAATGAGGTTCAACACAGCAAAGGGCAAGGTTTTGCACTTGGGCTGGAGGAATCCCAGGCATCCATACAGACTGGAAGGAGCAGTCCTTGAGAGCAGTCCTGCAGAGAAGGACCTGGGGGTCTTGATAGATGAAAAGCTTAACATGAGCCAGCAGTGTGCTCTTGCAGATCAGAAAGCAAATGGTATCTTGGCTCCATCAGAAGAGGGGTGGCCAGCAGGGACAGGGAGGTGATTCTACACTGTGAGGCCCCATTTGTGGTTTGTGTCCAGGTCTGGAGCCCCCAGTACAAGAAAGACAGAGAGCTGCTGAAGAGGGTCCAGAGAGAGCCACAAAGATGATCAGGGGACTGGAGCACCTCCCCTACAAAGACAGGTTGAGGGAGCTGGGCTTGTTCAGCCTGGAGAAGAGAAGGCTGTGGGGTGGCCTCATTGCAGACTTTCAATACCTAAAGGGAGCCTACTAACAGGAGTGAAGTCAACTCTTTACAAGGGTGGATAATGGCAGAGCAAGGGGAAATGGTTTGAAGTTGAGGGAGGGAAAATTTAGGTTGGATGTCAGGGGGAAAGAGAGAGTGGTGAGGTGCTGGAACAGCTGCCCAGAGAGGCTGTGGGTGCCCCGTCCATCCCTGGAGGTGTTCAAGGCCAGGTTGGATGAGGCCCTGGGCAGCCTGGGCTGCTATGAAATGCGGAGGTTGGTGGCCCTGCCTGTGGTGGTGGGGTTGGAGCTTCGTGATCCATGGGGTCCCTTCCAACCCTGGCCATTCTGTTATTCTGCTTCTTCAGACAAGGACTGTTTGTTCACACACGTACACCGAGGTGTAACCTGTTTACTGCCTCTCAGGCCATTGCCCAGTGCAAATGCCAAGAGAACAGACTGACATTTTATCCACCAGGACTTACCTGTAGCCACTCCCTGACAAGAAGAGATTCAAAGCCTTGTATGGTCCTGCAGTCTGGGTCCAAGATAATCTGTGCCAGAGAAGTTACCTGGAGCGTTGAATCAGTTCCTTCAGTCCCATGAACCAACACTGACGCACCTTCCCTGTGAGAAAGATGGAAGGGAATAACAGTGTGAATGAGCAGAACACATCCCATGAACGCACCCCAGTGGATGCCAACACATCAGACTTTGCTCATCATTTAAGGTTTTGCTAAGTACTCAGAAATGCTCTTGTACCCTCTGAAGATGGATCATCTTCCCAAATGTTCTGTAAAGCAGTACTGTGAGATTCTTGCTCACACCTGCACCTTAACTGGTGTTTACTGAAAGAGAAGCAAGCCAGTCCAGGAGAAAGAAGGAAGAAAGGCAGAGCTTGGTCTCTGGAAATGGAAACAAATTGTTTGTCCTGAGCAAAAAGCTTGTCTAAGAGCCAAGAACAAAGGCTTCCTGCTTACCAGCCAGCACAAGTGAAGCAGCAGAACATGATGAGCAAAACACGTGGCAGTCTGGGACAGGAAGGTCTTGCACACTGCTAGGGGCTCGACATGATCGACACCCCAGGACAGCTGATTCCCTCCCCTCTTCCTCCATCCTAGGCCACATTTAGACATGCTTCCAGATTCTAATTTAAGTACTCATGAAGGAAAGACTGGATGGTATTAAATGGAATTTATACCCCTTACTCCTCCCAGACCTTGAACTGATGTCTCAATTCTGCTAACATCGTTACATAGAAAGGAAATTCACTGCAGGCTGTATTTGTTTCTGTGCAGATACCCAAGTTCAGCAGCAAAGCTTGGGTAAAACAGCTCCATCTGAGAAGCAAGTAACCCTGCAGATAGATGTTATCTGCTTTTTGAATTGAAAAGCAGTAATAAAAACCATACCTTAAATATTGCAACATGTTTGTTTACACTCCTAAACCTAAAATAAACCCAGTGCTTCAACAGTGCAGATAATCTTCAGATATTTTCTCTGCTCCTCCCCCAGACAGCAGCAGAGGCCCCTTCACTGCCAAGCACAACTGCAGAAGTCAATCACCAAGCCTATGCTCTCATCAAAGTGGAGCACACTGGGATAACAGTTTTACATTTCATCTTTTTTTTCCCCCAGAAACATGTTCCAGCCATTCCCTCCCTGGGGCCAACATAACTGAGCCACTTTTATCAGCTCAGCTGCCATCACCAGGCTCTGAGTGAGGCAGGTAAGGCATCAGATCGGTGCTGGCATGTCAGAACTCCAGATAAACAGAAAAAAGGAGAGGTTACAAATGACAAAACCATGTGCTCTCCCAAGAAGCCAGAGGAGTTTCATCACTGATTTTTCTCAATGTACACAAGGGGAAAGAATTACAGATAGAACCTTTGATTTGAGAGCCATCCTTTCCCGGCACAGCCTATAACTAAACAGATACCATCAGTGCTTTTAGAAAGCACAGCAACTCATATTTCAATGCAGTAATGCTATTCTACCAATGAGGTTGCATTTCAGTTTTGCTTGTGTAGCTGTGTAATGTTCCCCAGCTGCTATGAAAAGCGAGGGGTTCTTCAGCCTTAAGAAAGGCCTTCTCCTTCCAGGGCCACAAAAAGACTGCATTTACACCCCCACATTTGGTCTTAAATCCTGACACCTCTCTCAAGCTTGAGGACATGTTAGTCAAGTTAGGAGCATTTATTAAAGGAATGTTAGGTTAGAAGAGGTCACAAACACTTATAATGAATGAACAAGATTGCTCAGATAGACTATGGAGATAAAGGTTGAGAGCCCTTTGCAATGGACCAATTCCTAGGGGAATAATAAAGGAATCCATTTCTCCTAGAAGCAGCCTGAAAGTGACCTGGGGTACTGGAAGCTTTCAGTTGAAAAAAATACTTTAAAACTCCAGTAAAACCAACTTTGTTAGAGCAGTGGAAGCAGACACAGAAATAGATCTCATCTAGGTGAGATAATACCCACCCTCAGTCAACATTTCCTCCCTCAGGCTTGTACTCAAATGCAAACATGAGGTACTGAAGGAATATTCTTTAACCACGATGAGGAAACGGTGCTGTGCATTAAGTGCAAGCAAGCTAGTTCATGGTGGCCAGTTACTAGAGGTTTAAGTATTAACACCTAAACAGGAAATAAATGTATTTAACAATTAATCTAACCAGTGAATGAGAAACCCTAGGCTCTTTGAATAAGAAATAAAAAGCTTTACCTATCAATACACTGAGCAGCTAGGCAAGCTGCAGTGAGTATCTCCTTGATGTAAGTCATCCAGTTGGAAGCTTCCAGTTTACTGAGCCAGCGGTCCATGTTGTGTGACTGGTCATTGCAAGCTTCTACGAGTTTGATGAGGCTTTCCTGCAGAATATTAAACCTTTGGGAAGAGCAAAATATTGAAAATATTAGCAGTAATGCAGAAAAACAGACAAGACGCACGTTGATCTCAGAATCACTGATATCAAAATGAAGCACTGAGAGTTATATGCACAGTTACACGAGGATGACCCCAGAGATATCACATCATTCAGAGCTTGCTTTCACCAGGAATCCCAAGCCATGGCTAGATGCCAGCAGAACACCACTCTCTGGACAGAAGTTGTCTCTTCCATTTCAAAACAAATTGCTTCATGGCGTATTACAACAGAGCTCAGATCTGAGCTCTGCCTGCATTCAGCCTACACTTTATATGCAAAGTGCTTCAGCAGCCTCAGTCCTGTTACCAAATACACGTGTTTCTGCAGTCTGGCATGGACATTAGCAAGCGTGAGCCAAGCTTCAAGTGTTTTGTTTCCTATTAGGCTAGCTGCTTTAACCTGCAGAACTGCAACAGTAACCCAAAAGCCATTCATCACATAACTCCCACTGCAACACACAACCCCAAGCTAGACTCAGCTTTGCTATGTAGGACCACATCAAGATTAGTTTGGCTAAGTTGATAAGGTAGAAGGTTGAAAGGATAGGGAGAGGGAATGCATTTTGTTTCACTTTTGCATCGTCAAGATCTGGAAAGCTGGCATTTTGCATGCAGTGGTAAAGTGAGCTGCTTCTCTGGCCCTATATCACAACATGCCATCCAGAGGCATCAAACTACAAATGGATCAGATGTCACTTCACACTGACTCGGGGTAACACGGTACTCAGGGTAACAAAGGATGCAGCCAGTAGACTAGACATCAAAAACCTTAAAAAAACAAAAACCTTACAAGAAATATGGAGAGAAGAATGAATAAACCTGATACCTACCATCCACCTGCAAAGTAACCGATGTCAAGCTCAATTCCACACAGTTTTGAGAAGCAAAGCCTAACAGTTCAAAGTAGAGGCTAGGAAAATCCTTCCATTAGCTTCTCAGATGCTAGCCTACACAGCAAGTAACAAGAGTAACTGACTTCCAACATCCAGCAACATTACTGCATGTTCATATAGAAAGAATCCCCAAAAGCAAGGCTTAGGAGCAGCTGAACAAAGTCAGATCAAAGGTCTGTTTAACCCAACAACTTGTCTCCATGTAGCCAATAACATATTTAATTTCCAGAGAAAAGTACCAGATACAGAGATGTGACAACCACGCTCAAGTCCTCACCTACAGCAATTCTCTAGCAAAGGACTTCTTCATTCCTGTGCACTGCAAAGAGGAAAGCTGGATTGCAGCTACCCATGGTCAGAAACATAGATGGCACAGGGAGACTGCAAAATATCTGAAACTTGCAGCAGCAGCAACAAGCTGTTCAAAACAAGGAACTAAGTACAGCTTTCCAAAGCCAAAAACCTTCATTTTGCTACAGTGCAACCTATTGACAACAATCAAGATGCACAGCCATGTCTTACAGAAGACAATTATTCCATGGCGCTGGTGTGGCTCTGCCAACACAACCCTACAAAGCCCAGTGCAGAAGAGGGCCTGTGTGATCTCACCCACCTCTCAATGCACCTGTGAATTCTCCTCCACTGGGGATAATACACTTCTTGTTCAAAGCCTCCTCCTTTGGCCCTGGCTTGCTGGGCAGCATTCAAGGACCTTGTGTCAATGATGTACCCACGCTTCCCAGGACAAAGAGTGGCATTAACAAGTTTCTCATCTTCTTTACAGCGTCTCCCATTTGTACCTGTCAGAGGCTGGCTGCTTCGCATCATGACCTGTGGAGACAAATAATCCCAAATCAGGAAACAGAGTCTTAAGACTCTCAACCTTAAGGAGCTTCTTACACATCTGCTCAGAGAGGAAAATGCAAATGGAGCACTCCTGGATCTGCAGTTTTTCTGTGGTGCCCTTCCAATATTTGAGAAGAGCGTATAAACAGGAGGGGGAATGGCTGTTAACGAGGGTGGATAGTGATAGGACAAGGGGGGAATGGTTTGAAACTGAGACAGGGGAGGTTTAGGTTGGATCTGAGGAGGGAGTTTTTCAGCCAGAGGGTGGTGAGGCACTGGCACAGGTTGCCCAAGGAGGCTGTGGATGCCCCATCCCTGCAGGCATTCAATATGGCTCTGGGCAGCTTGGTCTACTGGTCGGTGACCCTGCACATAGCAGGGGGTTGGAACTGGATGATATTTGAGGTCCTTTTCAACCCAGGCCATTCCATGATTCAAACACACCTCTCATCCCACTGCACTTCTTATACCTGCTTCAAATTCGATCCACCACATGGGGACAATCAGAAAAATGTGCTCATCTGCACTGTTTGATGCACAAAAGCACTGTCCCACGTTTCTTTGGTTCTCCTGTTCCCCCTTGCTTTAAAAACCTTCCATTCTTTCAAGTGCAGAGACTGAGCTTATTCAAAAGAAAGTAGAAATCCTGGAATCATGCAATCATTTTGGCAGAGCACCTCTTACATCAGACTTCTCAGACTTAATCCCTTTAATTATTATTGCAGGGCCATCTTTACAAACTCCTGCTGATGATTCCTTCACAAACCAATGTTTTTAGGCTCATCATTTTTAAAGCCTCTTTCCAAATCCGTGTGTGACTCGAGTCAACCAGGTGCTAAAGATGCAGGTAAATTAGGTATAATTCTACTCAGCAGCTACATTAATAAGCCCTAGTTCTCAAGATCGATTAACTGAGACTTTTCTTTTATAACTGCCTTTCAAACTAGAGCTCTGCTGCATACTAACAGCTGAAGCATTCAAGAGGTGAGGGCAGCCAGTCAGCACCCCCAGCTGTATTGAGAGCCCAAAGCCAAGAGAGCAACACGACAGACAGCATTACTGTCACAAGTTCACGCACTGAGACAAATGCTGTTACATTCCTCACACCTGAAACATGCACAATTCAGATGGGTGACTGAACAAGTCTTCCTTCAACAGCTTTCACCCAAGCAGAGAAAGAGCTGAATGCGTGACTTGAGAAATTGCAGGCAAAAAGAGAAACAACCCCACAAAAGTAGAGTACTGCTGGATTAGATTAGGTGTCCTTACATATCTTGTCCATGGGAGGTGAGAATACAGCATCTGACCCAGGAACCTGGATCAAGAAGGAATGCAAGCTGGGCACATCAACATCCTCAAAACTGACTACATCAGCAAGATACAGGGAATTACTCCATGATTTCATAAAGTACATTTAATTATAATGTATCAGTTCCTAGAGTCTGTGCAACAGCAGGATTGTGCTGCTCCTGAAACACGTTATATTGGAAGGCTTGGAGAACAGATTGTTCTGATCACTCAACCAACAGTTACACAGCAGAAGCAGTGCTGGCTCCATGCACACTTGCTGTCACCATGACTCCACTGTGAAGGAGGCAGCCTATCACCCAGAGACAGGACAACGTGGTTTCTGCCATCCTTTCAGTACGAAGCCTCTTGGCAGATAAAGCAAGTTAGGGTGCCAATTGTGGCTTTACAAACTCACAGCACTAAGGGCAAGATGAGACAAGCTCATGCCGTGTATGTGCCCAAACAAGCATATTAATAGCTATTTCTAAGATGGAGATTACTCATTCCATCACCCAGAAGCAGTTTCGAAGCGTAAAAATAAGTTGGAAAATAATACGAGAGAATGTTTCATGAACTGCAGTAAGTTTAGAGCACAAGTTGTTTGTCATTAAAGAAGGCTGAAGAGATCTGTGCAGGTTTATATACTTCTTTCAGGTACAACCAACTAACCAAATGCAGCTTACCATGCCGTTCTTCTTATGATAATAGCTGAGGACTGGGAAGCGACCACCGTGGCGATACACTGCAACTTTCTGAAGTGTTTCATCATCGATGGATTTGGGGACAATAACCACTGGAGGGTAGGAAGGGCAGATGGAGAAGTCCTTATTGATATAGCTCAGACGCCATTCATCTGTCTGAAAGAGATGAGCACATACAGGCACTGGGTCAGAACACAGGCTGTTCCTCCTACAGCAAGGCTTACTAAGGCAAAGGAGCTTCCACAGTCAGATACAGAAGGCATATCCCTGCCTATAGCCCTTCTAGCATCCACTTACAGATTTGCTGATCCTTTCCCCTCCCAAAAAACCCCAACCTCCTGATGCTGTTTGCAACCATGCTGCAGCAGCCCCTAGAAGCTGATTATCCAGCATGCAGGTCATCTCTTCTACTGCCTGCAAAGCACTGAGATGCTTTTGTTTCTTGAGGCGTGCAATTTGTTCAACAACACCTCCTGATTTAGTTTTTCCATATTCTCAAACAGCACAAAGTTAACCCACGTGGTCAGAAATATGCGGTCGTGGCTTTGAATTATTTCACATGCACAGCAAGAAACATGCCTGCAGTACACACTATGGTCTAAGTTACTAAGCAGGCAACTTCAGACTTAGAGAGGGAGCACAGCATCTCACTCAGAGCAACCTCAGGACAGGAATGTATAAACACAGCTGTAACCATGGATTTCAATAAAAATAAATAAGGTCCAAGTAACATATACTCAAACCTATAGCTATGCTGAGACTGGAGCTGCTAACACTTATGTTCTCTGCTGCCCACGGGGTAAAGAAGGCCAAGAAAGGTAAAAACGTTCACCTATTTCAGGTGACGAAGCTGCTTTGAGGTTAAAATTGCAATTTCACACCTCCAGTCTAGGCTCTGCTTTACGTAAAGCACTACAGCTCTTTCTCCAAAAGCACTTCCTAGAATCACCTCAGCATCTGAGCACGAAGTTCTCATCGTTAACTCCTATTACATAACTTTCCAGCTTCCAGCAGCCCAATGCTTGTGCAAGAACCTGCAGGCTGCCAGCATTCAGCCGGTGCTATTTCCAACCAGCAGCTGGCAGAACACATGGGCTATCAGATACCTCGGGTCACACAAGACAGTTGGCTCCATTTCAGGTAAAACCAAAGGTCAACAAGTGGTCTCACTGGTGAGAGGCTCTCGCTGAAGTCTAGGCTGGATACTGCCCTACCTGAAGCCTTGGACCAGCCCAACCTGCATGCTCAGCCCAGCACTGACACCACCTTGGGGCTGCAAAGCATTGCAGGCTTTGACTAGAGGCAGACTTTCTGTGATCATATGAAGAAAACTGATTCATAGAATGGCCTGGGTTGAAAAGGACCTCAAAGATCATCTAGTTTCAACCCCCCTGCTATGTGCAGGGTCCTCAGTCACTCAATCAGGCTGCCCAGAGCCACATCCAGTCTGGCCTTGAATGCCTTCAGGAAGGCCAGCTCTGATCAGGAGGTCTCTTGTCCTCTTAGCTTCTCTCCACAGGCATGCTACCTCTTGCCTTACACCTCCTGACTGATACCCAATCATACAAAGCTACTTGCCCAGCTCACTGGATCAATTTAGAAGTGTTTCCTTGCAAGGAAGCATTCCCACCAGACGAACAAGCTGATCCAATCCATGACATGGCTTCATCATCAACAGATGCAATGCAAGGGATGTGGGGCCCAAGGGGCAGCAAACCTGTCTTTTGGTGGCAGACTATGAAAGATGCTGGAAAATACAACAGTGTGTATTATCAAGAATAGCAATTGCTACCTGGGTTCAGTTCATTTACCTCAAGACAGCTTCTTTGAATATCTACACTAAGGAGTAAAGGTTTTCCCAGATGCCAAAGTTAAACTGCCTCTGGCAAACGTCTCACAGGAAGAGATGAAAAATGCCTTGACTGCATGAGAGGCTGACTAGTGACAGCTCATGCTTTTGGTGCATCCAAAGTGATGTTTTTAGAGCTCGTTGGAGTGCCTGTGTCAAATTATAGCACATTTGAGATGACCATACACAACTTATTTACAATGGAAAATAATATGCATGGACATAAAGAACTGACAAATATTTTACTGTCACACAGGATGCAGGGAAGGCAGAATCGAAACTCTGCAATACACTTTTTGAGAGACTGGCTGTCACTGATATCACCAGTATGACAGGGAATGAAAGCAGCAACCTGATTTATCTCCACTGGTAACTTCACTCTGCCCACAACTACCTCTCCTCACCATTTATAACATGAGATAGATACTGTTATGTCATCCAGTTGTAACCTATCCAGGAAGAGGAGAATGGCAGCAATTAGCACTATTTGCCTTCTGCAGCATGGCCACTTCTGCAGAGATCCAGTTACCTTCTGCAGAGCTGTCAAAGCTTAATCCAGCATGAACTTCTCCCAGCAAGAGATCCGTGCTTGAAGGAGTCTCAAAACCAAATTCCCGTTAAGGCTGGAAGTGCAAAGGATTATGGAATGAGCACAAAAGGGGAGGAGAAGACTCAAAGGAAGAAAGGTAGTCAGTGTTGGCACGAGATTCTCACATTTCTACTTTGTTTGTCTTGGTATTTCTTCTAGAGATAGCAACTTTCAAACGTTAAAGCTAATGAAATGTTAAGGTTAATGGAAGGCTAGAGCAATAGTTATCCTTCCCCCCAAAAGCATACCAGTGCTAGGTCACTGTCAACAAAAGAGTAAGAAGTAATTTGGGCTCTGCTAGTAAGACTCAGAGCACTACTAGCCTACATGGAGCTAGAAGAACCCTGCAAAGCAGCAACAGGAGGTCCCTACCAGGAACAGGCAGATGGCTGCAAGCCCTGCAACAGTTTGTGCAGAGATGAGAAAGATAACAACAGATGCAAAGATTGATCCTTATCTGACAGAAGTAAAATCCACACCATTGCAAAGCGAGCCAGAAAATTCAGCTACTCATAAGAAACTCCAGGATGGTAGATAAAAGCTGTCCAGGATCCTCAGCTCTTTCCTACATTGACAAAGGAAAAAAAAGAACCCAGTTTGGTGGCAATGAAATACTCTTGTTTGTACGTTAACAACGTAATCAACACTTGTCAGGGCCTTTTCACTTAGCATTTTCAGAGCTACAGTTCACAGTATGCTGCAGTCCTACAAGGACTGAAGGGAAACAGCACAGAAGGGAAGCCTGTCCATCCCCATCTATTAGCTCTCCTCTGATTACTCAGACAATTGGAAAATCCAGCAAGGTACTCTAATCCCACTCAGTCACTCACTGTCCTTTACTCCTCTCACACATTTATCTTTAAAGTCTCATCTGACAGCACAGCAGTTTGGAGCCTGCAGGCACTCTGGACTTTCTGCTCTGCTCCTGTGACATTTATACAAAGCATCAGCCCAACACTTCACTAATTCTCAGCTGAACTACGCTGTCCATGTGTTGGGTATAGCAGAATAGCTGCTCATGGAATCAGTGCTTGATGAGAATCCTGCTACCCTGTGCTGGAGATTATTCCTTAGAAAATAAATATCACATTCTGCGACACTCCTCAACAAATGACAGCACACTTGAATTAGTAAATTGCTCTATTTTCTTCAGATCAAATGAAATCCTTAATGAATTGAAGGTGAGAATGTGGGACAGAGGAGCAGCATCCCAAATCCCAAACCTGAGCTAGAATGGGGAGTGCTGTCTGTCAAGGTCTGGGAGCAATGCTAGGTGAATCATGGGATTCTATGACATATTCCATCAGACCAAAGCATCAGGAACCACACAGGCAAGTCTCAGTGTTGGGAGAACAACATCAGTCAAGATAAATAGACTATTATTACACAGCAAAATACCACAGTAAAAAAAAAATAGGCAATATTACATCATCTTTTTAACAATTCTAACTTGTATACTTTGCCATTTCAAGTGTCTAAGAGCTTTAAAACTGTCCTGTAACAGACAAACGTTGAATGCACTATTAGAACTAGCATGGGTGATGAGCTGCTGCCATACAGAGGAAGGGAAGGCACCACACATACAATTGGATAACATAAGAGAGAGGAAACAACCTCCTGAATTCCATTCATTTGACTTAACAGAAAAAAAAATAATTGGTCACTTCTTGTAGCCTGTCACAGAAGCTTAATTACAGAACAAGAAGCCTTTGCTCAACAATATTTGCCTGTTGTTTGGGGAAAGTATGTCAAATGAACATGGCTTGGGTCTCCATTTCTTTAAAAAACTGAAAGAAATGCCAAAGTTTGGGGTTAAAAGCCAAGAATTAATCAACAACTGGTAGAAATGCTTCTTTGAAAGGAATGAATCATTGCCATTGAGACACAGCACAACAAAGTAATGAGGTTTTTAAATATAAGCCTTCCAAGAAACATATGTTAAGAAAGCTGAGAGATCCACAAAGAACTTATCAGAGCACTTTCACCTCTCCATAAGAAAAAACAATATACCAATAGATGTGTGTCAGCAGCTGCATCTCTGTGCTGGTACATTCAGAAGTCAGCAGTGAACCAATGCCTGAAATCTAAAAGGGTTTTCAAATACTCAGAAAAAGGAAAGCACCTCCTGCATCCTCTCACTGAGCTCTGAGGTCTCCGGCTGCTGCCTTCCTGCTCTCACACATCCTCCCATCACACAGGACCCACTTCTGTTCCCTTCCTTTTGGTTCCCACTGAAATGCCTGCATGTTTCCTCTGCTGAGCTGGGCACACATCTGCTTCTTTGCCTCCAAACAGGAGAGCGCTCTGATTATATGCTTGACTCACCCAGCTGCAATTAAAACAAAAGCTGTGGTCTGGTTATTGTAACAGATCAGCTTGCATGACTTCTGACAGTAGGTAAAGCTAGGACGAGAGTACTCTAATCATGAGACAAAAAAAGATCCCTGAACTCCCTTAATTTCATAGTGATCTCACTGTAGGAATCCAGCCAAGCTAATCAGATCCAGCTATTACTCAAACAGGAAGCAACAAATCCTGCAGACAGGCTGGACTGCAGATAAAAAAAAAGAATAAATCAATATTCTTTGATGTTGTACTAATGGATGTAGGCTCAGAAAGCCAAGATGATGCAGCAAACACACACTTAATGTGAAACAGACTTGGAGTAGAGAGGCTAACCCAAGGCACTGTTAAAACAGACAGGGTCCAGCCCACTGCATCAAATTCAGCATCCTAAAATGAAGAGATCCAACATGAAATTCCACAAGAACAACTGAGGGCTGGAGCACCTCCTCTACAAAGACAGGTTGAGGGAGCTGGGCTTGTTCAGCATGGAGAAAAAGGCTACGGGGTGACCTCATTGCAGCCTTTCAGTGCCTAAAGGGAGCCTACAAACGGGGAGGGAGTTGACGCTTTGAAAGGGTAGAGAACTGCAGGACGAGGGGAAATGGCTTTAAGTTGAAGGAGGGAAGATTTAGGCTGGATGTCAGGGGGAAGTTGTTTGCTATGAGAGTGGTGAGGTGCTGGAACAGCTGCCCAGAGAGGCTGTGGGTGCCCCGTCCATCCCTGGAGGTGTTCAAGGCCAGGTTGGATGGGGCCCTGGGCAGCCTGGGCTGCTGTGAGATGTGGAGGTTGGTGGCCCTGCGTGTGGAAGGGGGTTGGAGCTTCGTGATCCTTGAGGTCCCTTTCAACCTGGGATATTCAGGATTCTGTGAACAGTTGCTACCCCTCAGGTACCAAAATAACGTCAACATGTCTTCACAGCACCTGGAAGAACACAACTAGAAATCCTCTCCTCTGAACCCTCCCAGTATTTCCCTAGCATAAGCTAGAACAGAGAGTATTTGGAGTTGGAAATCGATGTGTCACCCTCCAAGCTATGAAATTTCTACTAGTTTTTCAAGATTTTTTCTTAGATTTCTAAGTTTAAAGATGTCTTGTTTCAGTTAAGAGGTTGACAAAGATTCACCCTTCTCCAGATGCAAAATTAACTCGAGCAAACCCATGCCAGAGATCCTGAATCTCCATGTCCAAAGCACAGAAGATGCCTGCCTTCCCAGGCAGCATTAGATGGGCCTCAGAACTCCATTTGTACAATGATATCTGTACATCAGATGGTAATATTTAGCAGAAACAGAAGTGCCTGATATTCAGAGAGAATACTTGAACAACACTTCTTTCCTATCCAGGCACTGGACAGCTATTAGAATCAGTGATTTTCAGACCAGACTCTATAGGAGGAAAACTCTTCACAGAATCACAGAATGGCCTGGGTTTAAAAGGACCTCAAATATCATTCAGTTCCAACCCCCTGCTGTGTGCAGGTCGCCAACCACCAGACCAGGCCTCCCAGAGCCACATCCAGCCTGGCCTTGAATGCCTGCAGGGATGGGGCATCCACAGCCTCCTTGGGCAACCTGTTCCAGTGCCTCACCATCCTCTGGCTGAAAAACTTCCTCCTCAGATCCAACCTAAACCTCCCCTGTCTCAGTTTCAAACCATTCCCCCTTGTCCTATCTCTATCCACCCTCATAAACAGCTGTTCCCCTTTCTGTTTATCTGCTCCCTTCAAACACTGGAATGTCACAATGAGGTCTCCCCAGAGCCTTCTCTTCTCCAAACCATATTCAAGAGCTACTTGCACCTGAGTGCCTGTGCAAATCTTTAAATTCAACTTACCACTGAATTGAGGACTTCAAACTCTTTCTCAGGCAGAAAAGCTCTCCATCCATCTTCAACAATTTCAAACATGGGCCGGTAGAAGAATGGGTACATAAGAGTGACAGAATCCAACGTAGAAAGTGCCTGTGTGGGTGAGAGAAATAAACACGTGGCTAAGATTCAAACATTTTCCTCTAAAACACCACTTTCTGTATGGTTTTTCTCTAATACTGGTGATGAAAGCTTAAGAAATTTAAGTGATCTAAAAGTGTACAGCTATCAAGCTGGAAATACTCACCTGAAGGGTAGTTCAGCAGTCATATAGCCAAGTATCATAAGAAAGCTGATAATCATCTAACCATAATAGGGGATTTGCCTACATAGTAACCGTTGTGCTAGCTATGATATTTAACAGCACAGGAAAGAATAGGACACATCCTACATGACATTTACCCCCTTACTTGAGAAGAGCTAAAGCAGAGGTCTGAGAATCCACGCTTACCATAATAAATTCTTACCTCAATAGAGCTGGCAATGTTCAGACACTCCTCCATTCCAGGAATATCCAGCTGAATAATTCGCAGATCTTTGCATTTTATAACGATGGTTCCCAGTGAGCCCAGAAACCTAGAGCAAGACATGAAGAAAGAGCCTCTTCAGAACGTGATGAAGTATCATAGCTTTTCCTACAAGGCAAAATGCCATTAGCAGTAATTCTTCTGCAATACATACACAGTAACCTTTCCAAAGTGTATATACATTTGGTAGTTTTCAAGCTGCACTCCACTTTATTTCATTTGCGTGGTGTTTCATTACAGGATGGAAAAGACTTTCATCCCAACTTTGCCTTAAAATATGCAAGAAAGGGCACCTTCTGGTCTGATAAGACTGGAAGCGTTCAGGGCCAGGTTGTATGGGGCTGTGAGCAACCTGGTCTAGAGGGAGGTTTACCCCCTATAGCAGGGGGTTGGAACTGGGTGATCTTAAAGGTTCCTTCCAACCCAAACCATTTCTATGATTCCATGGAGTTCTCAGCCTCCTTAATGAGATATGCTGAAACTTTAAGGACAGCTGAAAACATGTGAGCAGAATTTCATTTTTAAAACATTTCAGGCTGGTTATATTACATCCCTTTAACAAACAAGTTTGGTTTCTGCTACCTGCAGTGCCACAGAGCTATCTGTTCTGTGAACCTCAGAAGTTAAGCTCTTATCACAAGCATTTACAAAGCAAACCAGAAAAGCTCTATACTGCGAAGTAAACACAGCACACAGACGCCCTCTCCAGTCTTCCTTGTGTATCTAAAAGCTGGATGATGCCTGAGCAGAAAAGGAGTGGTTTTTTTTCCCACTTCAAGTTGTCAGCAGCATTCACAGAAACAACATAGATTTCAGTTTGCAAAACAGAGAGCTAAAGAAGAGCAGCAAAGTTTCCTCATTCACCAGAAGAGCGCTTGCAGCAGCCAGGAATGATGCAAGAAACAGAAGCAGATGAGAACTGAAGGGCCAGGTTTCAGTCAGAGCACACACAAACAGGGTCAGAGCTGTACCTGCTCTAAAAGGAGACCGTTGCTAAGCTGTGGTTGCCTCACTTGGACTGCAAGACATGTCTGTAATTTAGAAATTACTTCAGCTGAAAGGAGATCGTCTATTTCTTCAGAGCCAAGGTCAGCATGCAGAACCTATTATAATTTTAGTACTGCTGAAGGAAGAACTAGAGGCATTTTGAGGCACTTCTGCAACTCCAACACAGCCAGTCTGTGCACAGCACTGCAATAAGCACACGCAATTTCAGACTCCCAGTGTGCAGGAGCAGCAGAGCAGCACTCCCTTTCCCTGTTACTTTAAGGAAAAGCTCCACGTGAGATCACTTGAGACTGTTTCTCTTCTCAATAACCCCACAAAAAGGACTTGTAAAGTCATATTAAGTTGCAGGAAAAACTTCCAGAAGGCGAAGAGCACCCTGAGGGCTGGTAAGTAGTTAAACACTTTCACACAGACACAAATCATGAAAGTGGGAGAAGAGACAACAAACCTGACACGGTATTACAGATGTAGTGCACTAATAACCCAAGGCAGTGCCAAAGGAGATTCCTACAATCCTTGTTGGCTTGAAGAGCCTTCTTATTACATTCCCTCTAGCACTGAGAAGAACACGCTCTCTCATCCTTTTGTATATGGACAATTACTCACACAAAACCATTCTCAGGGAGGAAAATGTCCCACTCCAGAGGCCTTTTAACACTCCTTGTTCCTTCCGTATTAACTTTTTCAGTGAAACTCAAAAAACTCTTCAGAGAAAAGAAGGCTCTGGGGAAACCTCATTGTGGCCTTCCAGTATTTGAAGGGAGCATATAAACAGGAGGGGGAACAGCTGTTTACAAGAGTGAGTAGTGATAGGATAAGGGGGAATGGTTTGAAACTGAGACAGGGGAGGTTTAGGTTGGATACGAGGAGGAAGTTTTTCAGCCAGAGGGCGGTGAGGCACTGGCACAGGTTGCCCAAGGAGGCTGTGGATGCCCCATCCCTGCAGGCATTCAAGGCCAGGCTGGATGTGGCTCTGGGCAGCCTGGGCTGCTGGTTGGTGACCTGCACACAGCAGGGGGTTGGAACTGGATGAGCACTGTGGTCCTTTTAAACCCAGGCCATTCTATGTGTCTATGGAAAAGAAAGAAAAGCTTCCTCTCATTCATTTTATAAGAAAGAGCTATAGCTGGTTTAGTAGCAGCAGCAATGAGGACAAGGCCAAACCTCCCTGATGACTGAACAGTGCCAGATGGGAGCAGATTTCCTTAGGTTTCACTCTGTTCCTCTCCACCCTCAGACCAGGAAACAGCATTTCTCAGAAACACTGGGAGATATCAGAGCCAAAGGAAAAAACTCAACCAGTGCCAAGTCCTCTACCCATTATGAGAAAGCCTGATTTTTATAACCACTGCTGCTGGATCTTTCCTGTTTTTGGCAGAGGGGAAACCTGTTCTTCCAGATTGATATAAATGAGGAGAACAGGGGAGATTTATATTATATTACCAAATTAAAAAAAGGACCACAGTGAAGCAGCACTGGATTATGGCCAGAAAGGGGGCTGTCACTCAACAGAACAAGTAAAGCACAGTGAGGAAACAGCACACAGAACAGAAACAATGTGGACAAAATTCATCTCTGAAGTTTCTGTGACAAAAGGAGCTGGGCAAGGTTGAAGTGCCACTGGAGAGCCACAACAGAGCTTTACCACACTGTCATGGCAAGGAGCATCACAATGCTAAGTGCTAATAATTCCAGGAGGAGCAGGGGGGAGAATCACAGAATGGCCAGGGTTGGAAGGGACATCAAGGATCATGAAGCGTCTACATCACCACCACACGCAGGGCCACCAACCTCCACATTTCATAGCAGCCCAGGGCCCCATCCAACCTGGCCTTGAACACCTCCAGGGATGGACAGGGCATCCACAGCCTCTCCGGGCAGCTGTTCCAGCACCTCACCACTCTCATAGCAAACAACTTCCCCTGACATCCAACCTCAACCTTCCTTCCTTCAACTTAAAGCCATTTCCCCTCGTCCTGCAGTTATCTACCCTTTCAAAGAGTCGATTCCCTGTTCGTAGGCTCCCTTGAGGCACTGAAAGGCTGCAATGAGGTCACCCCGCAGCCTCGTTTCCTGCAGGCTGAACAAGCCTGGAGAAACCAGACAGGCGTTAATAGCTGCGAACTGAGCCCGCCGAACCCCGAAGACAACCGCGCAGGAGGGCAGGGAGGCAGGCGGGAAGGCCCGCACCTTTTCTCAATGCAGTCGATATTGGAGTGCAGCAGCCACAGCTCCTCCTCGTTATCCTGGCGCCGAGAGGAGAAGATGAGGTGATGCCCGGTGAGGCACAGCGTTCCCTCCACGGTCGGGTGGAAGGGCCGGTGCAGGACGGCGTTGTCCGCCCGGGGAGTCTTGATCAGCTCGGCGAACTCCATGCTGGCAGGGAACGAAGCAAATCGAGAGCACCGGGGCCGAGGGGGGCCCGGCCGCCGCCGCCAGCAGCCCCGGGCCGGCGAGAGCGGAAGTAGAACGAGCGGATCGCCCGCCGCTAACGGGAGGAGGCGGCGATCACGTGACGCACGGCTGACCAATAGCGGTCCGAGTGGGCGTGCGTGGGGAGGGGAAGAAACCCCGCCTCTACCGGAAGTGCTTCCCTCTCATCGGTCCGGCGCACAACGCGCCCCGCGACCGCGCGTTCCGCGGCACGGGGCGGGCGTGGAGGTGGGGTGGGAGGGGCTGAGGAGGGCGGGCAGAAGGGGCGTGTGATCGGCCCGCCCATCGCCCGCCCCGTGTTTGTAGAAGCACGGTATTATTCACGTCGAAAAAGAGCAGTAGGGTCCCCAGATCCAACCCCAGCCCACCCCACCATGCCCATCCCTGAGTGCCACATCCCCACGGTTCCGGAACACCCCCATGGATGGTGACCCCACCACCTCCCTGCTGCTGTGCCGCTGCATCACCGCTCTTTACGAGGAGAAATGTTCCTCATCGCCGCCCCACCTCACCACGCCTCCTTTCAGGAGCAATGAGGTTTCCCTGAGCTCTTCTGCTCCAGACTGACCCACCCCAGCTCCCTCAAGCACTCCTCATAACGCTTGTGCTCCAGACCCCTCGCAGCTCCATCGCCCTGCTCTGCACACACCACAGCCCTCGATGTCTTTCTATTGTGAGGGGCCCAAATGTGAACACAGCGCTCGAGGTGTGTGCCAAGCACTGCCTGCTGCGCTTTGCCTGGGGAAATCACAGAGCCTGCTTCTGGCTTTCTTCTCTATCATCACAGAATCCCAGCACTGCTGGAGATGAAAGGGATCTCAAGGGATTGTTGAATCCAACCCCCTGCTAAAGCAGTTCCCTACAATATGTCACATAGGTTGGCATCCAGACAGGTCTTGAATGATTCCATAGAAGGAGACTCACCACCTCTCTGGGCAGCCTGTGCCAGTGCTCTGTCACCCCTGCTACAAAGAAGTTCTTCTGTGTGTTAGTACAGAACTTCCTGTGTTCAAGGTTTAGGCCATTGCTCCTTGTACTGTTGTTATGCGCCACCAAGAAGAGCCTGGCCTCATCCATTTGCCTCCTACCATCCTTCAGATATTTATAAACACTGATCAGATCCCCACTCAATCTTCTTTTCCCCCAGGCTGAACAGATCCAGGTTACTCAACCTTTCATTTTTGAAAAGCTCTTTGAAAATTCTGGTATAAATCCACTTTCTCTTTCAAACCTGAGTCCCAGGCTGTGCCATAATCTGAGATTTCAGGGGACAGTGATGCCCCAACACCGCTGGCCAGAGCAGTGCGTACCCCATCCCTCTCAAGGCCATGGACGGGCCCTGGGCAGTCTGAGCTGCTGGGGGGGGGGGGGGCACCCAGCCCACAGCAGGGGTTAGAACTGTCTGGGCTTTAAGGGACTGTGTGTGACTCTATGATTTTCTTTGTACCTGTGCTCCTTGCATGGGGCAACACTGTGGTAGCATCATCCTGTGCGTCATCCTGAAACTTTCTCGGTGTCAGAGGAATTGACTGTAGCTGCTATTCCATGGCATGAGATGCCTTAATGGTTAGAGAACCATTAAGATTGGAAGAGACCTCTGAGATCCCCAAGCCTAATCCCAATCTACTCCCATCGTGCCCACTGCCCACATCCTTCAGTGCCACATCCCCACGATTCCTGAATGTCTCCAGGGATGGTGACCCCACCATTTCCCTAGGCAGTATGTTCTAATGCCTGTACACGGGATGCAGAGAGACAAGTATGCACTTTTCACAGAGTCGCAGAATCACAGAATGTCCCGGCTTGGAAGGGACTTCAAGGATCTTGAAGCTTCAACCCCACCACCACAGGCAGGGCCACCAACCTCCACATTTAATACTAGACTGCCCAGGGCCCCATCCAACCTGGCCTTGAACACCTCCAGGGATGGACAGAGCATCCACAGCCTCTCTGGGCAGCTGTTCCAGTACCTCACCACTCTCATAGTAAAGAACTTCCCCCTGACATCCAACCTAAATCTTCCCTCCCTCAACTTAAAGCCATTTCCCCCTGTCCTGCAGTTATCTACCCTTTCAAAGAGTTGACTCCCCTTCCTTTAGGTACTGAAAGGCTGCAATGAGGCCACCCCACACCACAGCCTTCTTTTCTCCAGGCTGAACAAGCCCAGCTCCCTCAGTCTGTCTTTGTAGGGGAGGTGCTCCAGTCCCCTGATCATCTTCATGTCTCTCCTCTGGACCCTCTCCATCAGCTCTCTGTCTTTCTGGTACTGGGGGCTCCAGACCTGGACACAAACTGCAGACGGGACCTCGCAGTGTAGAATCACCTCCCTGTCCCTGCTGGCCACCCCTCTTCTGATGGAGCCAAGATACCATTTGCTTTCCGATCTGCAAGAGCACACTGCTGGCTCATGTTAAGCTTTTCATCTATCAAGACCCCCAGGTCCTTCTCTGCAGGACTGCTCTCAAGGACTGCTCCTTCCAGTCTGTATGGATGCCTGGGATTCCTCCAGCCCAAGTGCAAAACCTTGCCTTTTGCTGTGTTGAACCTCATTAGGTTCACCTGGGCCCATCTTTCCAGCCTCTTGAGGTCCCTCTGAATGGCATCCCTTCCTTCGACCTGTCAGCTGCACCACTCAGCTTGGTGTCATCAGCAATTGAGGGTGTACTCAATTCCATCATTGATATCTTTGATAAAGATGTTAAAGAGCACTTTTCCCTGAGGTATTCCAGTAAAGTTAAAGTTTTGAGTTGGATAATGCTGAAATTTGGCATATACACTGAGAAAGGCTCCCAAACAGAAGGGAGCTTCTCAGCAGTGGCACAGGACAAAGGCAGGTACCAACTGACTGCAGAAGAGGAGGTCTGCCTGCTTTGCAGCACACTGGCCACACAAGGTGTGGGCACTGGTGTAGAACCACAGGTCTTGATCAGCAAAAGAAGCTCCAGTTCCTCAGTTTGCTTATCTCTGGAGAATAACAAAGCATGAAGATCGTGTTATCAGACATATCCACAGCTCCCTTTGTCAGAGAAGAATGGTTGCTTCATACCATCCTATCTACGATTACCTTGGTGGGGCAAGTTCAAGGCTGTTTAGTCCCCACATGATGGAAACAGCGTGGAACTATCAGTGCAGATGCAAACAGACAGCTTTTGATGACAGCCAGTTCTAGACAATTGCACAGGAGAGAGATTGCTGGGCTATTTAGGTACAGTGACCTGAATTTGTATAATCACCTCTGTTGGTGAGTTCACTCTCAGTTTGTCCAGGCTCTTCCTTGCGTGTCTTATTAATGCTGGCAATTCACATGTTTTCTATATGTGAGCATAATTTGAAAGTCTGATTAATGGCATTTTCTTCTCACAGATACAGGCAAAGGTTCATAATAAGAGAGTTTAATACTCTCTTCTTCTAATGTTGGCACTGCCCTACATCATCAGCTACTGTAAGAGAAAAGAGGGTTCTCTCCCAGTTCTGGAGCTACTAGAGCATGGCAGTCTGGTGTGTACCTTAAAAGCGTCTGCATTTTTCTAATGCAGTGCTGGATGGCCTCAAAGCAGCGCTGTATGCATCTATCATGCATTTGGCATGATAGTCTGGGAAGCCTTTGGTGGGAATCCAGAGCTAAACAAATTCCCTCATCTTTTGGTCATGAGGGGTAGCATTAAAGTGCTGCTTGCCTACACAGCTTGTTGTGGTTCACAATGAAGAGCTGCTTCCGTGTTCCTTGCCATGACAGGTGTATCCCTGGAGGTGTTCAAGGCCAGGTTGGATGGGGCCCTGGGCAGCCTGGGCTGGTGTGAAATGGGGAGGTTGGTGGCCCTGCATGTGGCAGGGGGTTGGAGCTTCATGATCCTTGAGGTCCCTTCCAACCCAAGCCATTCTGTGATTTTATGATTCTGTGATTCACAGTGGAGGTTCCCATGCAAGTGCATGGTGTGGGTACAGCTGTCCAACAGAAATCCTTGGCTAAACCTGACTAAACAAACCTGGAAAAGAAAATGAAAAGAATATGCTCTTGGGAACCAGTATTCATTTTACCTGCTCTCATTTCTAGTTCCATCTGCCATCATTTCCAAGACCAGACCACAGAGAGCAGAGAGGGTGATAGCCCTAGACATTTGCTGTGCTGCTCATCTGCTGTTTGACTTCCAGTCATCTTGTAGCTCTGAAGCCACCAAGGTAAAACCTAGCTTGCCCTTTCAGGAGGGCTGGTGCTACAGTGATACCTTCAGCCACAGGAGAGCGGTCTCTATGCAGCCCCTTCTTCCTTGTGCCCATCCTTATTCCCTGGGACCTTATGCCCTGTCATTAGAGATGTTCAAGGCCAGGTCAAACAATAAATTGGCTCAGTTCTTTCCCCACTCTGAACCTGACCATTCTCCAAGGCTTGTTGTCCCTCCTGTGAAATGAAGAGTAGGAAAGTTTGGAGCAAACTCCTCCTGGAGTACTGCAACAGTGCCTGGTATTGCAGTCGTTAAGTGTCACTGCAGTCGTCTAAAGAGCAGAGAATATGCAGGACATGAATAAGAGTACAACATATCTCTGGTGCAAAAAAGCACACACACACATAATGGGTTAATCAGGGTTCTCCAGCTCATGAAGGCTGGCAGCTCCAAAGAATCATAGAATATCCCGAGTAGGAAAGGACCCACATGGACCACTGAGCCCAACTCCTACCCCCAAACCTCTTTCTGTGGGGCTTCTCCCCAACTTCTTTCCTCTCAGTCTGTTGAAATAGCCAGGGCTGCCCCATCCCCATTTCAGAATCCACCACTTGTTAAAACTCCGTGCAGTTGGTAATTGCTCCTATAGAACCTTCTAAGAAACAGCAATCCTCTCAAGCAGCAGTAGCCTAAACATTCAGAAGATGCCCAGGCAGGAGGAGATGCAGCTGAGGCTGCACTCTGTGCTATATGCCCAACAGTCCTCCTTCCAGGTCCCTAAATGCCCAGCCACCTGCTTCCTGGCCATCTCTCACACATCCTGCAGTGTCTTGCCTGGAGAGTTGTCTGGCCATGGGGGTAGGAGGACACTTCCCACGTTCCCATTTCCTGGCTGGAGAACTGTCTGTGTCTCTGGCCACACTTCTCAGGTTGGTTTGATGGAGGTTCCTCTCCCCCTACAAAAGGCAACACATCTCCCACATGGGAGGCAATTAGCATGATACTGGGCTTCTCAGTGAATGAGTTCTTCTCCCTCTTCTGCTCCTATCAGCATGGTTTTGCCTGTCATATCCAAAGCATAATTGGCTGCAGACTTCCAGAGGATCACCCTCCATCTGCCACGGTTTCATGCCAGTTGCCTCTTGGAGAAGCACTAGTACTTTGGTAGGGCTCTGCTGTTTGTATGTTTTCATTCCTGAAACAGATTGCAATTTCATTATTCAAACAACACACCGTTCCCTCTCCGATATCTTCCTGACAAGGAGTGAAGGAGCAGCAGGCATGAAACATAGGATGTCTGTGGCTGAAACCCACCTGAGACTGCAGAGAACACGCCTGTGGTGGGAAAAACAGAGTGCCAAGGCAGCCACGAAGCCTGCGTGCTCTAACCACATACTGGGTATGAAGGTTCTTGGCTTCCCAAAGAGAGATTGGCTTTTGAAGTATCAGTCTCTGTGCTCTTGTGGTGGAACTGGCTGGACTGACACACTGGAACAGGTTGCCCAAGGAGGCTGTGGATGCCCCATCCCTGCAGGCATTCAAGGCCAGGCTGGATGTGGCTCTGGGCAGCCTGGGCTGCTGGTTGGTGACCTGCACACAGCAGGGGGTTGGAATGGATGAGCACTGTGGGCCTTTGCAATCCAGGCCATTCTATGATACGATTCAAATTAAAACCCCGTAGTTCTCTGTGCTCTCAGGGTACCTTCAGGGCAGGCCATCCAAAACGCACGGACTGCCCGATGCCAAAATTGTATGCAATTATTCTGACTGAGTGAGAACAATTGCTCTGATACAAACTGTCCCCACAACTTTCCCCAGCACTCCTTACCACCCACGTGGAAAGCTTTTCTGATACCTGCAGTTGGCTTTTCTGCACGCTGTGAAGGAGAAAAAGAAAACTCCAACTCTATAGAGAATGGAGTTGTTTTATAACATTAGCTTAGGCCACTTAATAGGGGTCTGAGCTGATTTATTCAGCATAAGCATGAATGTTCTGAGGGCTTAGCTGTGACCATGATTTAACACTTGGAGTTCACTCATGAAGGAAGAGGCAACACAGTGGGGTCTTACGGTTCCTTCTCAGGCTTCATGTTTGCATTCTGAGAAGGAAAAGGAGCCCAGGGTGG
>JAPSGF010000024.1:6084977-6247420 GCA_035772895.1 Perdix hodgsoniae | reverse complement strand
GTGGCCCTGCGTCCTCTAAGATCGCTCTGGAGGGGATATGGGTTAATAAGATGGAAGGAGAAGGAGGTGTGGGTGATGGAGGCTGGAGTGAAGGCTCCGAATGGTGGGATTGGGTCCTGCATGCCCCCCCCCCCCCCCCCCCCTCCCCATACATATAGGGAGAGGGTCTCAATGGGGCTGGTTGGGCTTGAGTGCTCTTAAAATTATTGCTAGGAGAAGGTGCTGGATTTTTGAAGGAGGGGAAAATGGCTCTAAGTGGTGAAGCTGGGAGGGTGCACATCCCTGCATCCCTGGCATTTCCAATGTGAATCCACGGGGCCAAAACAACCTGATTGATGGATGGATGGTAGGAATTTTTCGCTGGGATATGGATGGGAAGGAAAGGAAGAAGGTGATGATCGATGAGGAAGTCATTATTATTATTATTTAATTTTTGATTGATTGATTTTTTTTTTCTTGACCATCTGGATAGCAGAAGGGGTTAACCCTGCTGCCTAATGAAATCGGTGGAGAAGTGGCTGGAGTTAAGATGGAGACAGCGTGCGGGAGCCTGGGGGAGGGCTGCGTGGGTGGAGGCAGGGGAGGGCCTTGACACCTCTTCTGAGGACACCACTCTTGAGATAAAATGAATATACACATCAAAGATGTTGTATTATTTCTTATTTCTTTCCGAGGGGGGGGGGGGGGGGGGGACGGGGAGCTGCGTGGGAAGGTTGTGTGAAATGTATACCTGGGAAGGGAGCCCATGGCACCGCGCAGCGCAACAGCACGTACATATATTTCCTCTGCACCTTCAATGTCATCTGTGTAATGTTCTGACCATGCTGGTGCTCAGCTCCTGTTGGGGGTGAATTTTGTTTCCTGGTGGCCGAGATGTGGACCTGGGGATGCTGGAGGGGGTGGGTGTGCTGTGATGCCTACGAGGGAAATAAATCAGGATGCGACCCTTTCTGTGCTTTTCCTGATGCTGATCCCATCAGCAAAAGCGTTCCTTGATGCAGATGCTTCTCTTGCAAGTTGTGTTTCTCCTCTCTCAGAGCCAGGAGAAATAAATGGCTGTTAGCGTGGTGCAAGCCTGCATGGCTACAGACAGCCCCAGCACGCTCCGGTGAGCAGCGGGGAGGGGGATGCTGGAGCCTTGCAGAGGTGATGCCTGTGGAGGGTGATGTGTATGGAGGGGTGATTTATTTTGTCACGTGAAGAACTGAGGCTCAAGTAACCCAGAATTTCCCCCGCTTTGTTACTGCAGAGAAAAAATTCTTGGCTTGTGAGACAGTGCAGTGCTGGGGCTGCTGAGAGGGACTGGGAAGGAGCTCTGCTGCCCAAATCGCATTAGGCGCAATGAGGGAGCGTGCTCTCCTGTTGATCACCCACTGCCAGCACTCCTGCTTTTTAGGGCACACCGGCGGCGTAAAGCTGCCTCCCGGTATCTGACCAGAGCAAGGATAACTTCATGCTGTCTGTAGGCTAGCCTCCACCAAGGCATCTTTTTCCATTCCCGCTATAGCGATTGCAAACGCCGTTAAAATTAATCTTGAATGCGGTGATGGGACTAATAGTGGAAAGCGCTGTTTTAGCAGTGTTTGCCTGCAGCTAAATCGCTCCGTGCTGGTAAGAAGTTGATACGTGGGGACGGAGGAGGAAGACCTAGAACAATGTAAGTTCAGTGCATAATGCATCCAGCCTGGTTTCCTGCATGATAATGGATATGCGCTGCGACTGCATGGAGCGTAATCAGGGCTGTACGTTATGGAGAGGCTGTCGTAGCTGTTGCTCAGCAGCTGGAAGCGAAATCGCAGAGAACAGAGGGGGCAGGTTGGAGTTGTACAGCAATCCTGTTCCTGAATTGCCGAGGGCTTGCTTCTTGGTAGACGTTAGGTAATCTGGGTTTTACTTGCGGGGATAACACGGTTCCTGCAGGGACTTTTCCTGGATGTTGGAAAATGCTCACGAGTGAGATGGATAAATCACATTCTTATGGCAGGGACTCAAACGTATGTCAGGCTCTTTTTTTTTTAGCAAGGTTGTTCCTCAGTCTTTCATGGTGGTGGACGTGTAATTAATTGTGTCTGTGTGATGAGGGAGGGTGGGGGCTTTGTCTTCTATTCGTGTCCTGGTTCCTCTATTACTGGTGTGAGAGGTAACCAGGGGGTTACTGAGGGGGACTGAGTGATGTTTGGAGTTTGTTGCATTTGTCTTTTGCTTAGCTGAGAACTCGGGGCTGTATTCATACTGCCTTCCTACGCTGACTGCTGGAAAGAAAGTACACTGTGAAAGTGTACATGCAAACATATTTATATAGAGATTTTGAATGGATGCTTGAAGCGCTGTGATCTTAAATTACATTCCCACCAATAAAGCTTGGGTACTGGGGGGTTTTGCCTTCATACATCTGCAGTTTTCACCTTTCATCTCAATCCCTTCGACTGTCTCCAAGACTAGAACAGTTCAGCAGACTGCTGCAAAAGTGAAGGATGCCAGCTGGGCAGCCAACGCTGGCTGTTGTACTCCTGCCCTGTGAGCTGCAGAAGGGAGGCTTCTTGAGGAGCAGCAGCGCAGTGCTGTGGTTTTGCTGGAGATAGGCTGAAGGTTGGTGAGTCCTTTCAGTTTGCCGGGGCTCTCGCTTTCACTGAAACCATTCATCTGTGTAAATTCAGGACAAATAATTTGGACTTGGAGTTTTCATGTCTTGAGTAGTTGCGGAAGGTTTATTTGTGACGATTGGGAGTGTAACTTGTGCATCCGTTGTGCTTCTCCCTACCCTCTGTAATAAATGGGTCAGCGGGTCATGGTTGCTGTCCTGGAGTACATGGTTTAAAGTCTGACCTTTTGCAGTGCAAGGTGCTATTAAAGAAAACATCATTGAATTCCACTGGATTGTCAGAATGTGGAGTTCAAGCTAAAATGAGCACTGATCAGCTGAAAATCTCACTGTCTGGTGACTGTCAGTAATGAGAAGATGCGTGACTTCAGTGCAGTATATTTGGGTTTTGTTTTTAAAATCGATTGGAATACATATTTAGAAGAGAAACATTTTGCTAAGAAGAAGAAAAAAAAACCCACGCTGTATTTTGACATTAAAAACACCATGTGTGTGCGTGTTTAAGGGAGAAATGCCTAAAGTTTAGGCAAAGACCCGACATCTTGTTTATTAGTGGAAAGACCAAATCTATGAGTTGTTCATCACTTGGCGTGGCCCGGAGGTGGAAGGATGAATCAATGGGTTTAAAAGGAATATGTGGTATTTAATGACTATACGATGAGTAGGTTTCAGCTTTACTAAAATACTTTGCTCTGGGGTGAACTGTGAGTTGGATATAAGCTACTTTAAGCACTTTGGAAATGCAGGCAGCTAAGATATCTAAAGATGTCTGCCCAGGTCTCTTGAAGTGGGAGATATGCCTTGTCGGATGACTGGTGAAGTAGCTGCTGGTCTTGGTTTGGGATGTTTAACTCCATAGAGCCTTTCTGTAAATTTACTGTCTGCCCTGGCACACTGAAATGTTTTTTTCAGCTTTTTCTGGTTAGCTTGTCTGGCAGCTAAGTTTTTCCCTTTAGCCAAGTTTTAACAGCTTGCCTTTATAGTATGGAGTTTTGTCAGCTTTTGACAAGTTGGCAGAGGGAAGACGTTCTGGAACAGATGATAAATGTGTTCTCCTACAGAACCAGTCTGGGGTATAACTTTTTTTCCCCAGTGAAGTGATTCTCCCTTCCAAAACCTTCACCTGTTCTGTCCCCATTTCTAAGAGTTTTCTACAGGATCTCCATAAATACGGGGTCCAGTTTGTTAGAACGTGCCAAAGGTACTGAATCTGAAGCACAGGACAGGTAAGTTGTGGGAGTGGGTAATAACCATCATCATCACTAAGAAGAGGCGTTTTCACTTGAGTGGGGTCTCCATTGGTTGCGGGGTGTTGGCATGGCTCCATGTCTTGTTGAGTGCTACCCGCTAGAGGGGGTCAAACCACAGATGTTGAAGCAGATCTGTTTCCCAGCCCTGGGAGGGCAGATTCCTCGAAGCCTCCCCTATGGAGGAAGATGTGCTTCCCTGACCTGCTGGGAGCTCTCTTTCCAGGCAGCTCAGTGCTGTAAGTATGATTTGGGGCAGTGGATAGGCAAGGTTGGGAGGAGAAAGCTCCCTGTTGGGCATAGGGATGCTGCCTAGAAAGAGCCAAGGGGAAACGAGGTGCTCTGCAGATAAGGAGGTTGTGCAGTGATGAGCACTTGGCACTTCTCTGTGGGGTTATATGGGGACACAGAGATGCTTTAGTGCCCTACCAGTCCTCCTACCAGAACCAGCATAACATTTCATGGAGTCGTGGAATGGCTTGGGTTGGAAGGCACCTCAAAGGACATCAAGTTCCAATCCCTTGCCGTGAGCAGGACAGCCAACCATTAAAAGAGGCACCAGATCAGGCTGCCTTCAGCCCCTTCCAACCTGGCTTTGAGCACCTCCAGGGATGGGGCCTCCTTGGCTTTCAGGGTGACGATACCAGCATTAGGTGTTTGGAAGAGACCATCTTCAGGAGTCTGAAAGCAGTCCAGGAAGACAGCTAGTAGGAGTTGGGTGACAGCCTGCTTTCCCAAAGGCTTGGACCAGGATGTCCATTTTCCACTTTCTCAGGCTTTGTGCTGAGATTGGCTAAGATTGCCATTTTTTTTCCTGGTGTTCTCTGGTTTTATTTCTAACACCAATGGCAATCTGAAAACACTCTTCCTGATGGAGAGGAAGTAGGGTGCAAAGGGATGGAGGAAAGCCAGCTTGCCCTTTTTTTGGTATGATAAAATGATAAGCTCTGTATTTTCCACCCTTCTAGAGACTTCCATTTTGCTTTTAGCTGAATTGAGCTGGTTTTATTCCTTGCAGTGGTTCTCCTCTCAGTACAAATGTAGGTTATTCAGGGAGTATTTCCTTTAATGAAAAGGATGTAGGAAGAACTGATGGTGATAAAGCATCTCTGTGGAGGAGAGCTGTTTCGCTGCCTTGTGACTGCAAGGAAAAGAAATTGGATGGCAAATGTATAATTTTCCGTGGGGAATGAAGGTGAGCCTGTGGAGGAGTCTGGATCCCTTTGAGAACTTTTCCATTTTGCTTTATTTCCCTTGAATTCTGAGTTGATTTTTAGCACCTCACTGTCTTAAAACCAGTGGTAGCGTAAGGCCGTGCCCTCACACCTGAAAGCTTTTATACAGAGGGAACTATGAATCAGAGTAATGCTTTCTTACAGCTAGAGGTGAAATTAAATTGTAATTGAACGCGTAAGGAAAAGATGTGACAAATGCTGTAATTTCATTGATGCGCCTCCTTCTGATAGACTGGGATTCACAGTGCTCTGCTTTAGGGCACGGCGATGCTTTTCCAAGGCAGATCCCAAGGAAATGGAGAAGGGCTTTCGTGGGGAGGGGGATCTTCAGAAGATTGTTGAGGAGTCTCAGAATTGCTCTGTCTGCCCTTGGGTAGGTTTAGCCCATGTGCTGAGTACTCCATCTGAAGTCTGTGTTTCCCGAGCTGGCTGAGCTGTGTCTCTGCCTTCCTTATCTTGGTGGAAGTGGCTGTGTAATTCCTTGAAGCCTCAGCTGAGCGGGCAGCTCCATTGCGGCAAAATCAAATCTTGCCCAAGAGGAAAAACAAGGAAAAAGCAACCTTAAATCTGTCCCCAAAAAGCATCCTGGGATCTGGAGAGCGTGCTTCTCCTCACATCTCCTTCCTTCTAAATCAGTGAGGGCTCAGGTTCGCCTATGAAATATTCACAGTGTGTCCTTATGTGACTTCAGTGGCACGGAAGGTCTCTTGCAGAGTTGGCACTGCATCCAGACCTGTATTGAAGCTCAATGCCTTTGTCACCAAGACCTCCTCTTCCTCTGCAGAGGAAAGGAGTGCTGGATTTTCCCATCTTTGTTGAGTCAGGACATGGAAGTTTCTCTCCCCGCAGCTGGAAGGGCTGGAGGTGAGCTGGTGAGCCTCAAGTCTGTGAAATGCACCTGTTGCTTGGGTAAGCCTCAGGGAGAAGTGTGATGGAAAGCTGGAGGTGACCCCTTAGATTTGGGGATGGAGGAAGGTTTTTTTGGGTTTGTGTTTCTGTCCTGAACTTCATCGCTTCTGACTTTGTTCTTTCGACTGCATCCCTTACAGGGTCACCATCACAGGGAGGGCTTATTGCCTAAAGCACGGGGTTAGGAGTATCCGAGTGAGTTTGCACCAAGCTCTGGCGTCTGTGAAAATGGCCATTCCCACAGTTTATATTGCAGAAGAGGAGAGGTTTCGTAGAATCATTTCAGTTGGACCCTGACCTTTAAAGGTCCCTTCCAACTCAGTGGTTTAACCCTTTGTACGTGGTTCCCTCAGCTGAACGGGGACACCTTTACCATAGAAACGCGCTGCCGGATGGACCTAACACAGAAAGCAGCAGTGCAGCACAGGGAGTGGTTTTGAGTATGGGATTGGAATTCATCCCAGTTATGTCTAAGCGAAGGAAAAAAGAGCAACGGAGGCCGATGTTGTTGAAGTGAAAATTGTAAAGAGTGGTATAAGCAGAAGGCATTTAAATAATGTAAACAGTCTGGCATAGGAGGAAGGATGGGAGGCATTCCAGAAACAAAGGGAAAATAGTTTTTAAAACATGCCTAAAAATACACCAACTCTCGAATTCCAGAGATAATCTCAATTAGCGCTTTTTCAGTGTATCTTTACAACGGAATTGGAGGAGTTCACAAAAGATAATAGAGGCTATGTGATACGAAGAAGTGATATTAATTTGTTTAATTAAAGGGATGAAGGGCTCCTGAAAATAGGATTCACTTATCTTCTGTCATAGGGAGGACCGGGGTTGTATTCAGCAAACTGCGGTGTGCAGCATCATAGGAACAAAATGGTACGGTCTTACATTACAAGGGGGAATGGTTTGAAACTGAGACAGGGGAGGTTTAGGTTGGATCTGAGGAGGAAGTTTTTCATCCATAGGGTGGTGAGGCACTGGCACAGGTTGCCCAAGGAGGCTGTGGATGCCCCATCCCTGCAGGCATCCAAGGCCAGGCTGGATGTGGCTCTGGGCAGCCTGGGCTGCTGGTTGGCGACCTGCACACAGCAGGGGGTTGGAACTGGATGAGCACTGTGGGCCTTTGCAACCCAGGACATTCTGTGATCGTATGATTTCTATTGGGATTGCGTTTGGTGTTTGGGCAGCAGCAGCAGCTGGACATCTCTACCACTAAAAATACCAATTCAAGATGCCAGGGATTTCAGGAGCACGCAAGCACACTTTTAACTATGCATCTTTATGGATCTATGTGTTTGTGTTCTTGATGCTCTTCCTTTGGCTGAGTGTGTCAGGGTTTATGTCTGGCCTCAGCTCTGCTTATCCATCCCTCAGTGTGGTGGGGAAGCGTTTATTCCTTGCCATATTTTGAGGAGTGTTGGGGAAGACAATAGGGACGAGGAGGGAGAGGAGACCCTCATGCACATCTAAATTAAATTAGCCCCCTGGATGTATATTAAAATGTTAAGTAGCACTAAGCTCTGTATCCCAGCTCAGCAATATTTCAAGGCATTTTATTGCATTAATGGAGGGATAAAATAGAACCTGCAATTACAGTAATTTTTTCTAATTGAATATTTTGCTTTATTCTTTCCCTTTCAAAGCATGACTGTAAGTACTAGCCTTCAGGAAGCTTTGGCAATATTTATACCTCCCCTTTCTGACGAGGGGTGTAAATACACCTCTTGGACCTCCCATTTCTGTCCCTCATGGCTAGAGAGCTGAATGGCTTCGAGAGAGGTGGGCTGGAGGCATCAACCTCGTACCATCCTGCTGTTACTTCTAGGAAAAGCTGGTTTGCAGGTTGGTGGAGAGAGCAGTGCGGTGTTATGGCTTACATGCTTTCAATTACCGTACTGAGCTCGAGGTGAGTTTTCTCAGGTATCTTTTGGATTCATCTACTGTCTGCACAGGGCTTGCGCCCAACAGCTGCTGCCAGTCTTTGGGAGGATGAGAACGTTGATTCCTGCCACCAAAGGTGAGTTTGGGGAGGAGGAGGAGGAGGAAAAGCACTTTCTGGATGTTGCTTGAGCATCACTCGGGGGAGGTGAGATGGGGTAGGAGTTAGGAGCATGTTTCTGACCATGTTGTTGAGCACCCAGGTTGAAAGCTGTTGTCGTGGCAATAGAAGTTAAAAGCTTGGGGGCAAAGTCTTCACCTAAAATCCCTTTGAGAGTGGTGTGGCAGGGGCAGGGACAACAGAAACAGGGATTTAAACTCGATGGTTGTTGATGAAACAATTGGGTGTCACTTCTGTTTTCAAAGTGGGTTTTCAACATCAGCTTTTCAAACCTAGGTTCCTGCCTCCAGCTCAAACCTCAAGCAGGCAGAAAAATTCAGCTAAATTAACATAATAATTACATTGTGTGTTCTCAGTGCTGAATCTCTGGTTTAAAAGAGATGTACTGATACTCCCTCCATACGTACGCCCAGGATGGGATGCTATCAGTTTTATGCCTTTGCAATAGCTGTCTTCTCATCTAAAGGGGACTTTTGATCCAATAAACTGCTTATCTCGTGTAGTTGTCCTTTCATCTAGCGTGGGTGGTGTGTGGTGGCTGATGGAAAGCGTGGTGTTGTGCTTCATTTATGAATATTAATTGGGAGTGGAAGCAATTTGGAACAGCGTGCACCGCCAAGTCTTGAAGCGCTGACTGTAGAAGTGCCTCTGTTCCTCCCTTGTGGCCACCAGCCCTCTTTTGGGGAAGATGCAAGCTGCTCTGGGGTGTGAGGTCAGCACGTATAGTGTGTCACACTGATGTGTTGTGTCAGCTTTTGAGCGTGAGACTGCTTTAGTGCTGGTTTCCCATTGCTTGGTAGGGTTGGGCTGGGGAGAAAATGGTTGAGGTGCAGTAGGGAATGAGGCGCATACCAGTGCAGGCATTGGAGCAGCAGCTGGAGGTTGGAGCACGTGCCTGTCTCAGAAGGTGGCATGGTAGGCTTTCACACCCTTCTTTTGTGAAGGATGCACCAAATCCTGAGCAGTGCTGAGGAGTTGAGCTTAGGTGACTTTGCCCCATCCCCGCAGGCATTCAAGGCCAGGCTGGATGTGGCTCTGGGCAGCCTGGGCTGCTGGTTGGCGACCCTGCACACAGCAGGGGGTTGAAATGAGATGATCGTTGTGGTCCTTTTCAACCCAGGCCATTCTATGATTCTGTGATGACTTCAAGGGTCTCTTCCAACTGCAGTGATTTTGTAATTCATGTGATTCCGTGAGTTTTGGGGGTGAGGGCTGCTCTGACAGCTGAGCCACCCAGACAACATAGTGCCGGTGTCCTGCCCCTGCCAGATGTCCAGGAGAGACAGAAATCCATACTTACGAGGTCATCTACCTTCACCCAGACATGGCTGAACCTCATTTGTGAACCAGCACACTCTTTGCTTTTCAGTTGTGTGCTCTACAACTGGAATAATAAAGCATCAAAGCAAACTATACTGTTGTGGGTACAGAAAAAAATCAGGGCGTTCAGCAGGACTTCGGGAAGTAATAAATTTGTTCTATATTTAATCTGGTATTTATCACAATGTCGGTATGAGACCACTTCATTTTACTACTTTAACTGCATCTAAGAATAATAGAATGCTTGAAATATTGAGAAAGTGGCTAATACCTGGTGGTAGCTGATAGCATCCAGCTTTAATGGTTATTGATTGGTTTCTCCAGGCTCCCGCTAATATCACACCTTAGATGCTGCCTGGCGGGAGTTAAAAATTTATCTGTTAGTTAGGATTAAAAATAATTGTAGATACTCAACTTAATCATCTTTTGGTAGCTGAATACAGACAGGACTTCAGGTGTTACTTGCAGTTTTGTAGAAGTTATGGACGAGCTGTTGGAGCTCTATGGTGTAAGAATCTTGGAGTCCATGAGTTCAGATGTCCTGGAGAGTTCCCTCAGCTGCTTTGAAATCGGTGTGACTTGTCTGGTTGGGATGCAAGCACCAGAAATCTGCTTTGCTGTCAGCACAAGTGAAGCCTATCAGTCAAGTCTTAGTGCTCAGCCCATTCTGCTGATGCCCCATGTCCCAGAACGGGCAGGAGAGCCCACAGAGGTGTTCAGGAGAGCCGAGGCTCACGTTAAGCACTGCGTTTAATACTGAGAGCCCATGCCTGGATAACCCAGTGTTTACCTGGATATTACCTCAATCGCCGCGCTTCTAAACATCACCTGAATTGTTGCTTTATTACTGCTTATGCGAGGAGTGTTTTTGTTTTACCGCTCAGAAATTTAATAATTCCATTTATAAAAGCAGGTTTTGTGGCATGGCTTGTTGCACAACTGGAGCTTCGTTCTAAGCTCTCATTATTTTTCTTCATTGTGATCAAGCTCTGCCTGCAACGAGCCACTGAATTTACTGTTTAAACATGCAGATCTCCTGTAATTCCCTACTGCTCCTCTCACTGGGAACTCGAAAATCACTGGGTTTTTTTAGCAGTAGTGGCAAATCATTTCTGACCCTCGTGTTTCTCTTGCTGGCGTTGTGTGCTCGGAGAGAAAAGCCCTACTAGACCTGCTAGGAGCCGTGTAACCAGGGCGCAGGGAGCCTGAATCCAGGGTGTAAGTTTGATTTCTGATGCTTTGCCTGCAGCTGGATTATTTCCCCTCTTCTTAGAGGGGATTAGGGGACTTGTAAACCGGCGTTCCTAACACAGGTACCTAAAAAAAACTGGGGAGGTCACATCACTCTGTGAAAGGATTGCCCCTAAGGTGCTGAAGGTAAGGAATGTGCTGAAGTGGATCTGTTGTGTTCCGTTTCTGAAGCTTTGCTACTTGTCAAGGCACAAGTGGGTGTGTTGTGGGGAAAATGGAAGGGGTCCTTTACACAGACACTGAGGGATATGGGTTAGTGGGCATGGTGTGGGCTGGCAGTTGGACTAGGCGATCTCAGCGGTCTCTTTCAACCTTAATGATTCGCTGAAATGTGGGGAAATCAGACTTCTGTTTCGTAGGGGAGCTGCTGGATTGCTTTGCCTAGGAATTGCTGGGTAGCGGTGTGCCGATTGGAAGTGCCGTGTTCCACACCAGAGGTTGGGTCTGTTTGGGAGGCAATACAAGGAGCTGTAACCAGGGGCAGTGCCTCTAATTGCAATCTGGTGCTAGACTCTTGGGTCCTGCCTTGAATTTACTGCTCATGAGATGAGGGACCAGAGCCCTCTGCTTGCGTACTTGCCGGTCTGAAGTAAAGAATGGAGATGCATGTGTTCAGGTTAGACATTTTCTGTTTGTGAGGGTGGGTAGTGATAGGACAAGGGGGAATGATTTTAAACTTAAGACAAGTGAGGTTTAGGTTGGATCTGAGGAGGAAGTTTTTCAGCCAGAGGGTGGTGAGGCACTGGAACAGGTTGCCCAAGGAGGCTGTGGATGCCCCATCCCTGCAGGCATTCAAGGCCAGGCTGGATGTGGCTCTGGGCAGCCTGGGCTGCTGGTTGGCGACCTGCACACAGCAGGGGCTTGGAACTGGATGAGCACTGTGGGCCTTTGCAACCCAGGCCATTTGATTTTGCCTAGCACACTTTCAGTGGGTATAGTATTAAATGGTTATATGAATTAACTGAAGGCTAAACTTCATTAGGCTCCCATTATTGTTGCATTTGTATTCTGTGTGTCCTACATCCTCAGTGAAAACATCTGTGAGTCACTCAAAACTTACGTCTACATTCTAGGGAGCCACTTCACCACCATGAAATGGTGGATTTTTAGCAATGAGGTTTATATAGCAGCCACCTTTAAAGAATTTTTTCTTCCAGTCACTTTGAAGAAGCAAAATTTCTATAGCTCAACGTGTGTTAACTCTGTCTGCAGGCTTGTGTTGGCCTGCCATATCTGTCTCGAGCTCTAGTATCAGCAATGCCCTCATTTGGAGTGCTTCTGTTTTCTGCTCTTTCCCTGATTTCCCTCTTTGGAAGCAGATTCGGGTTTGGCCGTGAACACCTCCAGGGTCGGGGCATCCACAGCCTCTCTGGACAGCCTGTTCCAGCACCTCACCATTCTCATAGTAGAGAACTTAGTGTCATCTTCTGTGGCTCCATCCAGCCTTCAAAGTTTGAGATTTTTGGGGCTCAGGTACTTTCCCTTGTATCCTTCCTACCCTGACTGTTCCACCCCAGCTATTTTTAAGGGTGGCTTGGGTATATCCAGCAGGGCACCCTCCTGCCTGGGGCCCTTAACATTAACCCCAAACTGAGGACCTGCAATTAGAATTGTTTGAATTGAAATGGACCCTTCAAGGCCATCCGTCCCACTGCCTGCACTGAACAGGGACACCCACAGCTCCATCAGTGCTCACAGCCCATCCAGCCTGAGCTTGGCTGCCTGCAGGGATGGGGCACCACTCTGTGCAACCTGTGCCAGTGCCTCACCATCCCTACTGCAGGGGTGATTCTACAGCTGCTAGATTTTGAAAAAGGAGGTGGAGAAGCCAACTTGGTGATTTAGAGAAAGGCATTTGCTGTCAGAGAGGTGAAGTTCCAGTGGTGAAGAAATAACTGAGGACAGAGCAACAGAAGAAAAGGTTCATAGTAGAAATGCAACTTAAAAGCCTGACAAATTAAGACTGGTTTTACTGGAGGCACTGTTATACGGTATATTAGTCCTCAAAGAAGTGCATTTTAGGAGCTGGGAACAGCCATGAGAATTTGCCATCCCAAACATAAAATTTCCTCATGCATCCTTCATTCAAAGATTTTAATGATAATGCAGGAATTACTTTATTTGCCCATTAATATATATATATTACTCTTCCTGATCATGTGAGTAGAATTAGAAACAGACATCTCTGCTCTAGATTGGGCTGCTTACCCAGTTCTGTAGGGTAATTATTATTTTCCCTGGTACGCAGTTTAGCGCCCAGCAGCCACGTGGAGCACATTAAATGAGATCCATCCCAAACCTCTGCATGCAGTCAGCTTGTGTCAGTTTATGATCTCATGCTTTTGTTCCCACAGGAGTTCTGTTATCTGGTAAGATTGCATTGCTTTGGGTCAGACCAGCAGGTTGCATCCATGGAGCCGTTTGCTGACCGAGCCTTCCTGACTTGGAGTGGAGTTTTCTTGCCCCACAGTGGCTTTGATGGAGGCCGTTCCTGGGGTGTCCTGTATCTGTTCAGTTTGCTTTTGTGAATTGGAGAAATAATTCTGTGTCCTGAATGGGTCAGAGCTGTGGGTGACAGGCATAACCAGCTATTGTGCACAGCTGCCTCTGATCTGTAGTGAGTGCCCGAGTTAAAGGCAGAACAGCAGAGAAGCATCAATGTCTGGTGCTTTTAGCGGAGTTTTCATTTGAGCATAAAATAACCTTTTTAATTTTCTTAAACCCCACCGGTTGTTGCAAACAGTTCACAGTGCTTGAAAGAGCCTTGCTGGGAGTATAGAAAGGGTAACCACAGCATTTGTGGTTTCCAGTACTTGAAGGGAGTGTATAAGCAGGAGGGGGAATGGCTGTTTACGAGGGTGGATGGTGATAGGACAAGGGGGGATGGTTTGAAACTGAGACAGGGGAGGTTTAGGTTGGATCTGAGGAGGAAGTTTTTCAGCCAGAGGGTGGTGAGGCACTGGCACAGGTTGCCCAAGGAGGCTGTGGATGCCCCATCCCTGCAGGCATCCAAGGCCAGGCTGGATGTGGCTCTGGGCAGCCTGGGCTGCTGGTTGGCGACCTGCACACAGCAGGGGGTTGGAACTGGATGAGCACTGTGGGCCTTTGCAACCCAGGCCATTCTGTGATTCTGTGATTCGTGTCTGAATAGTTAGCAGGCCAAAGCACCCTGCACCTCTTCACTGAATGTCTGATTGTACAGTAGCACAGGGTGCCTAGGAAAATCCATTGCATTGGGGCACACATGTAGGGTTTTCCACCAGAATATCATGCTCTCCTCTGGCATTTCTGGCTTGGAAAGTTCCTAGGCAGGAGGTGCAATTCACTGAACAGCCCACGATCATAGAACCATAAAAAGGCCTGGGTTGAAAGGGACCTCACTGATGAATGCTTCAGTCCTCTGAGGTCTTTTGGAGTTTGGCAAAAATTTCTTCAGCGCTGTTTAGGACATTTTGCTTCACTTGGAGGTTTTGATATGGGACATTCCTACATAATGGCATAATACATGGGCTCAAAACTGTTTTTCTGCAGAAACTGAGAATGGGGTAACTATGTATATATCTATGCAAGAAATGCTGTTTCCCGGACTAATTGTGGAGACTTCTGATTTTCAGTGGAGCAAGATACTGAATATTACAAGCTCAGTTTTGTAGCTTCTCTGCAGACGTGGAGGATCAAGTTCCATCTTGACGGCAACTAGTAAATCAACAGAATAATGTCAGCTGAGAATTTGATGTGCACTGAAAGGACCTGCAGACTCTTGCAGGAGTTGGAAGCCTGCAGCACCCCTCAGGACCAGGTACCATCTTCCACCCGGGACAGCTATGCTGATGAATGGGGTCTGGGGTGATTTGATGCACAAATTCATTGGCATAAAAGGAATGCCTTCAGCTGCAGAGGCATTCTCAGCCAAGTCATTAAGTTGCAGTTTCTCTAGCTTTTCTGCTTTTCTTTGCTTTCACAGTATTTGCTATGGAGCCTAGTGAGAATTGGGTCCCCTTTGGTTTTGCTGCAGCAGGTTGTGATCCTGGCTGCAAGAGGTACAGCTTAATTTGAAGAAAAATTCAGGAAGAGGGCAAGCAGTGAAAGGGGAGTGTGGGTGTTGCAGGAAGATAGATGTTGGCTACAGACATTCTGGGAGCCTACCAAGTCATGTAACAGCTAATCTTGGAGGTGATAGCAGTGTTAAGAAGAAAAGCACATTTCTGATTTCAGCTTCTGGGTGGTGTGGTTTGGCTCGTGCCTTGGAGCTGTTGGTGCAGGTTGGGGCCAGACGAAGCTGAAGGGTTTGTGAATGAATTGAGGAATAGCATTGCTTCAACCGGTGGCAGAATTAAATCCTGTGCAGGGTTCTGAATTCATGAGAGCAGCAACCAAAGGGAAAAAGCAGTTGAACTGAGCTTCTGGTGAGCTTTCCGTGATCCTGCATTGTAGAAAGGAAGGCTCCATGTAGCACTGTCCTGTTCATACTCTGCAGGCAGCACTGCTTTCCTTTAGCAATGCCATCTTATCTTTGAACAGAGACTGATTTGTAGGACTTTTTGCTGAGATTTACACAGTATGTAAACTTGTGATGTCTCTTCTCATGTCCCCCCTTCCTGTTTTTTTGGTTTTTTTTTGCATTATATTTTGCATTATATATATACAGAGCACAACCTTCCAGCTTTGAGGAGCACACCTGTCCCTCGTACCCAGCACGCTGCTGCTAATTCACCTCTGGCTGAGCACTGGGCAGGATTTAAGCCCTCTGTATCCCCAGCAGGGCTGCAGGCTACAGACCTCGTGTTCTCCGGGATATGAGCAGAGTGTGGTATTGATTATAATGCTTACTGTAGTTATTTATTACGTTCATTAGCACGGATGAGATGAGAGACCATCCTAATGTATTAAGTTGTCCCAGAGACACCTAGATAGTAAATAATAAATAAACAATTGAAGATCGAGCGGGGCTGGTAGAAAGCTGGGACAGTCAATGTAAGAATCACACAGACAGCCTTTTTAAATTAATAATGTGCACATTCAGTGTGGTTATTACTTTCGGTAGCTGGTAATACTGTTATGAGGGTCTAGAATGGCTGGAGATGTGTGTGAATTAGTCAGAGGATGGAGCACCACTCCTACAAAGAAAGGTGGAGGGAGCTGGGCTTCCCTCCTCGAGGAGAGGGCGCTGGGGAGACCTCACTGTGGCCCTCCAGTAGTTAAAGGAGTCTTACAGAGAGGAGAAGGTCTGACTTTCTATGTGTGCAGACAGTGATAGGACAAGGGGGGTGGTTTTAATCTAAAAGAGGAGAGATTTAGGTTAGGTGTCAGAAGGAATTTTTTACTCAGAGGACAGTGATGCCCTCAGAATGAATAGACTTGGAGCAAATGCTTCTGTAAGTCCTGCTCCCCAGGGCAGATAAACCCAACCTGCTCCCAGGCAGTGCTGGAGGGAATGGTACAAGGCAGTGCCAGCATTGTTTGGTTTGAAAGGTTCAGTCACTGCTAGAGAACACAACTTACAGTGATTGCTCGGGTTCAGTTGCTTCTTGGGGTGGTGCTATGGCTGCTATTTCTTCGCTTCTCTGCAAGAAGAAAGAAGGGAGTTTATAAGCAGGAGGAGGACTGACAATTTACACTCCTATTACTATTAATAATAGGAGAAGGGGGAATAGCTTTAAACTAAAAGAGGAGAGATTTAGGTTAGGTGTTAGGAAGAAATTCTTTACTCAGAGGGCAGTGATGCCCTGGCACTGCTGCCCAGAGCTGTGGGTGCCCCATCCCTGGAGGTGTTCCAAGGCCAGGTTGGATGGGGCCCTGGGCAGCCTGAGCTGGTATTAAATGTGGAGGATGGTGGCCCTGCATGTGGCAGAGGGTTTGGAGCTTCATGATCCTTGAGGTCCCTTCCAACCCAACCATTCTATGAATCTATGACTAGCTGACATCAGCTGAACTGAAATCCTGAAAAAGTGGCCAAACTCTGAAGTGTTCATGCTTCACCTTAAACAGCCATGACTTGTAAATGAAGTCATTCAACTCCGTTGGCGGTAGAAACCACTGGAGATGTATTTAGAGCAATAAGCCATGTAGTTGCACTTGTATTTTTGTTTTAAATCTTGTTTGTGTAAGGCTGTTAATTTACACAGGGCTTTACAAACACAGACTTGCTTTCTCTGCCCAGGGAACTCATTCTTAGGGGCTCACACTTTCCAAGTGAGTGCTTTGTCCAGGAGTTAGGACATCCCTGGTCTTCCTTGTGTACTTGTGCTCTGCATCTATGGGTGCATCTTGCATCAGAGCCTGTTCCATGAATCATAGAATCATAGAATGGCCTGGGTTGCAAAGGCCCACAGTGCTCATCCAGTTCCAACCCCCTGCTGTGTGCAGGGTCACCAACCAGCAGCCCAGGCTGCCCAGAGCCACATCCAGCCTGGCCTTGAATGCCTGCAGGGATGGGGCATCCACAGCCTCCTTGGGCAACCTGTGCCAGTGCCTCACCACCCTCCGGCTGAAAAACTTCCTCCTGTGCTTGGATGCTGACTGCAGTTTTGGGGTGGTGAGCGCTGTACCCAAGCAGGTGAGCTGTCAGCTGGTGCCATGTGATTGTAATAGCAAACTCTTACCTGTGTATAATGCAAAGTATGTAATACTCCCTTGTAGCAAATCCTAGTTAGGACATGGTGTATCTAATAACAGCTGTGCTTTGTGTTTCTTGTGGCTGTAGGTATGATCTGCCCCTCTGCTACTTCAGAAGGATCGTCTTAAATTAAAGGCCTGGGGAGCACAAGTCACATCTCCTGCTTGTTCTTGTGAGGTTTTCCTCTTGCTTTTGACCATGGTATTGAGAACTTCAGCTGGGCTGAGAAGCCCAAATGTGTCCTGCAGGAGTTTGTTATGTCTTCTTGGTGCCAAATGGATCAAACTGCCAGTGTGGTGTGGCAAACAGTGGAGCAGGAAGGGGAAGGAATAAATCAGGGACCATGTGAGGGTTATGGAGAGATGATCGTTTACCAGCATTCATGTGCGAAAAGCGGTGTCTAGACATTCAAACACTGCTAATAGCCTTTGATTAACCATTTTTGTTTTGTTCTTGCTCAGTGTGTTAATCACTGTGATTAAAATGCTTAGCCACCATGGAGATAGACGTCGTATAAATTAGTAAGTAAGCAAATCCAAACAGATGGGGCAGGGAAAATTAGTGTCTCTGGCAGGACCAGCCTTAGCCAAGGCAGGGCCAAGGAAGATTTAGGGGAGACCCTAAATAATCTAAGGAAATTTGGCATCCTGTGTGCCTGCTGGCCTTCTCCACCTTCTTGTTCCCATAAACCTCACTTCCAGCCTTTGTCCTCTGCCTGTGGAGCATGTTCCTGTTCTCACCCCATCGCTGGGTCCCAGGGTGAGCTGGGTCACCGGGATGCTGCAGCCAGGCCTGGATGCTGCTCTTTGCTTTGCAAGAGATGTGGTGTTAACATGACAGCATCTCTGTGCTGCAGGGGCCTTGGGGTACTGCAGACCTGGGGAAAAAGGACTGATCTGATTCTAAACTGGACCTCTGCTAGCTGGTAAATTGTTTTCCTTTTCATAGCAATAGCAAAGGAGTATCATGGATGCTCAGCCCCTCCTCTACCAAATGTGTGTGGATACCTTCCTTCTTTGGGAGGACAGCCTGAATTTATGCTGTCAAGCTTAGGGCTGTGTCCTTATCCAATGTCTTCCTTCAAGGAAGAAGGAGAGCTAGAAAGGGTAGGAGAGACACCTCACCATACTTGAAAGATCTGGAGTTTTGATAGGTGTCAGGAAGCATCAAAATCAGCACCAGTGCTTTCTCTATGGCTGGCTGAGACAAAGATAGAATTACCTAAAGCAGGGAGCATCTGTGGAGGTCACAGTGAGCCCCATTAACAGCCTTTCGTCTTCTTCCTTCTGCTTAATCTGGTTTGCTCTGGAGCTCATTTTCTGGGAGAACTGAAAAAAACAGCAGGTTTTTTTGCCTATTATGTGCTAGGATCTGTAGCTAGGATTTCCGATTTCTTTTCTAAACAAAAGACTTCCTAAACCTTTCAGGATTGCTCTCCTGGGATGACTGCATTCACAGAAATGGAATCACTTTGTTTCTGCTGGTGTCCTCTTCAAAGATAGCTGAAACGGACTTGGTCCTGTTCTTGCTGATGCTGGTGAGCCCGAGCATGTCAGGGCTGAATGGACCCAGAACACAGCTGCTATTCCTTTTCCACTTGCTCCAGCCCAGCCCTGCACATTCCTTTGTATATTGTGTGCAAAGCTGGAAGTTTTGCAGTACCTCACTTGAATCAGACTGACTTCAGTCTGTAGTGGTCCTGGATCACTGCAGTGTTCCTCTGTGTTCCTATTTAGGATGATTTTTTTTTTTTTTTCCTTTTTCTATACCAAAGGGATTTTTATGGACAGTGCAGCAGCATGGCTGGTGGGCAGCAGGTTTTGGGACATGAGAAGGATGAATCATAGAATCATTTGAGTTGGAAGGGACCCTTCAAGGCCATCCGTCCCATTCCCTGCACTGAACAGGGACACCCACAGCTCCATCAGTGCTCACAGCCCATCCGGCCTGACCTTGGCTGTCTGCAGGGATGGGGCACCCACCACTCCCTGGCAACCTGTGCCAGTGCCTCACTTGCCCTTACTGAGAATAGCTTCATCCTTACACCCAGGCTGGCTCATAAGCCTGCTGATGAACCCCTTGTCCTGTCGCCTTCTAAAGAGTCTGTCCCCTTCTTTCTTCCAACCCCCCCTTTTAGGTAGGCTGTTCTCATGTCTCTCTGGAGCCTTCTCTTCTCCCAGCTGAGGTTAGCTGTGTGGGTGGGGGAGGAGCTCACAAATGGGATCTGGGAGGAGCTGGTGCTCCTCAGACCCTTGAGTTGAAATCTGGGCTCATTGGGAGCCTCTGGGAGGGGAATCTGGGAAGAGAATTCGGGGGGGTTGGGTGGTGTGAAGTCACTGGAAGCCACCTCTGTTGGTGCATGCTTGGGTTTGGTTCAGGGTTCCCTCCTCCCATTTAAGTGCTGCATGCAGTGTGGGAGTTGGTGGAAGTGCGGTGCAGGGCTGCCGATGGATGCTGGCACCCAGCAGTCAGCAGGAATGGCTGCAAAGCCTCATCACGGGCAGCAGCGAGGGCTGCAGCTGAGCAGGTTTTCAGGCAGAAATCACATGCTCGATGAACTCAGAGGGTACGTTCCTGGCTCCTGGTACTCGTTTCTGACCCTAGGCAATACTCTAGCTCATTTAAAAGTCACTCCTTTGCTTGTTGTCTATTTTTTTTTCCTTTCTCCATCCGTTTGCTGTAGTGTTTTCCCTCCTGTCCTTATATGAACCATCCATCTTTTTCTTCATCTTTCCGATTCCTTTCTTAGCTTGACTAATCACAGCAATTTTCAAGCCCCAAGCTTGTGTCTCCTTTCTTACTCCAGTCCTCCTTCCCTGCTTTCATCTCTTGTTTTTTCGAGGGGAACGTCCCTATATGTAGGAATGCATAAACAGAGCTAAATAAAAACAGAATGTTTCTTTTCAACCTGAAATATATATCCGGAGACCTAAGACCCAGCACTTTTATACCTTTACAGGGTAGGTTTGTTCAGTGCTCTTCTAAGGCCATTGAGGCATTGAGTGTGTAGCTGAGTGTGTTAAGCTGCGCAGTGACCACAATTCCAAGTGCATTGCAAATATTTTATTTGCAGCGTGTTAAGGTTTTCAGAAACTGCTGTATTGTTATTGCCAGGAAAATGCTGACATATATTTTATGTAACACATCAGATGTGATACAGACTCACTTTGCAGAACTGAGTAGCATTGCTACGGCCAATTGTTCGACACAGCATTTTGCTACGTTTTCTGACATGCTTAATAAAGATATTCTCATGATTCTAGATTCAGCCTGAATGCCATTAACTGCTGGCTTTCTGAGAAAGCAGGAACGCAGCTCGTAATGCCAGACTCTGCAGGTTTTGTTCAGCAGCCATTAGATATGACTTCAGAGCTTCTAAATGCTGAAAATAATCAGCACCTGCGCCGGCTGGGGTAACCTGGGCTGCTGCTTTCTGTCCATTGGTGTTCTGCAAATTGACTTCGCCCGTCAATTAGGGTAAGGCAGAGCTTTGGGGCATTTTGCTGGGGAGGGGGCTGGAAACAGTTGAATATTCTGGCACAGAGGAGACCTGGCAGAGAATATAAGGAGAGCGTCTGCTGTCAGCTTTTGTTAGGGTCCCTGTGATATCCATGTGTTGCCTTGGCAGAGTCCTGAGTCCACAAACTTCTCTATCTTGCAGCCAGAATATGAAATTGTTCTCTCAGTAGAATGAGAGCCGGCACAGTGTGTCTCGTTGGAATTGGTCTAGCTTGGAATTGACATTTTTTTTCACTTAGAGTCTTCTGGAGAGGATATGTGGGGCGAGAGGAAAGCAGAAAAGCTGCAGTGGTGTTTTGGGGTTGTATCTGGTCTTGGATGTGGTTTTGATATGCCAGCAGAGAACACCCTGCTTGTTGTATGCTGGAGGATGGTGTTGATTGATTTAGGCTTATTTGGAAGTCTTCGCCTGTGCCGTGTGAACTTTGCATGTTTCCCCTTGGAGCAGGAATCAGACTGATGGCACATCCCTTCCTAAGCAAGGTTTCTCTGCTCGTTGAGCACAGCCAGGTTTCTCCAGCCTTCTGCATTTTCTGCTTAGTAGGTGTCATCTTTGACCACGTGAGCTTTTAAGAAAGTTAGCATGCAGGAGGAGGACAGAAGGAGTGCCAAAACTGGAGCTGGAAGCTGGTGAGAGCTGATGGTAACTCAATGCCCTCGTCCAGGTCATCAGTAAAGATACCGAACAGGCTAAGTCCCAGTACCAACCCCTGGGGAACATCTCTTGGACCAGCCCCCAGCTGGATGTGATGCCATTCACCATCACTCTCTGGGCCTGGCCCTCCAGCCAGCTCTTTATCCAGTGAAGAGTGCACCTGTCCAAGCCATGGACTGCAGCTTCTCCGGGTGAATACTGTGGGAGACAGTGTCAGAGGCTTTGCTAATGTCTAGGTAGATCACATCAGCAGCCTTTCCCTCATCCACCCAGCTGTTCACTTTGGAATTTGACTAATTTCAACCAAATTTTTCAGCGTATGTTTTGAAGATGTCCAATTTTGTCAGAGTCCAAGAAAGCAGAGGAGAAAAAGAGCCTGTTACGGTCCCCACGAGGAAGAGCTGCCATGTGCTGTCAAAGGGTCCATGAGTGAGTCCTGCAGGAGCTTCATCCCTTCCTTTGCTTGTAGACCCATTCATCTTAGAGAAACATTCCTCTTCCACGAGTATGTATTGGCAGGAGTGATGCTGTCACCCAAGGCTGGGATTCTGGTTGTCCTCCTGATGCCATTCCCAGCTCAGCCATACAGCACCCAAGGCCTTGCAGAGCACGGCAGGGTGTGCGACACATCCAGACGTGCATTGTAGATAGATGCGAGCTCTGTTTGTTGGCCTGGTTACTGAGATTCTTCTTCGATTGTGTTGGTTTAACTCAGTGGGAGGTTATTTGAGAAGGAAATGAAAGGCTCAGCGAACAGTGAATGCTGAAGAGGCGTTAAGAGGAAACGCCAGATGTGTTTTAGGGTTTTTTGGTTTCTAATTCTTTTACTGTCTCTTCAGCCAGCCTGGTTTTGAGCAAGGTAGGCGTAAGCTTGTAAGCACAGGTGAGTGCAAGGATGCCTTTAGGAGCAGGAGACTCCCTGCCCAAGTGAGGGAGTATTACTGTGCAGAGAGGACCTGGCAGACAACAGAGCTGAGGATTTGCTATGGGTATGTGGAAAAGTGTGCGTCTTGGTCTCTGGCAAAGAATGATAAGGCTCTGCAGCCCCCCCCCAACCTTGGCACCTAAACCCTTCACAGGATGAGAAGCACAATGTCGTCTTTTAGAAACTCTTTATAGAACTTTCATTCCATTTCTCTTCTTAATCACTGGGAATTCTGAACAATTTTGAATTCATTTTCCTGTAAAAAGGAGCATTTAAATGGAAAAATTGATTATATGAACGGATGAGTCTAAGTACTACAGAAAAAGAGGGCAAGATTGGCTGCCCTAAAATCAAAACTTTCCTAACCATTACAAGTGATCATGTCAATTATTTCAGAAGTCTGGTAGCAGTAAGGTAATGAGAGGGAGATTTGATTGCTGAAGCAAATGTAATTTACTCAGCATTAAGATCTGACCAAAACTGTGTTCTGAGGCAGTGAATTGCATTCTTATTAGATGACTGTGGTTTTTCCCGTTTTGCTATAGACGCACAGACTTATTGCTATTCAGGCCAACTAGTCAGGAGTACAATAATATCCCACCTATTGCTCTCTGATATGTAATTTCCATCCAACTTACAACAAAATGTCTGCCTCCAAAACACGTAATAATGATGGCCCTAGAGTTTTGTGTGCTTGAAGTTGATGTACTGGAAGGGGGGTAAGCCTGGAGATCTCCACTTTGCTTTGTAATGCTTGAAAACTCAGGCTGCCCTTAAGAAGGAACCATGACCAAGTAGTGGCCATCTGGACTGAACTTCAGGGTAGGAGGAGATTCTTCTTTTTGGTTAGATTTTGTATACCTTATCAGTCACTTTCCAAAACCAATCTCTTCTTAATTGGTGTATTTGTCTTACCCAACACTTTATGTCTGTCTTCTGTCCTAAACAGGTTGGTTTGATGCTCCCAAGCCTAGCATTGCTTGGTATCCCCACATACTAACCAGTATGTTGTTCTCCACTTCCTGAGCATTCATCCCCTGTTTAACATTTCTGCCTGGGAAGGTGTGAAGTTGTCCAGCTGGTATTATAGCCCAAGTATAATGTGACATCAAATGATTTATAGAAAGGAAGATAAAATCTCATTTAATGAAAATAAATCTTCTGAAACAGTGCCTAACCTTTAAAGTGAGCATGAGTGCTTCTGGAGAGGTGTATTCTGTAAAATTACTGTTAAGGTAAGTCTCCCTCTTGGCTCCAGGGCATTAAAACTCAGCCTGTGATCTTGATAGTGTCTAAGAGCTGACCTGGTGGGTCAAGAGCTGGCACATCATTTGAAGCCCACAGTGTGTGCAGTGTCTGCACTGTGCTAGGTTTAATACAGTGTGCCAAGGACTGAAGCAGTGTGCTTGGATGGAGCCTGAGGGCTGGTATCAGCCCTGTGTTCAGAGGCAGTTCTCAAAGCGATGACATACGATGTATGAACCAAGGAAAACAGCTCGACCTTCTCCAAAGAAGCAAACAGACCCCTCTTCAGCTCTTTCCCTGCTGTTAATGTTGCAGACAGTCTCCAGAGCAATTCTGGCAGAGCAAGGTTTGGCACCGGCGCAGCATCACCTGGTGGCACCCTTCCTCAATTAAAAGTTGGCATGACCCATTTGCACTGACTGCTGACATGGATCCTGCCCCCGAGGTTCATAACTGAGGGCGTAGTGCAGGTGATGGGGCTGTGGTACAGCGCTGTTGCTTTGTCAGCAGCAGCACGTGCAGGTGATGTTCAGCCACAGAAAGTTTTCCATGGCACAACAGGGAGAAACTGCAAAGCCTTGCATTGTTTGTGGAAAGTTACTGTTGCTCTGTATTATTAGGCAATTTTAATGATTTTTTTACATTACCTGATGGGGTTAAAGTAGGTTAGAAAAGCATTGTGCTTTGTTTTTGGCAGGGGAGCCAGTCAATAAGAAATTCCTCGAGCTCCTCTTCCAGGCAGCAGGCATTTTTAAGGGGTTGTTTCGTGGCAGAGAAGAGGGGATAACGTGGGCTCTCCCATCTCCTGAAGAATTTTGGTCCATCGTGAAAGGAGGGCATCACCCAAGGGTGGCACCAGTCTGGTTTGCTTGAATTTGAGCAATCTGTGTGCTCTGAATGTACTGTGGCTCTTGCCAGGGTGGTGTAAAAAGGCTGTGATGCGAGATCCAAATTATTGTTAGGATTGGAAAAGTTTGACATGCAGAGAGCTCTCCAAAAAGAAATGCAGCTTCTCTCAACTGTAATTTTCCTTCTTTAGTTCTTTTAAAACCTTGAATGTGAATATTGGTGGTTTATGACCCGAGTCTTCCTGCATTGCTCCATCTTCCATCTCATTTAAATGAGGGCATGGAGAAGGTGTCAATAACAGGAGGAGGTCATAAGCCAAAGTATGGAGTAACATGATTTGTTTGCAATCGGGCCAGGGAATAGTGTTGCAGGAATATAAATAAGTGGTTTTATGGAGAAAAGGTGTGGATAGTAGAGCTTTTTGGTCTCATCATAGCACATTTGAGTTCCCAGCTCAACCCAGTTCAGAAGTTGGTTGTCCGCTTTCTACTTGTACTCGTGGGGTCAACAAGATGGGATTCAGAGGTGCATTTCTCCCCAAGAGAGAAATCAGAACAAAGCAGTTCTGTGCTGAGGAGAATCAGAAGGTGCTCATTGAAAGCTGCATTTAATGCGTATAAAACACTAGGAATCACGGAAATGTTGTAACTACAGGTTATAGTCTTTTAATACAGTTAATGCACTTTCAAACTGCTGGAACAGTGAAGCAAACATTTGAAGGTTTGTAAGAAATCTGTCACGCTTCTAAAGTTTATAGGTGTGGGTGGGAGAAAAAGTGCCATCTTATCTCCAGGAACTAAAATATCCTGATTTTATCACATAGAATCAACTTCCAGAATTCATTCCTGCATGGAGATACTCAGTCATATAATATTGCAGTGTTGTGGAGAACTTTGAAGTTTTGTGACCACTGGCATTTATGTCAAGCCAGGGTTATTTACAGGCTGCTATGAAGGGAGTTAACTAATCACTAGCAGCTCCAGGCAGTTTTTCATCTCCTGGAGAACTATCAGGTTGGATTTCAGAGAAAAAAAATATATTCTCAGGAAAAGTGGTGATGCAGTGGCACAGCTGCCCAGGGAGGTGGTGGGGTCACCGTCCCTGGAGGGGTTTCATAACCATGGGGATGTGGGCAGTGGGCATGGCGGGGTGGGTTTGGGCATCTTAGAGGTCTTTTCCAACCTTAATGATTCCATGATCGGACCTTGAGACTTGAGTGGGGTTGAATATGTTTTTCTTCGGAGGCATCGTGTTATGAGCTCTGTTCTTGGTGCCTTCACTGTGCAGAAAAGCAGTACGCAGTTGGCAGAAGCAGAGTCTGGCATCAAGGATGGAGGCTGGGAAATACCATCCAGGCATATAGTGAGGGTGGTAAGAAAGTGGAATGAAAGGCACATATCTCACCCATCTTCCTCAAAGGTCACAAGGATGATGCAAAGAGCTACAGGCTGGTCAGCCCCACTTCAATCCCTGGGGAAATTGTTGGAGTGAATCTTCTTGGAACACATCTGTGGGCACATGCAGGAAAAGGAGGTGCTGGGGAACAGTCAGCATAGATTTACCAGGGCTAAATCATGCCTGCTTGCTTTCTGAGGTAAAAAGATCAGATTTGTGTTCGAGGGAAGAGCAATGAGTGCCACTGACCTCTATTTTAGCTTTCAACACTGATGCCCAGAATATCCTGGTTTCCAAGCTGGGATGTTGGTGGACAGGTAAATGGAAAGGAACTTGATTTGGGTGATCTGGCACCACGAGGTCTGTGCCCGAGGACCTGTCCTGCCAACATCTCTGCCAACCGAATCGAAAATGCTCATCATAGTTGGAAATGACACAGGTTTTGTACCTGGGAGGGCAGGGTTGTTGCTGAGGGTGTCCTAGACAGGCTGGAGGAGTTGGCAAGGGTAGATGCAAACTTGGATTTATATATTTTCTTCAAGATCCTGAGTGCTTTGCTAGAAAATGGGCTAAGAAACCTGTAGCGGTCTGTATCATGTTGTCATGAGTGGTGTGTGTGTGGATTTCAAAGCCGTACTAAGAAGACAACAAACCACTTCCAGAATTATCTGCAAGCTTTTTCACTGTGGAGTTAAACCCGTGAACAAGAAACATGTGTTCCTCCTGAACATAGCTGGCTCTGTTGGCAAAACTGTTAGAAAACATTGAGAAGTGGGCTGAACTTCCCAGGTTTTACATTTGTGGGAGAGACAGTCAAGGTTTTTCCCCAACAGCAGCAGATTGCATTGAATCCCAATGAGTTGACTGCCATCTGCTTCTGCGTGGGCTTTGGAAGCATGGGCCAGCCCTCCATGGCGCGGATAAGGAGAGCGTTTTGGGGTCTGTGCTGAAGGGATTTGGGGTTCACGCGTTGTTGGCTTGCTCTGAGTCAGAGCAAAAGTGAATTAGGCTTTGGCTGATTGCTGAGTGCCACCCGCTTTGCGCACCATGGTGTGATTTCAAAGATGAGCTTCCAAATTCTTCCTCTACCAAAATATTTTGACATCTCTCCCCTCCCCAATCCAATTTGATAATGTAATTCTGGAACATGTTTTTTGACATTTTTCTGTTCTGTCTCTATAACGCGTTCAGATGATGTATTCTAATCTTAGCGATGAACTGGAATCCCTTAAATTTTTTGGAGGAAGAGCAGAAAAAGCCTTCCCAGCCCATGGGACTTAGTTATAAAGCAGTGTGGAGTATCGTTTCTGGAGTAGAGATAGGATGTCCTGACCCAGACAGGAGGGAGACGTCCTGGAGTTAATAAATCACAGGGTGACGTGAACATGCCGCGCTGCTGTCGGGTTTGAGCTGCACAGAAACAGAGGAACAATATGCCAGAAATGCAGCCGTGTGACCTGTGATGGATAAAAGTGTGCTGGGAAGGAGCGGGGCTCCTGGTGCTGTTAGAGCCCTACTTATTTCACTTGACTTGGCTGACTGAGCTGATTTCACACAGGAGGGCTGAGGGGAGACTTTTCTATCGGTGAAGGTGCGGTCACAGGGGAAGGAGGTTTGGGCTGGTTCATCTGTTGGGCATTTCCATGCCTTGTGTTTTCACTCGACATTGCAATCCTTGTGTGCTGTTCAGGGAGAGGTGAGCAATCCCACCTCACACGGAAAGCACTGTTTGCACAGAGCACGACACAACAAAACAGCTTTCCTCAGTGTTTCCTTTAGTTCTTAACTTGAAATCTTCAGCTGGATCATCGTTCCCATTACAGCTCATTTGCACTGCTGTTAGAGGAGGTGTGGGTGTAGTTTATGCTCGCATATACACTTCCAGAGTGGCTTAAAGTGGTAAATGAGAATCATACCCTCCGTTTCCTCACAGTTTCCTTTTGTTCTAATGAAGGATGCGCAGCTGGATGCAGTAGCCTCTAACCAAGCCCTGGAGCATCCCTTCGTTACACTCATTCACTGTAGTGCCTGGGAGACCTGATGCAAGTGACTGAACAGAGGATGAGAAAAGCAAGGCTCATTACCATCTCTGAGCCACTTTGTTCTTTACTTTGATAATTATAGTTTAGGTATTAATTATGTATGCTGTTTCGCTATGTGTTGTCAGCCTGGCTTTGCGTGTAGTTATCAATGGGACCTCTTGGGCAGAGGAGGGATTCCTGCCCCAACCACAGCTCTCATTGGGAGCGTGGCAGCTGAGCTCTTGGATGTCGTTCTGACCTTTCAGCATAGACCTTTGCTGACGAGTGAGGAGGCATCACCGCTTGTAATCTGCAAAAGCAATGGGGTGGCAATTAGGGAGGAGCAACTTTGTAGCACCGACTCCTGTAATCCGTTAAGGGAAGATGGATTTGGAGCGAGGTGTTGATGAAGAACATTTTGTTTTCGCCACTTTCCTGAAAAGCTCTTTTTAATAAATTGTTCGTCTTCGGAGGCCTGTAAGAAACACCACAGATTGCCTTTTATCAGCCTGTAATGTGCTTCCATCGCTGCGGAGAAGTATGTGATAGTGATACCGAGTTGGTCCCTAGAGAACAGTGCAGAGACATCGCTAACAGCTCCAGAGCTACGGCTGCACCGGCTGCGTGCAAATGGAGCTGACGTCTCCTTGTTCCTACCGACACCTCTCTGGCCTTAGCACCAAAGTGCTGCTGCTCGTGTCTTGCACACGGAATTACTTTTCTGTGATGATACTCAGTAATTTGAGCAGTCTAAATCTACACTCTTCCAGTATAAAGCCATTTCTCCTTATTCTTTATCTACATGCCCTTATAAGAAGTCCCTCCCCAGCTTTCCTGTAGGCCACTTTCAGGTCCTGGGAGGCTGCTGTAAGATCACCCAGAGCCTTCTGTTCTCCAGGCTGAAGCTCTCCCCAGCTCTCTCATCCTGTTCCCATACGAGAGGTGCTCCAGCCTTCAGACTGTCTCTGTGGCCCTCCACTGCACCTGCTCCAACAGCTCCATGTCCTCCTCGTGCTGTGGGCCCCACAGCTGGACGCAGTACTCCAGGTGGGGTCTCACAAGAGCGGAGTAGAGGGGCAGAGTCACTTTCCTTGACGTGCTGGTCACACTTGTTTTGATGGAACCCAGGATACGGTTGGCCTTGTAGGCTGCAGTGCACATTGCTGGCTCATGTTGTGTCTTTCGTCAGCCAGCACCCCCAAATCTTTCTCCTTAGGGCTGCTCTCAAGCCATTCTCCACCCAAGCTGTATTGGTGCTTGGAATTGCCCCAACTTGGGTGCAGGACCTTGCTCTTGGCCTTGGTGACCTTCACGAAGTTGGCAGGGATGGCATGTGAACATTAGCACAAGGAGGATGTAGAGCAGTTAGAGCAGGTTTAGAGAAGGGTCATGAAAATGGTCAGAGGGCTGGAGCACTTTTGACACAAAGAAAAGTTGAGGCAGTTGGGCTTGTTTAGCTTGGAGAAGATGGAGCTCTGGGGAAAACCTGAGAGTGACCTTCTGGTTCTTGAAGGAAGAGGGGAACCGATTTTTCACATGCTCGGATAGTGATAGGATGAGGGGGAATGGCTTTAAGCTAAAAGAAGGGAGATTTAGTTTAGAAGTTAGGTGGGAATCCTGTACTCAGAAGGCGGTGAGTCCCTGGCATTGCTGCCCTTAGAGGTTGTGGGTGCCCCATCCCTGGAAGTGCCCAAGGCGAGGCTGAGCTGTTGGGGTCTCCCAGCCCATGACAGGCTGCCCAGAGAGGCTGTGGGTGCCCCGTCCATCGCTGGAGGTGTTCAAGGCCAGGTTGGATGGGGCCCTGGGCAGCCTGGGCTGCTATGAAATGTGGAGGTTGGTGGCCCTGCGTGTGGTGGTGGTGGTGGGGGGGTTGGAGCTTCATGATCCTTGATGTCCCTTCCAACCCTGGCCATTCTGTGATTCTGTGACCTTTAAGGTCCTTTTCAACTCAGCCATTTTATGATTACTCTGCATTTATCAAGAGTCAAAATCTTGGTCCCACTGAGATAATAAAGGTGGAATCCCATTGACTGGTTTACAAACTATTTCGCTGAAAGCAGCATCAAGAAGTCACCAGGTGCTAAAATGTTGTGACCCTGTCTTATTTCTTAAACGAGTTTCTCAGCTTTGTTAGGAATTTGGGTTTTTGAACTCCTGACTATTTACTTGACAAATGCTGCACAGCATGCACCAGTGCTTAAGAAAAAGGAACAGACAATGATTACTTGGTTTAATCTTCCATTAAAAAAGAAAAAAAGAAAAAAGGTAACAGTAGAGTTAAATTGTTCATCTGAGCCTGGCTGGGGAGAGTGGTTTATCAGATTATAAATGCGCTTTCATTACCTGGAGGTATATAATATGTTGGTCTATGAAATACACACTTGGGCAATGAGAGAATGAAGGTCACGCAAATATGGCTGGCTCCCTGCTGAGCCTTTACCCAAACCCTTGATGCAGCGTGGACAGCACGCGCACCCAACTCTCCCTGCTGCAGGGCTGAACGAAGGCGATGTGCGCTTCTGCAGACCCGTCGCCCTGTTGGCGGCTCCGCGCTGCTACCTCTCCTTGCTCCAGCTCTCTTCATGGGCATCTAACAGCTGCATCCAGATCCCTGACACCTGTGGGTGTGCAGGTGAGGGTCTGTAGGGTTTCTCCTCGGGCAGGTGAGAGCAGATTAGTGTTTTGGGGCTTCCCATAACATGCTAGTGCTTAGGTTTACCAACATGCGGCTGTATTTATTTTTTCTTTGGTTTCTCTGGTTAAGCAAAGCTGAACAGTAGTTTGCCTTCCAGGCATGTTGGTTCCCCTTCTCCTTCCAGCCTAGTACTTAACAGGCTTTAAAAACTGCTGACAGTTGTTTTAAGAGCCGATTTTCAGGTCGGGCCTTTTGTAACTCTGCAGTGGTAAGAAGATATTGTTAGAAACCAAAGAAACGGAAGGTTTGCTGTTGCTCCAGGCGGGAGAAGAGGGTGCTTCACTGCAAGAGAATAATACTTGTGCTTGTAAAGTGCCTCTCCCTCCCCTACTGCCGAAGCACTCAGAGCTCCCAGCCTGGATGTGAGTGAGACAGAGCGGTTTGAGACGTGGGCTGGGGTCCAGAAAGCAGAGATCCTTGGGGAGAAAACAGTTGGCAGAGCTTTTGGGAGGGACTTGGGAAGATTAATTGAATCCTAGATGAGAGCATTGCCACGTGCAGCGCTGCAGCAGTGTTGTTTTTCCCTTGTTGCTCAATCTAGGTGTCAAGCAATCTCCTAATTTAGCACCTAAGAAGGGATGCGTTCAAAGTCAATGGGGTGTATGGTGATGCTATGGTCATTAGGTCCCCCTGTTTGCATGAACAGGGGAGCACAATTAAGTGCTCAAAGCTGCTCCAAGCAGTGCACAAAAATATTTTTCCATTGCAGTTAGTTTTCCAGCAGCAATTAATGGTGTGCAGGTGTGGAAAAACAGTAGAAGTCCTTTGCCTTGTGGTCAGCCCTGTCCCTGTGAGGTCATCTCAGGCAAAAGCAGCCTAGGGACGGAGCCCCACTACAGGAACAGCTTTTGAGAAGAGGACTCCTTCTTAGAATCATAAAATCATTAATCCATTGTAGCAGTGTCTCTTATCATAAAATGATAGAATCATAGAATGGCCTGGGTTGCAAAGGCCCACAGTGCTCATCCAGTCCCAACCCCCTGCTGTGTGCAGGTCACCAACCAGCAGCCCAGGCTGCCCAGAGCCACATCCAGCCTGGCCTTGGATGCCTGCAGGGATGGGGCATCCACAGCCTCCTTGGGCAAAATTTCATCCCATTTAACACTGAATATTCCAAGATTGTGGATCATTTCCATACCTTAGCGTCACAATGCAAGCACCGATTTTCTTGTATTTTCCTCTGCAACTGAAGAGTCATGATGTGCTGTGAGTGTATTTAACATACATTGAATTATAGAAGAGACATTTAGCATTTTTCCTGAAGGATCCTAGAATGTTTTACCACTCTTTCATGTATCACGACTCAAAAGTACCCAGTTTTGCTTCATGCTGAGTTTTAATTCAATATGGAGGGAGAATATCCTGCCCAGGGAGATCAGACAAGCCTGTCTGTACCTCTAAATCAGTTGCATCGCACTAGCCTTAGATCAGGGTATGCCCTGCCACCCTGAACAGAGAACTGCCTGTAGATGTGTCACCAAGGAGTGTTTTGAGCTGTTGCTGTTGCAGCCTCGTGCAGAAAAGAGCGGATGCTCTTTTTTATAGAACTACAGAATCATTGCAGTTGGGAAAGACCCCTAAGATCCCCAAGCTTAACCCCAGCCCACCCCCATCATGCCCACTGACCACATCCCTCAGTGCCGCATCCCCACGGTTCTGAACACTTCCAGAGATGGTGACCCCACCGCCTCCCTGTGCGCTGCATCACCGCTCCCTGAGCAGAAATTCTGCCTAATATCCAGCTATGTCCCGTTCTTTGCAGGAGGACAGATCATAGCAGAGTGCTTGGTTGCATAAATCCATGTGTTGCTACAGCTTCACCCAACCCCCTCTATTCCCAGCGCTGCAGAAGGAGATGTCTGACCTTACACTGGTGGCAGAGGATGGCTGAGGAGTGACATCAGATGGCTTGTTGGCTCTGTGGGCCTGCCACGTAACCAGGCTTCACCAGAACAAGACCAGGTCTGCCTCGTTTTAAACCATCTCTGCCACAAATCTGCATCTTCTCTTTCTCTTGAAATGAAAAACCCTCCAAATATTCAGGGTGAACATTGATAAAATATTCATCTATTCTTAGACTCATTAAGGCAGTGTAATTGGATGTAGGCGCTTCCTTCACTCTAACAGCGCTGTCTCACTCCTGAGCCAAGATTCATTTCCACAGGCAAGAGCTTGCTCCTCACGGATAATGGATGTGTGAGGAGTCCCTGCAGCTCACCTCTCCTGGAAAGCAGCGAACTATCGCAGCACCGCTCTGCTCCAACTCCTTGCAGAGCTGGCTTTGCACGCTGCTGCTAATTGAGGCCATTATCAGACTCTTGCACATCTTCTGCTTCCCAAAGCGGTGTTCTGTGGTTCCTGGTTCTGGCAGAGCTGCAGCCATCCATGTGAAGGACCTTGCTCCCCATTCCCTTTTCTTTAGGATGTGTTCTTGAGTTTTTCCCTCCTTTTGTAATTGAAACTGCTTTCAATTCTCAAGGCTGGGAATCTCTCTGAGTGCTGTACAAAAGCACAGTGAGAAAGATTTTGTCCTAGAGACCAAATGTGTAATTCTTTGCTCAGTTGAGGGCCTTCAGATGCAAAAGCTGCTTACAGTATCATATTTGGGACTGTTGCAAGGGTTGATAGTGATAGGACAGGGGGGAATGGTTTGAAACTGAGGCAGGGGAGGTTTAGGTTGGATATGAGGAGGAAGTTTTTCATCCAGAGGGTGGTGAGGCACTGGCACAGGTTGCCCAAGGAGGCTGTGGATGCCCCATCCCTGCAGGCATTCAAGGCCAGGCTGGATGTGGCTCTGGGCAGCCTGGGCTGCTGGTTGGTGACCTGCACACAGCAGGGGGGGGTGAAACTAGATGAGCATTTTAATCCTTTTCAACCCAAGTCATTCTAGGATTCTGTGATATGATTAGATGTTAGCTGGCACACATCTGAGGCCAGGAAGGGTGAGACTGAGGTGAGCTGGAAAAGCAGCCGTTGAGGGGTGGTGGTGGAAGTGTGAGAATGTCTGCAGTGCATTGGTTGTGTGCACCCAGCAAACAAAACACTTGCAAATAAGCTTATCATCCCACCAGGGAGCCCTGGAAATTGTTACCATCAGCTCCACTTATTTGTTTGGTGACAGGATGAACTCCTGACTGTGATTAAACGTGGGCCTTGAAGAATATCTGTACAGAGAGGCAGAAGGGAGAAGTTTGTGTTACCCCAGTATAATAGAATGGTTTGAGTTGGTAGGGACCCTTCAAGGCCACCTGTCCCACTGCCTGCACGGAACAGGGACACCCACAGCTCCATCAGTGCTCACAGCCCCATCCAGCCTGAGCTTGGCTGTCTGCAGGGATGGGGCACCACTTCCTCTCTGTGCAACCTGTGCCAGTGCTTCACCACCCTTACTGTAAAAAAACCACCTCTTCCTTATATCCAATGTAAATCTCCACTGTTTTTGTTTGAAACCATTTCCCCTTGTCCTGTCACAGCGGACCCTGCTAAAGACTCTGTCCCTTTTTTTTACAGCCCCGTATCCTTTTTGGCAGAGCTATGCTCAGCCTTTTCATCCACCAGCTTGCGTTGATGGAGGGCTGCCACGGCCCAGGGTCTGAGCTACTCCTTGAGTTTACATTATCAATTTTCCTGCAATGTTCATGGTGTACGAAGGTGTCAAGCACAAAGGATCTGGAGGACACCACCAGCACTGTTGCCTTACGGAGCTAGCAAGTAATTCACTAATATTCAGCATGTGCATCATTTCACGTATTTCGCAGGCTGCTGTGTTTAGAGAAAGCTGTCACTGAGCTATTCCAGTTTTATTCACGGCTCCCAAGCGTTGTAAACATTGTCACTCCAAAATGCAGTGTTATTTGAAAGGTTTCCTGTTAAGTCATCACATGGGAGCTGATAAATTTGGCTTCATCCCATCTGGGCTTGTGTTAGACATGCATGCAGCAGGCTGAATCCTGATGGGTTGGTGCTGATTGATTACAGAAATAGTGCTTAAATGTCACTGACCTTGGACATGGTGACTTTAAGGAGGGATTCGGTGTTCCTGGCCCTTGCTGAACTTTCTAGTTGGATGCATTCATGTTACCAACTCATTTAAAGTACTGAATAACTTCGTAATTTCCTGCAGAGGACGAGTGGGTGAAAAGGAGCAGCAGTAAAATGCTGAAAATAATCAGGGGTCCATTGGTTAAAGCTTATTTTTTTTGAAAAGCTATGCTGAGGTTAGAATACGCTTCATTAAAGCGTATTTACTGCATAATCTGTTGAGATGAGTGTAAGAGAGCCTTTGAAGGAATTAGTGAAATTCAGCTGAGGCCGTTTCACGTTCAGGAAATCAGAGCTGCTGAAGAACCCAATGCTGCCTGAACTTGTAAGGCCATTTCAGCAATGTCTTCCCTAAAAACTCATTTTAAAACTGCTTTGCCACCTGGTCTGCGTCTTCACTTGTCAAAGTTCTCATGACGTTTGCCTTGGTTTCTGGAAGGGGAGAGTTAATCATTATCACGTGTATCCACAGCACTGTGCTGCAGGAGAAGGGTGGGTATTAGGAAACGTTTCTTCTCATAAAGAACGGTGATGGGGTGGCACAGCTGCCAGGGAGGTGGTGGGGTCACTGCCATGGAGGTGTTCCAGAACTGGGGATGTGGCACTGAGGGATATAATGGGCATGGTGGGGTTGGACTGGGTGGTCTTGGAGGTCTTTTCCAACCTCTGTGGTGGGACTTCATGGAATCATAAAATCATCATAGAATCATAGAATGACTTGGGTTGGAAGGGAAGGATCACAAATCTCCAACCCTGCCACAGGCAGGGCCACCAACCTCCACATTTAATACCAGCCCAGGCTGCCCAGGGCCCCATCCAACCTGGCCTCAAACACCTCCAGGGATTTCAGCTCTATGTGGCCTGGTGTGCACTCAGCAAAACCACCACGGGCATCTCAGTCCTGAGCAGGCCAACAGCAAGCAGCTCAGGCACACACTGAAAGGTTTTGCTGTTCTCTGCAGACCAAGGGGGAAGAGTTGTGCTGTCTCAAATGAAAGACAAAGAGCTTCTTTCAAGGAAAGACACCAACCGGAACGCAGGAGGAAATGTTAGATGCTTAAAGGATGCCGTCTCGGCTGTCATAGCAGTTGTCTGCACACAGTGCCAACACTCCTTATTTTTTGAAGGAAAAATCCATATGTCACAGTCTGGTGTGAACAAATGTGGTGTCTGGGCCGGATGGATGAAGTTAGATGGGCACCGATGAGTTTGCTTCTGATAAGCATCCAAATTGATGTGGGAGATGAGAGGAGATGAAGGAACCCCACCTGCGAGTCAGCTGATTATTGGCCAGGGTCTCACATAAATGCTGGGTTGCATGGCTCGCTGTGTGCTGGTGCCCTGAAGGGCTGTGTCCCAGCAGAGCATTGCTTTGTCTGTCTGTCCAGCAAAACCTTCCTTTAGGAAAGACTTTTGTGGTTAGATGTTCAGCTGGCAGCAGGGACAGCTTAAGGCTGTGCTCTGTTAGGTGATGTGGATTGGGATCTGTGTATTCATGCCCATCCTTTCTCATTCTTCACCTACTGGATCAAAACTGGATCTTGCGGTAGGCATCCCTGATCATTACTGGAGAGTTCAACTAGATGACCTTTGAAGGTCCCTTCCAACTCAAAGGTCTGTGATTCTTAGGACGCCAGTAGACTCACTGCCACAGAGTGCTGAGTGCAGCTTTAACTTAGAGAAAAAGAGAATCCATCCTGATCCTATTCGATGTGGATCTGTACAGTGGGATGGATCATCTCCAGATGCAAGCGTGGTGGTGATATTGCTGAAGACAGGTAGGAAGGATTTAACTTTGTTTTTCTTTGAAGCTGTACAAGTGATGCTGCCAGTGGAGCTGCAAAAGGGTCGATGCAGGGAGGGATGCCCAGAGCAGGCAGCCCTGCAGGCTGGAGCCGTCAGACATCCCCATTGCTGGCTTTAGACTAACTTGTGCAGCCCTGCTGCTTTTTATTTTCTTCCCCCTTCAGAGCCATCTCCATACAGAAGTGGTGTGAGCGTTGGCTCATTAACGTTTACCTTTGTTTTAATTTCTAAGACCATTACCACTGCTAAGTGCTAATAGAAAGCTTCAGGAAGCAGTAGGTAACCCAGCTCGTGCACTGAGTCACAAGGAAAATGAGAAATGAGAGATGTCGGCAGGATTTGAGCAGCTTTTAGCCCTGGTTCAGCAATCAGCAATGTCCACAATTGTGGTGTTGTTCCTTTCGGGTTACTTTTATGTATCCAAAGAATCAGACATGAGGGATGGACTGGATTTAGAAGATCCAGCAGGTAGGGGGTTGCATCACCTTGACCTTCCTTCCTACCTCAGCCCTTCTGTTGTCCTGTGAAGGTGCTGGGGACATTAGAGTGCTTTCCATCCCATAGGTTGGTTTAAAAGTCTAACATCATCTCATCCTGCTGCTGAATCACTGCAATATTAGCAATAGCATCAAACGGCTAATTTTATGCTTTGTGAATTTAATCAAGACTTTCAGAGGGCTCACCCTTGACCTCGTGAGTTTAGGGGATGTTCTGCAGATGAATCACTTTGCCCGTTTTCTCTGACGTGCTTTGTTTCTAACCCAGATTTATCAGCAATCTTTTCCAGACTTTCATTAAAAGCAGCAGTTCTTGGGCTTGTGATATTCTGGTTAAGTCCAGCTGCATTAACATCTTATCTGATTGCACATGCGACGGTTTGTGCTATCCAGTAGAAAGCAGGAGCATGTAACCTCCCTCCATTCACACTGTGAGAAGAAAGCAGGGTATGGATTATGCTTAAAATCTTACTTTTGAAGTAGCAATCTGCGTTGAAGGAATTGCTGTTACAGGTCCCCAAGGCACACTCTAACCTTGTAATGGAGGCACTGGACATAAATAAATGCTTCAAGCAACTTATCTGGAAGTCTGAGCCTTCACCTTTCTCCCTTCATTCTCCACTCTTTCCACCTGTCCTGCACTGTAATGGTCTGGAAGGCTTGTATGGATTTCCACGTGGCTGCCCTGGAGATCTTTTCAGCCAACTTCCTTCTGGACCATCTACGAACATTAAAAGATGTTTGAAATTACTCAACCTCAACGGTGCTTGAAATTGAGCCATGTTCTGTTGTGTCAACAGGGTGTTTCAAGTGGTGATTGTAAAGGCCAGAATAAAGATTTCCAGCTTGGTGCTGCCCACAAAGCTGCTCTATTAAGCGATGTTTCCCAGTCTGGTAGCTTATTTGTCCATCATCATTCTTCTCTTTTATTTGGGTGCTGTAGGACTTGCTGCAAGACTTGCTGCTTCTTTTCTTTTGCCTACTTTGCAGTAATTTAGGGAAGAACAAAGGGCTTCATGGCATCAGAAATCTGTGAGTCGCTTCCTCTGAAGGGTGTTGTGATGCCCTAGCTGGCAGTACTGTGTTTTCTCAGGCTGTTTCAGATGCAACTGATTGTTTTTGGCCTCCAACTGAAGCTCCTACCACTTCTTCAACTCTGGGCCACCCATAACGCACCTGGAAGAGGAATGGTGTGGTGTAACATGGCTAATTTCTGTCTCAGGAGATGTCTTTCCTGAGTGATTTTGCTGGCTAATAGCTGTCTGGGTTAGGAGGACATTCAGGACTTCACTTTTTATTTTGGAAATGGTGTATCTCAGTGGGTGCAATACAATCACGGTGTTTCTCCTTGCTGTAGGAGAAGAAGGAATTCCTGAGCCATGTGGATATTCTGTAGTAAATATTTGGGAGCAGGACATTGTCCTCAGGTGAATAAAGGCATCCTTGAAGTGGGAACTAATTTCTTTGTTTAGTTCAGAGTGTATTTTGCATTCAGTGAGTGGAGAGCTCTTCTGATGCTGGATCAGATGTTGAAATGCCATTTCTGCAGGTCCCATCTCACAGCAGAAACAGCTCAATTTGAGGTCAAAACGAGCAAAACATGTGAAAAGGCAGCAGTTTCACAGTGAAGTCATACGGTATGTTGGTTTGGGAAGGGAGACAATGGCAAGGGCCTGCTTTGTTGTCTTCCAGCTGACACGTCTCACAGGCCGTGCTGTGAGTGCCAGGCCTAACGAAGCCTGGCATCCCGGGGGCTGCTGTCTTATGGCTGGCTGCTTTGGCCCCCAGGAGGGTACTGCAGGCTGGTGCAAGGTTTTTCTGTCATTTATAGGGTTTTCTTCTGTGTGCAGGTTCTTTGATGACTGAGAACGGAAAGGTCCGCGCTGTGGTTTCCCTGAGGATGGGAGCAAAGCAAGGCTCACAACCTTCTTTGGCATTAGAATCACAGAATGATAGAATCATTGAATGGCCTGGGTTGAAAAGGGCTACGGTGATCATCCAGTTCCAGCCCCCTGCTGCATGCAGGGTCACCAACCAGCAGCCCAGGCTGCCCAGAGCCACATCCAGCCTGGCCTTGAATGCCTGCAGGGATGGGGCATCCACAGCCTCCTTGGGCAACCTGTTCCAGTGAGTCACCAGTCATCTTTTGTGTGCTCAAACTGGTTTTCTTTGGGAACTCAGGGTCTCTTTTCTCTTGATATCTTTATAAAACCTCTAAAACATAACTTGTCTTTATGATTACAGTATGGTTTTAGGGAGGTCCTGTGTGGAGCATGATGAACCTTATGGATCCTTTCCAAATCAGGATATCCTACATAGGGGCATATGTACAATATGGTCAGATAAGCAACCTAAAAGTTTAAAACTACATGTATTACGACCTAAGCTGACACACATTGGCTTGTTCTTTTACTGAACAGCTGCTCCAAGCAAAACTGTGCCAAATGGAGTTATTAGGGGAAAAAGGATAGCTGATGTAATGCCATTAAAACTAGAGCTGCGATTTTGGGTTGAACTTGATGTGAATTGATATTGAATGAGATTGATTCATGGATAAATTACAAATGGCTGTATAGATAAATATCTGTGTACACGATTTTTTCAAAAAGAAATACCACGTCACAAGCTTAGAAGTCAGGCTGGAGAGTTGGTTGGAGAGCAGAGGGGTGAGACACCCTGATGGTTGACACTTGTCCTAATGGTTTGTGGGAAGGGGAAGACAAACTGGAAATCAGAGTGGATACATGTAGGTGTGAGAAGCATGAGTAAAATGAATGTCAGAGCAGGAATGAAAAAACGGTTTTCAAATGAGAATTGTAGAGTCACAGAATGGTTGGGTTGAAAGAGAACTTAAAGCCCACCGAGTTCGAACCTCTGCCATAGGCTGGGTGCCCCCACCAGCTCAGGCTGCCCAGGGCCCATCCATGGCCTTGGGCGCCTCCAGGGATGGGGCACCCACAGCTCTGGGCAGCAGTGCCAGGGCATCACCGCCCTCGGAGTACAGAATTTATTCCTGACATCTAACCTAAATCTCTCCTCTTTTAGTTTAAAGCCATTCCCCCTTTTCCTTTTGCTATCAGACTGTGTGTGAGCTCCCTTTCATGTGGGAAAAGATGCTACAGTCAGGGTGGAGTTGCTTTGCAAGTTGCAAGAGATGCAGAAATCAGAAATGTTTGAGTTCCCATAACGTGTTTGAGGATAAAATAAGTGGGGAGGAGAGCACCATTCGAGGCCATTGTAATAGCTGATGTCACCTGTTCTTAAGCATGAGCCTGTTCTCCTGGGGAAGCTGCTGTCTGCTGCAGGGGTGCTGATGTCAGAAGCCTGAGTGCAACTGGTCGCGGTGCTCATTGAAGGACAGCAAAGTTTGCTTTTCCGATCCTTGTAGAGATTTTGAAGATACTCCCAAAATCGAGTTGGAGAAGTAGGAGTTGTAGGAGAGCAAGTCTCAGTCCAAGGGTGGGTTGAGCAATTGGCTTCCTCTCTTAGGCGCCCTGAGAGCCCTGCTCCGTATTTACACCCTGCAGGGCTCCGTGTATTCAACAGTCACACACATTTTTAAGCTGCCTTTGATGCAGTCACCATTTCTTAAAAGCAGGATGCGAGGAGCTTGGGGATACCTTTCATGATGTGGGAGTGTCGTTTTGGGCAGGTGGAAGTGGATGGGTACAGGCACTTGTAACCTCGTGGCTTCAGAAGGGCATTGAAAACCCAACAGCTGAGCTGCTGTGTTCATTCTTTCAGCGTTTGGAAAGTGGCAGTCATCTGAAGGATTCATTAAGATGGGGGCTCATTTGCATATTATTAGCATTATTACATGGAAATAAAAGTGCTGCTGGTTCTTCCCTCCCTCCATGTATCTCTCATCACCCGCCTTTATAACAGCTCTGAATCCTATTTGTCGTGTGACAAACTGGGCTGATAAATCTTGTTACTCACTTGAATGGCTGGGAGACTCATCGCCCATTACTGAATTTGGTGAATTATGTAAGAAATGCATAATTGAAATTAAACCCGGAGCCTCGCATGGAACCTTCTGAAATTCCCTTCGTGATGCATTACGGAGAAATGTACATGGATATTAAAATTTAAGCCTAATTATTTGGATTTATTTTTAATCAATATTTAATAGGCCACCTATAAGTTCCTGTGTACCCACAGCAAAGCAAATAGTGGGGCTTTGCAGGAGAGCATGGTAAACGCGTGTGTGTGTCGAGTGTTTGCTTTCATAGAATCATAGAATGGCCTGGGCTGAAAAGGACCTCAAAGATCATCTACTTTCAACCCTCCTGCCACAGGCAGGGTTGCCAACCCCTACGCCAAGGGTCTCCAATCACTACACCAGCTGCTTACTTCAGTGCTTCATGATAGAAAGGAAAACTGCCCTGAGCACGAGGTAATAAAAGTTTCCCCAGCTGCAGGAAGTCAGGGCAAGGAACCTGTTTTCCCTAAGTCTTCTTCCCCCACCTGATCACCTTTGGGTGTTGTGGTTTATTGGAGGGGTATTGAATTTGTGGGAGGTAACTCAAGTCTAATGGAGCTCCGCTTGGTTGTTCACTCATTGAGTTGTCATGAAAATCATGCTGAATTTTTTCCCCATCACGTATTTCTGCACTCCTGATTCTTATTTGAAGACAGCTGTCCAAACTACTGTCTATCTTACGGAAGTGTGTACTTGAAGTATGCTAAAAAGTTGTTTTCTATGAGCTAAAATTGGCTTTAGAGGCATTTCCAAATGCCCTGGAAAGAGAAGAAATGTTTTTAAGGCACGCAGTCAGCAAACCCCCACTTAATTTTGAAAGGTTCGTCTCTCTTAAGTACAAAACTGAATAGAAGAGATTTTATTCCCCTAAATCCCCGATTCTGGAGAAAGCAGCTTGAGATCTCAGTAAGAGAATTAACACACGGGTTAAATTTACAATAAGAAGCAGTACTTGGAAAATGCCTATTCAGATGCTGTTAAGGAAATAATAGGATTAGTTCTTGTCATGTCAGTGTGGATTCCTCAAACTGCAGGCTTCGTGCTGACATGCATACGTTCTGTGTTGCTGGCCTGGGTGTGAAATTGAGGACAATGAAAACAAAGATGACTTTTCTTGGAGGCAATTCGTTTGAACGTTTAAGCCCGTAGTTCTGCACACACATGAGGCAGGTAATTCAGTATGACAGATAAGCCACTAATAATTCCCCCAATGCTGTTGTTTGCCACTGAGATGATCTTAATTGCAGCCGTGTAACTGGTAAAATGCCTTTATCTTGAATCATGAGTGTGCCGTGTCAAACCTGTTCTCCATTCCCACCCTAAGCAGATTTCCAATCATTGCTGTCATCGATTAGAAGCATAACAGACATTTTTACCCATTATTTTTGTTGTTTCTTTTTGATGACCCATTTATTATTCAACTCTTTGAAAAGGTAAATAATAGCAGGACGAGGGGAAAGGCTTTACGTTGAAGGAGGGCAGATTGAGGTTGGATGCCAGGGGAAGTTCTTTGCTATGAGAGCGGTGAGGTGCTGGAACAGCTGCCCAGAGAGGCTGTGGATGCCCCGTCCATCCCTGGAGGTGTTCAAGGCCAGGTTGGATGGGGCCCTGGGCAGCCTGGGCTGCTATGAAATGTGGAGGTTGGTGGCCCTGCCTGTGTTGGTAGGGTTGGAGCTTCATGATCCTTGAGTTCCCTTCCAACCCAGCCATTCTGTGATTCTGTGATTATCCCTCTATGTTTATTATAATGTACGTATATCACATCCGTTCTATAAAATACAGCATCTTTGTTTATTTCACAGTTCTTATTAATCCAGAATGGTGAAACAAAGCATTATCTTCCATTCCTCATTGCCATTTCATAACCATCCGTGTGTATCTTTGTTTTTAGCTTAAGCAGCGGTAAGGCTGAGTTGGGCTTTATTTGACCGACTTCATCACAGAACGTGCTGTAGATCATCGCCCTGAAAGAATTCAACAAAATGGTAATGAGAAAAAGAAAGGCTTCTGTTGTGCTGCTGCTCTTTTGTTTCTTTGTCTTCAGACACCACCCCTGCTTCTTGACGGATCTCCTCTTTCCTTCTCTGTTGGCTTTAATTTGCTGTATTCCAAACGTGGGGTATCCAGGAATTCCCCTGGAAGAAAGACTGGTTTGAGTAGGTGCGAAACCCAGCGCTCCTCCCAGAAGTAACTGAGGTTTTAAAGAAGATCCTATTAAAAGGAATTAAATTCCAGGAGCTGCACTGAATGCATATGAAGACATGCATGTGAGGAGTGTATTGGCCTTGCCTGTGTGTGTCAGATTTGGTAGCAGGTGTTCTCATTCTTGGCCTTCCTCTTGCATGAAATGCCTTGCTCTGCTCTCCGTAGCTCTTCCTTCCAGTCTCACTAACGGCAGTCGCCCTCTTCTAACAAAAAGTGCTTACCCGTATAATGAGTACATGTACCTATAGATGTGTCCATTTAAATTAATAATTAACAGAGCAGATGCCTATGATATGCATCCCCTTATATCTAACCGTTATTTGATGCTATCTAGCCTCTGTGTACTTAAGTCTTTGTTCCTTTTGTCCAACAGGATGTTTGTAGATGAGTGGGTTAGAGTTAATTTACACTTGAAAGTAGACAATTTCTTCTAAATACTCCTTTTAGTAGTTAGCAATAGCATTTTACCTGCAAAGCTAACAGTACATTTAAACTGTGGAAGAATGTCTCATCCCAAGAGGCAGATACCCCATATAGCCATACATATCCATAGGTACATATTATAGAATGATAGAATCACGGGATGGCCTGGGTTGCAAAGGCCCACAGTGCTCATCCAGTCCCAACCCCCTGCTATGTGCAGGTCCCCAACCAGCAGCCCAGGCTGCCCAGAGCCACATCCAGCCTGGCCTTGAATGCCTGCAGGGATGGGGCACCCACAGCCTCCTTGGGCAACCTGTGCCAGTGCCTCACCACCCTCTGGCTGACAAACTTCCTCCTCAGATCCAACCTAAACCTCCCCTGCCTCAGTTTAAAACCATTCCCCTTTGATACATCCCTTGTATCTTGGGATCCTGCTTGTGTTGGGTATGTATACCCCAAGGTGCCACTAAGCAGACCTCACAGGCAGCTTGTTTTGGCACAAACTCATCTCTTCTTGCTCCTGTTCCATTCAAAAATAGTGCATCTACACGTGAATCCAAACCTTTAGCAACCATTGTTAGGATGCTGAGAATTCCCTTCATTTCACTTCGTTAAGAAATAAATATTCCTATGGTTCTGCTGAACTTTTCCCTCTTAATAGATGGGAACATGGGAGTGCACCCAGTGGGGAAAATTCCTGGTGTGGGTTTAAAACATTGTTTTAATTTTTATTTCACTGTGTAAGATTGAATCTTCTGATGGTGGATTAGTTAATGCTCGTACATTATTATTTATTTTTTCCTCTCTTTTTTGTTTTTTAGGTCTGAAAGGTTTTTATGGGTTGTGAGATGTTCCAGTGCTTGGATCAATGCTTTTTCTTTCCTGTCAGGAAGGAGTGTATTTGGTTTTTTTGTTTCTTTGCTTGTGTTATGTCAATTTAATTGTAAGCCAACGTGGCAGCCCCAGGGGAAGTGGACTTATATACACACACAGGTACAACACTGCATGTGCATCGAGCAAGTGGAACCATCCCAGGGCAGAGGAGGTCCCCGAGGAGCTGCCAAGCTGTTCAGCCATCACTGATATCAAAACGGTGATACCCCTGTGGTCCAAATGCCTCTTCTTTCTGCACAGGCAGAAACAGGAATGCAGGAGATTGCAGGCTTCATGTGCAGAGCTGCGTCAGCTTAAGCTCACACTAGCATGAGGTTTAGCAAGGTTTGTGCTCTGGTGAGTGTATGAGTGAAACAGAGGGAAATCTGTCTCCTATTACCAGAAGGCAGCCTGAGCTGGGGAGTGTCAGCCAGCCCACAGCAGGGGCTGGGACTGGATGATCTTTGAGATCCCTTCCAACCCAAACCATTCTGATATTGGATGGTTTTAAATTATACATGTGCTATGTAAAACCATCCTGGGACTTGTGGACTGGGATGTGATGTGATTTGGATGATGACATCCTGACAGTGACCTAGTAGGCGAACCTGCATCATGATGTTTTTGCTTTGACCTGCTGTCCCCAGCCACAGATTGCCGTCATAAAGGCCCACTGAAAATCACTTTGCTCTCTGGGATGCTTAACTTGCTGTGTTTTCAGTTAGCCGTGCTGAACCTTGAAAAAGAGAGCGTTTTAGCTTCCAGCAGGATATCTGGAGTTCAGAAATCTCCGCAGAAGATTAAGCAAGTTAGAGAGAGAAATTAGCCCTGATCCCTTTCTGCCAGCATAGGATTATCCTGCAGCACACCGGTTTTGAAGTTTATGTCTAATCCAGTTTTACACGTCCCAGGGGACTGTGCTCCTTATGGCTTCTGCAGAGCAGTTGTGTAGTGGAGCCTTTGCTTTAGAGGTACTTACTTGGTGCCGAGATTCAATTTGCATTTCCATTACGGCATCCCATTTCATCCTGTGCCATATACTTAATGTCTCTGCTTTGTAGGGTATGGCTTTTGAAGACATATGGATCGTTATTGTGCTTGTGCTGCTTTGTATGCTTACTGCACACATAGCCGGGCTATCTGAACCCCATTCTTACACATAACTTGTGCTTAGGGCTGTTGAACATATTTGTGTATAAAAGGGCTTGTGGCAGTCAGTGTGGATGGCAGTGCATCGACACAAGTGGTGTGAAACAAGGTGAGATGAGCTAAGTGTGCAGCAGTATTGCTAGTCAAGGTAAAGAGGAGCAAACGCTGCTGCTTTCCAGCATGGTGCAAGGCTTTAATGGTCAGTTTGGGAGTTTTTCATGCAGTGTGGTATGAGTTTGTAAAACCATAATTGTTCTTTTCTAATAAATGTGTATTTCCAGGCTGAAAAACAACTTGTCTGTGATCTTTGAAGTGCCTTTCTGCAACCATTGTTCCTTGCACACACGGGGCAGTAGCAGGGCACCAGAGCATTGAAGCACGTGGTCTATCTCAAGTATGCAGGCAGTGCATTTAAAAGAAGACAGCATGTTTTATTTGACTGGCCAATACTTCTTTAGAGCCATGCTACATTAGCACCCAGCTCCGTCCTTGGCCCATTTCAGGCTGGACATCAAGTAACATTTGTTTGGTGAAAGAGCAGGGATGCAGTGGCACAGCTGCCCAAGGAAATGGTGGGGTCACCATCCCTGGAGGTGTCCCAGAACCGTGGGGATGTGGCACTGAGGGACACAGTGGGCATGGTGGGGTGGGCTGGGGTTGGACTGGGTGATCTTAGAGGTCTTTTCCAACCTGAATGATTCTATGCTTCTGTTCTAAATTCTTTTAATCATGAGAACCAGTATAGTTTCTTAGGATTCTATGATTTAGAAAATTTGCATCACCCATACAAAAGAAGTGGGGTTGGAAGTGCCCTCTTCCAACCTCATGCAGCCCTCTCCATACTGCCACATGGCTCCTGCCACCATGGGAACACGTTCTAGAAAACAAGCTAAGATGTTCTCAAGGAAATCAGTGCTGGGAAGTCACAGGGCTGTCAGAGTGACTTCTCTCTCCTCCCTTGGAAATGAGATTTCTGGAGGACAGTGGCAGATGCTGTTTAGCAGAACACTGTGAGCACACCCTGGTAAGCGGCTGGCTTATTTGTGTTACTTTTATTCCTCCTGGCTGTAGTTATCCTGACTCGAGGCCCAGGATTGATCCATAAGATGCTGAACATCCAGGCTGGATGTGGCTCTGGGCAGCCTGGTCTGGTGGTTGGTGACCCTGCCCATATCAGAGGGGTTGGAACTGGATGATCACTGTGGTCCTTTTCAACCCAGGCCATTCAATGATTCTATGAACATGCTTGATTTTTTTCCTCATTTTCTATGACAAAGTATCTCATCCTATGCAGAACAGGGTGCTTTTACCAGCACTTCCTGTGAGGCAGTTTAACTATTACTCCTCTTAAGTTGAGGAGCTGTAGGAAAGCTTGACTGATCCTGTGCCAAGGATGTGAGTTCTGTGTTCAGCCTAAACTGTGTATGATTGTGTGATGTCAGAAGCACTTCAGCACAGGTTGCCCAGAGGGGCAGTGGTGCCCCATCCCTGCAGGCAGCCAAGCTCAGGCTGGATGGGCGGTGAGCACTGATGGAGCTGTGGGTGTCCCTGTTCAGTGCAGGCAGTGGGACGGATGGCCTTGAAGGGTCCCTACATCTCAAACCATTCTATGATGAGAGAATAAATGCTGGTCATTGCACAAGGGTAGGCATTGTGAAAGGCTGGGTGCTGGTTCTGAGCTGCTGGTGGAACATCGGCTCAGAGCATCATCATCCTCATGGCTAAGCTCTCTCTGGGTACTCTCTTCTCCCTGAAATCATTGATTTGCAGCATGCCCAAACCAAATTTAAGCATGGAGCCACATAGATCTGAATTTAGCTGTGTTGGCTGGTTTCCCTAGGAGGAGGGATCAAGGGGATGAATTTGATTGCCTCAGAAAATTAGTGTTGATTTCAGTGAAGAATATTTTATTATAGTGTTTGCATTGGCATTCCCTTCATAGGATAATGGCTAAGAGTTTCCAGTGTTTCCTGTGCTTGTGTGTATTTAATGATTTAATCTATTCCTTCTGAATGCTGGTTTGGAAAAAAAAACAATAAACAAGGCTGGCTGCCTACTATTAATATCCCTCCATAAAATAAAATCACTGATCCCAAAGGTGGAGTTGTAAATGAAAAGGAAAAAAAAAAACCTAACAAACAGTCTTGGAAAGTATTAAAACTAAATTACAGGTTCTAAAATAGACACCATCCATGTTGTTTACTTCAGCTATGGAAGCCAGAGAGGCTGCAGTGCTTTGGAAAGTTGGGATGCTGTTATCTCTATCCCTGAGTATGGGTTTGGAAACCTGGGATTACTCTCACACATTGGAAGTTGAATTAGAATCGTAGAATCGTAGAATGGCCTGTGTTGAAAAGGACCACAGTGATCATCTAGTTTCAACCCCCTTCTATGTGCAGGTCGCCAACCAGCAGCCCAGGCTGCCCAGAGCCACATCCAGCCTGGCCTTGAATGCCTGCAGGGTTGTTTTAACCTTCTTGTGTTTATGGCTTAGAGTCTGAAGATTTTCCTCTTCTCCCTCCTCCAGCATCACTTCAGGGCTGAGACAGAGCATGGGAAGTTTTGTAGCAGCAGGAAATATCTTCAGATGGCTCCGACGGGTGAGACTTAATGAAAAAGGCTGCGTGGTGCTGAGGGTGGCTCATAAATCAGCACTCTACCTGTTATACCAGGCTGCCGTGGCTGGCACCAGGGGAGCAAGTGTAATCACATCATGGTATTCCAGGCATGCAAATATGGCCAGTTAAAACAGTAACGGTATGCTGGAGCAAGCATGACCAAGGTTGGGCTTCATGGGGACCAGGGTGTGCATCCAGGTCTGCTTGCAGAGCTTTTGGTCAAGGATGTGAGTCCTTCTGCTGATGTCCAATGGGGCAGGACTGGGAAGAGAAATAGAGCGGTCGGAGTGAAGGGGCTAAGCATCACTTAAAGGTTCTTGTGTGTTCTGTGTCAGGCCCAACCCGTGATTTATGATGCTGCTAAGCCAGCAGGGAATCCTGTCTCTGCTTTCCAGCATTGTTTCCTGACTGCGGAGGCTTTGTTCCTTCTGAGCATCTCCCCTCCAGGAAATGCAGGGTGGTTGAGGAGCACATGTGGGGGAATCCAGATGGCAGATTGCTGTCGTAGAAGGGCTCTTTCATGGCATTGTATTTACCAAAGCTGCTTGGAGGAGGTTATTTAAACAGCAGAGATTTGAACCATGCTCTTGACATAATTTTTCTCCATCTGCAACTGAAATACCAGCCTCTTCTGCGGTATGTAGAGAATCTGCTATTCTCTGCTCTGAACTGAATGGCTCTCAGGGTTAGCTGCATGCTTTTAAGTTGCAGTCGTTCACAATCTCCAGTGTCATTTCGGGCTGCCTAGCCTGATTTCTCCAGCAGTCTATATGGCGGGCACTATTAGAGAAACACTGCCTTTACTGCAGCTCACGTGGGTTTGGGGATTCACTCTGCGTGAAACGGGGAAACAAAGAGCAGGACAGGGATGCTGAGATTGTGGTGCTGAGGTTGAGGCTCCTCCCCCATTGGTTCTGCTATTTTCCTTATGTTCTCTTCAACTGGACTCAAGGGGGATGAAAATCCAAACTGCAATAAAGCAGTACCTTCCATTACTGACCAAACACTCCTGCAGTGCTGTCTCCATCTGACCAAGCTCAAGAGGTGATGGTCACTGCCATGGGTGCCTTAGTGCACTCATCAGGTTGTTGTGCAGGTCCCCTGCTACTGGGTTTGTGCCTGTCCTTATTGCTGACCTGACAGATCAGGATGAGCCCATGATCCCAGTCCTCTTGGGTTAACCAAGGTAACCCGAGGGTTTGTGTGTTGTGGAACCTCGAGGCAGATCCTGTGGGTTTGAACACTGCTGGCAGCTGGGGCAGAGTGCGGATGCTTTTGGGATGCATTGCAAAATGGTTTTGTGGAGGTGAATTTTCCCTTGTTGACACCCTAGAGTGGCAGTGATGGGCTGCTTTCCCCCACATCCTCTGCATGCCTCAGCCCTGCCAGCAAAAGCAGTTTGAAAACACCTTCACATTGGACTAAAGAGATTCTTTGTATGAATAAGCACTTGAGTTAACAGCACCAAGAGCTCGAGGTAAGTTTACAGCACAAACTTACACTTCAGAAGGATGGTGGTGTGCCTTTTGCAGCCAGATGGGTCTACTCCTGCCTAATCCTTAGTGGTGCGTGGAGCAATTGCTTTCCAGAGACAAGTAGGTTTCGTGGCTGGAAAAGCAAGGAAGCATTACGGTTATTCTGCGAACCTCTTTCAAAGTGAGTTTTGAATCCTTTTGATGTGTGAGCAGTCCCACCGTGTGATACCACGGCCACAAAAATATGCGTTTTCTTTTTAAGAGGAAAAACTCAAACCTGGGGAGAAATTCCCAGGAGGGAAGTTTAACAACTTCAAAGTGTTTCTGCAGCACTTTTTCTTGGTGTGTGGGCAGGAAGATTTCTTTCCCCTCAAAAACAAGCAAGCTCTTCTCTGTAGAGTCCTTCTGGGCTTCAAGATAGACTTCAGACTTGGGGAACCTTCCCACCTGGGGCGTCTTCAGAACTGAGAAACCTGGAGAGGTTTCAGAACTGAGATGCCTCCAGAGCTGGGGTGTCTTTGGATGGTGCTGTGAAGTCAGCAACTCTGTGACCCTGTTTGACAGAGAAGTATCTGCTTGCTTCATATTGCTTCCTTAGTTGTGGTGGTGGCTGGGGTCTTGGTGTCCAGGGATCCCAAACGTGCCACATTCATAGCGTAGGATGTGCCCAAGAGCCACAAAGGGTGTAAGGCAGTTTGGGAGCTGCTTGGCTTCCCTTTAAGCATGCCTTACATGGGGAAACTCAGATTCCTTCATTGGATGTTGGGTTATGTTAAGTCCTGGCAGTCTCCAGCTGAATTTACAAAACTGTGCCCCTCTAAGAGCTTGCGGTGGAATGGGAGGGATGGGCAGATGACTTCAGACTTCAGCAGCCTGGTGCATCTTGGCTGAGAGACTTTCATCAGCACCACCCAAGAAAACACACGCTCCATAGTGTGTTTCCGTTCCCACCTTTGCTGAGCCCGTTTGCTTTGGTTGCACGAAGAACAGTTGTGCTCAATTGTTTGTTCCCATTTTTTTCTTGTGTCAAAATGTCAGTTTTCATCAAGAAAACACCATTACCAGCACCTTTGTGAGCAGGGCATCATGTTTGCCCTGCCATAATCCCAAGTGAGTTGCTTCTGTGGCAGGGGGTGGGCAGGTGGATGGATCAACTGAGAAAACCTGTATAGAATCATAGAATGGCCTGGGTTGAAAAGGACCACAATGTTCGTCCAGTTCCAACCCCCTGCTGTGTGCAGGTCACCAACCAGCAGCCCAGGCTGCCCAGAGCCACATCCAGCCTGGCCTTGGATGCCTGCAGGGATGGGGCATCCACTGCCTCCTTGGGCAACCTGTTCCAGTGCCTCACCACACTGTAGATTTGGCACAGGGGGCTGTGAGTGAATTTAGGGGTCAAATAAAGATAGAAGGGGTATTAAAGAGCTCCACCAGCCAGGCTGGGGCTATGTTTCTTTACACCAACACCTACATACAGGATTCTGCTCTAAGGAAGGGAGTCCCTGCCTGCATTTAGGTGTCTCTGTCAGCCTGGGGGCACTCAGAGGTGGGCATCTGGGATTAGATGAGCATCAGCCCTTCCCGGGCATTACATCCACTTGCAGTGGGGAAGCTTTGTCCACAAAGCATCTCCCATATAGAATTTAAGCAGCTCCTCTGTCTTTTCTTTTGGGGCAGTGAACAGAGAGGATGAATCTGATGTGGGTGTTTGTGCTGTGAGGTGGTGCTTGGTGCCCAGCATCTCTCACATCCCCTCCCTTGCAATGATTTCACACTCAAAGCAGCTCTGACCAGAAGGGATTTCACCCATTTCCCTCCTTCCTTGAGGCAAAACCCCCATAAAACAAGTGATCTGGCAGCTGCTCCCACTGCCACAGGGTCCAGCATGCTCCTTCAAGGCATTTGATACAAAATAAGGGTTGCCCCGTAAGACAACATTTATCCACGGATGGAACAGACTCACAGCGAGGGTGGGATGGGAAGCAAGCAAGCCTTGAGTGGGAGTTTGTTTTTCTACCAATTCTGCATTCAAAAAGCACTGTGAGCACATAGAAGGCTGAGTGACAGCGCAGCCTCCGCTTTCATTCTGCACCAGGAATTGTTTCCACTAAAAACGGGCTGGTTTGCATCTTTTTAAATGTTTTTGTTAATTTATTTTTTTAATATTAATTCTCTCTTTAATGGTGTTACGAAGCCTGGGTACGGTGTGTGATTATTGACATCTGTGTGCAGAAAGTCAGGCCGGGCACTGTGCTTTCCTATGCTGGAGGATAAATACTGCCTTTTGGATAAATACTTCACTGGAGCCTGAGATCTAACTGGAGTTGGCCTCAGTGATCCTTATGGGTCCCTTCCAACTTGAGATATTCGGTGATTTTAAGTTGATCTGCCCAGTGAATTGCTGTGGCTTTGGGGACAAGGTCTGGTGCTGTAGATGTTTGTGCTCTGGCACAGCGTGGTGGACTGGATTAATGAGTTCCATTTCCAGTTTGTAGATGCAGGGTCACATAAAATGGGGTGTCATATGCTTCTCACGTGGCTTCATCCACCTTCAGTGCTGCCTCTTTCTGGCCTGGTTTGGGGCAGGTGCCCACAGACCTTTTCAGTGCTGGAAGTATTCGTGTCTGGCTAGATGTATCCTACTTAAGAGCTGGAAAAGCAATGACAAGCCTTCCTTATGGGACACGTAGTGGTGTAAAGCTTTACCTCATGAGCTTCTTGGTGAGGCCGACTGGTTCCAGTGTCTCCTAGAAAAAGATCCTCTTGGGAGACGTGGGAGAACACTGCTGTGATCTGGGCACCTGAGCATGAATGTGACCATTTGGGCAGCCAGCTGTCTTCCAACGTGGATTCCTGGGTAGCTTTGAGGACCCAAGCTGAAATTCATATCAAGTGGGTGATGGATAAAGCACGGAGAGCACCTTGTACAGCGTGTTTTGGCTGTAGGCCTGCACATTGATGGTATCCCCAACATCAGCAGAGCTACCTCCATGTACCTTTCCCTACCCCTACTCACTGAAGTCTTTTGCTTCCATATTCCGTATTCCATTCTTGCTCAGTGCTCATTGCGTTGGTCTTAAACCTTCATCCTCACTTAAAATAAACCACTTCCTACTGTAGGATGCGTTATCCTTTTCTTTGGTATTGTATTTTGAATAGATGCACTCTCTGGAGCTTGTATTCCTCCTCACTGTTACTTCCTTGTGTTCTCACAAGCATTTGTGAAAGCCTTCCATTTGCTGATCCTGACTGTGTTTTGAGCCTCTCATTCCATGCAGCCATTCTCCATTTCCATTCACAGAGGCTGTGTAGTCACCAAGCATAGGACAGAGATTGGGCAACGACTTCACAGAACCATAGACTCACAGAATGTCTTGGATTTGAAAGGACCTCAGAGATCATCGAATTCCAGCCCCCTGCTGTGGGCTGGGTGACCCCCACCAGATCAGGCTGCCCTGGGCCATCCATGGCCTTGAATACTCCCAGGGATGGGGCACCCACAGCTTCTCTGGAAGTTTCCTTGCAGCCCAAGAAAACTTGTAATCCTTCAATACTTAAAAACCTGCAATCTTGAATTCCATCAAGTGCAGTCTTGGAAGGTGAGATGCCTGTGCTGGTGAGCACACCTGTACACATGTTTATCATAGGGAGGGCAGCTTTCAGAGAGCTGCTCAGCCCATCTCGAGGGAGCTTCCATCCCTGCTGCTCTCCTGTCCTCCTTCACGTTTGTCTCAAACTGCAGATGGCCATGTCCCCAGGCTCCAGAGGCCTGCAGTTGTCCCCTGACCCACACGGCATTTGAAAGTAGATTTCCAAAAGCACTTGAAGTGCAAATTTTGTTCAGGCTGCTGTGTTTCTTCGGTGAGCCTTCACATCACACGGGCTTGGGAAGCAAAGCAAGGACAGCCAGATGGGGGGGTGGCTCAGAAGCCTCTTTTGTTTGTTTCTTTTGCCCTTGGAAGGAGAGGTGAAGGCGTGAGAAAGCTCCTTGTGGCATTGGCACATGAATTTAGGAAATTAATTGCATAACTCGCCTTGCTGTGCTCCCAAATCCCACCTCTTGTATCACTGTATCCTAGCAAGGAGCTGCCATTAAGGATTCCAGAGCATCATTCAGAAGTTTTCTAGCTGTCATGGTGTTTTCTGTTGGTGTACCACCAGGAGACTGTTTGAGAAACATTTAGATGTTGTACTGAGGGACGTGGATTAGTGGGAAATGTTGGTGACAGGTGGGTGGTTGGACTGGATGACCTCAGAGGTCTTTTCCAACCTTGGTGATTCTGTTCTCTGGTTCTACGTGCTGTCCGGCGCAGGATGAATTGCAATGACTTGAAAAATAAGGAGATCTACACTAGAAGCTTTAGGGCAAATCCTCAGGACAGGTCACTGAGGAAGGGATTAGCTCTCCAGCTTAACCAGAGAGAAAATTCTAATAAGACGTTGTGTTTTGTGGCTGCTGATGGCAATGGGGATGCAGCCACGAGTGAAGGAACGCATCACCCATTTTAAACCTCCTGTAGAAGTGTTTTGGCGATGAGGATAATAATGACACAAGCAGAACGAAATACGAGGAGGTACTGTGAGGAAAGTGAACTCCTGTGGATAGCAGAGAGGGAGGAAAGAAAAAGAAGTGGGTGGAGGGAGAGAAAACGCAGTCGGATTGGAGCAGAACTGAATCCTGGAAATGCTCCAGGCCTTGGAAGTCAGAAGGCTTCTGGTTCTGGATGGAACCCTCATGCAGCTTAAGAAAGGCTGGAATACAAAGGTATGTTAATACCTTTTCTTTGGGAGTTGTTTGCCTCCGTTGTGGGCTAGGGGGCTTTACCCACAAGCTTAAAAATAGGGATAATTGGTGTAATCCCAAAGCAAGGGAGCGTGCATAGGTGATAAAGCTGTCTTGTCAACCCATAGTGCTCATGGGGTGACACGCAAAGAGGGTATTTTTTGAATGCCGACCCCCCTAATCGTCATGCATGATGAAACAACAGAGGGTGATGTGAGCAGGGGCTGGAGGGGACAGGTCAGAAACTTGTTGCCTTTCATGAGAAGCACTCTGGGGAAGTCCTGTTGGTTCTAGGAAGCACTCTGAGGATCACTCTGCAACTGTATAGACAACAGTTCCCAAAGGAAGCAGGTTAGCTTTCTGCCTAATGTGAGGCATCTTAAACTCTCTGCTGATGCCTTCTCACTATATATGCAGACGCTGCAGTCTCCTGTGTGGGATCTGGAATTCCCTCTTTGTTTTACAGAGGAAGGCAGCACGGTCTGTGCAGAACGGTGGACAACTCAGAGGTGCTCCTCCACCCTGGTCTGAAGGGGGACATCAGCAGCATCCTGGCAGCACAGCGGGCTGCTAAAAGCTACTGGGGCAGCCCCAAATCCTGTGTTTGAGCCTTTTGCCGTGATCGCAGGAATAGTTTTTTTCTTCATAAATGTCAGCGGGGTGAGAAAGGGAAGCGAGGAGTTTGTGATGTAGAAACAGGTGCCTGCAAAGAGCCTTCATCAAGGAAGAGGAGTGCTGCAGGGTCCTGCTGCTCAGCTGAGCCTGGCTTCCACTGAGGTCTTTGGACACCGTCCAGGATGCGTTGGAATCCATTGCGGAATCCAGCAGACAGTATATTATCTCCTTGGTGGCTACATCTCTACTAGCACTGTTATCCTTGGCACAGCACAGTGTTCATACGGGACATGGACCCACAGCCTTATGTGCATGTACCTACTCTGTCGTGGATGCCAGGGTAGTTGGATTGCACAGAACATGCATCAGAAGCTGTAGCAAGGTCTTTGCCTGTGGTTTGCTCCTGGTGCTGCAACCATCTTCACTCATGGGCAGCAGGAAGAGTCAAAAAGTAGAAAAACAAAATACATGCAGTGAAGAATCCGGATTGGGAGAGGCAGGGTTGGTGATGGCTGCCTAATTCATCATGTATCCATGTCCTGGCAGGGGCAGCCACAGTTTGGGAACGTGAAAATGGTCTGTGCCCAGATTATCCTATAGAAGTTCAACATTGGCCATGACCAGCCATCAGACGGGAGATTTTAAGGCTCTTCTGGGCTGACTCCTCATGCGTAGCATAACTGAGTCTTCATTAGGTCTGGGAGATGCTGCTGAAAAATTAATACTGCACTTACAGGTTTTAGTTAAGGAGTCTGCTGTGGGCAGTGACTGAACGTCCCTGCTGACAGGGCCTGAAAACCTGGAGAGCTAAGTGTTGGTTGCTGTTTATTCCTCTTTATTTAGCATCTATATTTAATGCTTCGTCTCTTTCAATGGCTTTGCAAATATGAATGAATGAATTGCAAAGTTACTGCGGTGCGTGGAACGAGTAGAGCCCTGCTGATAAGTCAAGGTGGGATGTTCGCGTGTCTGTTGAGAAGTCTATCCCAGTGTTCGCGTTTGCTTTCTTCCTTCAAGCCTGAATGCTGCTTTCAGATGCACTTCACTGCTGGGGGAAATGCAGGATCCAGCAAAACTCTGTTGTGAAGCATTGTTCTTAGAGAGGAAAAGCAGAACCTCTGTGCTCTGGAAAGTAGAGTTGCGCTGATGCGTGAAATTTCCTGATTTAAAATGAGTTAACTTGTCCTTTTTTCTTTCTCTTTCTCTTTTTTTGAGGAGTGATCAGACAGCATTAAGAATATACCTGACTGGGAATGTATCTCTAATTAATTGCATTGCAGCAAATGAGACCATTCCAGAAAATCCTCCGTGCACATTTTAGACCTTAATCAAGTGGTAACCTATTTGACAGTGCATTGCAGTGAGCTAGGTAATTTCACTCTGTTGGAAATGACTTATTCCATAGCATTGGTTAATGAACTAGGAGTTGCAGATTGTTCAGTTATCACGGTTGCTGTGAGGTGTGTTTCTCTTTTGCAGCCACGTCTTGCTGGAAAGCAGAAGCATAGGGTGTGATGCACTGGAAAGAGTGGTGATGCCCTGGCACTGCTGCCCAGAGCTGTGGGTGCCCCATCCCTGGAGGTGCCCGAGGTCATGGATGGGTCCTGGGCAGCCTGAGCTGGTGGGGGCACCCAGCCCACAGCAGGGGTTGGCACTGGATGGGCTTTAAGGTCCTGTCCAACCCAAGCCGTTCTGTGATTGATTCTGTGATTTATTCTATGAGCTCCAGTCTTCTGAGTGTCTTCCTCTGTTGGGTAACTTGTTTTGCCTACTGTACCCATCTAAAGTCTTCCTGTAATATTGGTGGGACCATGGTGGAGCAGGGAGTGAATGCATGGGATAATGATTTTGCTTCCATTGGGTTAGGCTGAACTTATGGCTAGGAACATTCTTCCATCATACAAGAAATAACGGGAGCTGTGCTTCCTTTTATTGCCATAGAAGGCTTCAATTTGCAACCTGTTTCTGCAGTGGTCACTGGAGGATGATTTTATGAGTTAGCCCTGAAAATAAAAGAGATAACCAGGCCATCTCTCTTCTGCCTCTCTGAATGGACATTTTTTGCTTTCCATAGTGACTTTGGTGGGGAACCTTACAGCATCTCCTCACAGACTCCTTGGAGATGTAGGGCTGAGCTCTTCCCAGCTTTGCCCAGAGCTCTTCCTAGCTTTGTATCTCCATACGTTGTCTATACTCCCTCCAGGATGGGTTGAAGGTGGCAGTGTATAAATTAGCATTGACAGTGTCACCTTCAATATTACTTAATTGCAGGAAGAGTTCCAAAGTCCTCAGTCTCCCCTCGTATTTTCCTTCACTCCTTTAGTATTGCACTCAGTGATCCTTATAAGTCCTTCCATCTCAGGATATTCTGTAATTCTATGATTCTGTGATGTAGTTTCTCCACTGCCTTCAATTCTTATGTAACAGCAGGAGTAGGAGGGAGATGCATAGTAGAAGAAATGAGCCAAAGCAATCAAGAGTAGTCCCAATGAGAGGAGAAAAAAAGATGACCTGAATCCCAGGTCATCCCAATCCCAACTGTCAGGGGTGAAGATTAAGTGTTTGGGAAGGGATATTTGCTCATGGTTGGATGTATTTTGCCAAGATGGGGAAGCATTTCTCCATGTGGGCTATTGGTTATCTCTTATATCTCACGGTTTTGCTTTTGCCTAGCTGTAAGACTCTTCCACTTTCCCCTGCAAGCATTTCACACTCAACATATTCACTTTCCCTGCTATTTCTGCATAGCCATAGGTTCAATATACCACTGCTCCTACTCATTCATGAACCTGCTTATGCATGCGGATGCCTTCCACAAAGATGTAGGTAGGCATGTCTACATCTGCCACTTTGCCAAGAGAGCAGCCACCAGCTTGCCTAACCTGGGTGTGCTGTTCATGCCCCACATCCCAACTGTGACCTCTGAGACAAGCAGAGACAAACATCTGGACCCGTTCTTCCTCCTGCTTCATCTTGAAGTCAATCATAGAACCATTAAGGTTGGAAAGACCCTTAAGATCACTTAGACCAACCACCTTCTTACCCTTTCATCCTGGCAGCAGGAATTCCTCTCCAGCTCTGCCCATTTTGCTCTGCAGGGACCACAGCCCTTTGCTGAGTGTTTCCTGCACTGAGCCCTGCAATACTCCTTTCCTCATCCCTGTTCTCCCCCCTCCAAGATGCCATTGACCTCCAGGAGGAGATCTTAGAATCATAGACTCATAGAATGGCCCAGGTTGAAAAGGACCACAACGATCATCACATTTCAACCCCCTGCTATGTGCAGTCGCCAACCACCAAACCGGGCTGCCCAGCAGAGATGCCGAAGTCTTCACATCCTCCTGGGAGCACTGTGGCATTGGGTCCATCCTCAGCACTGAGATGCACTGACACGGCCTCACAGAGTCCTGAGAGGTGCTGTGCTGGAGGGGAGCGTGGCCGGTACGCATCAGGTACGCATCAGCTGTTCCACAACCCTGCTTGATCCGGCATCAGGCTGGGCTAATCCCCTGTGCCTTTAAACGTGATGCACATCAAAGCCAAACAGCGTGGAGGAATTCCCCCTTCCCTCTCCCGCCTCCCCGCCTTCCCTTCCTCCTTTTTCGTTTAAAATTTTAGGAACTGGAGAGTGGATTGCAGCTGACACAGATTTGTAGTCGTCTCCATGGTGACAAAGCCGGGCTCCTTGTATGTGGAGCGTGTTCATTGTTAAGTTTCTAATTTCAGCGAGGTCTCTGGATGGCTTTTCTCCTTTTTTTTTCTTTTTCCTGCAGCTCCAAGATACCCAGGAGAACCATGAGTGCCGCGGGTGCCCCTGCCTCCCCCTGCCTCCCCAGTCACGCTCCCTCGCTGCTTCCCTGCCATCCTCGGAGCAAATGCACTGGGAACTGACCTCCGGTTTTTGCAGCCTCGCTGCTTTTCCCCATCTGCCCGTTGCTGCTCAGTATTCGGCTCACGTCCACTCAGCAATTCCCCACCACTCCCTGCATCTCCTCCGTGCTTCCCGAGGTCTCCTGTCCGCTCCCTGCTGCCTCTCGCTGCTGCCAGTGGGATGCTGTGCAAAAGTGCAACAGGCTCTGCTGGCTTCTCACACCGTAAAGAACCCCCCTCTACAACCGGCCTGGCAAATTCTGGCCAAGGGATGCAGCACAGCACACATCATGCATTGGGCAGAAGTGAGGTGCACTCTGGTTTCGTGGGCTTTGTAGCAGCACCGGTGTTTCACAAGTTTTTGACCGTTCAGTTTGACCTTCCTTGCTCATCTTGAGTGAGCAGCAGCCTGCAGACTTCTAAAAAGCTTTGTTTTAAATTAGGTGGAGTTGGATGTTCCTGAATTACCCCCTCAAGTTGGACTCTGAAGGGTGGCAGGGAGAGAGATGCTTTCTCTCCTGCTGTTGTTGGACTCTGCAAGAGTTGGACTCAGTGACTCTTAGAGGCTCCTTCCAGCTCATAGGATCATAGAATCACAAGGTTGGAAAGGACCAACAAGATCATCTAGTCCAAACAACCTCCTATCACCATTATTACCCACTAAGCTACTAAACCATGTCTCGTAGCTCAGGATATTCTATCATTTTATGATTCTATGAAATGTTGCTTCTCCAAGGGTGCTTAAAAGCAGGCAGGATGGTTGTGCAAAGCTTTGCTGGATGGGTGGAGGCAACCTGCTACGGTTTCTCTGTGCTGTGTACTGGGAATGGTCACTGCCTGGGAATTCTCTGGGTCCGTGGGAGTTTCAAACAAAACCATGCCATAAACTTCAGTAACTCTCGGTGGTGTGGATCACTGGTTTCCAGAAAGTGAAGCCTGTGCCTTGGCTTATGCTTAATTTGCAGTAGGGGTGCTTATATGGTCAAGAGGAGCTTGGGATAGGTGGTGGCTGTGTGGCACGTTGGCATGCTGGCCATGATTTGCCCAGTCCCTGCTGCATCAATCATAGGATCACAGAATCATAGGATCATTGAATCATTGAATCATTGAATCATTGAATCATAGAATGGCTTGGGTTGAAAGGGACCTGTAAGATCACCTAGTTCCAATGCCCTGCCACAGACAGGGTTGCCTTCTAGATCTGGTTGCCCAGAGCCCCATCTTGCCTGGCCTTGGACACCTCCAGGTCATTTGTGATCAGGGAGTAGATGTGTCAACCTGTGCTCTTTAGTGGCTCAAGTCAGGGTGTTCTTGTAGCACTGACTTGAGCCACTCCAGAAAAAAGCCTCAAAAACAGACTGGTCAGTTGATACGGAAGAGGTGATGAGCCTTCCTCTGAACACTGCCTTTTTCATCACTTGATATTTGTCCAGAACAAAACCCTCCTTCTTCATAACAAAACAAAAACCCTTGTTTGACCCACAAGTCTGCTACAACCTGCAAAGCAGGTTGTTCCAAAGGAGCACCATCTCACCTCTTGTTGCCTTTTGTTCTCAGCATAAGACCCTTTCATTGAGTAGTTGATAGGTTTGACTTCATCCTTGTTCCGTGAGTGCTTTGCTACGCATCTGTCTTTGAATACCTTGAAAGACTGAACAATAGTGGCCAATATAATTCTCCTTTAAGCCCACAAAACTGAACATGGCTTGTTTTTGCAACAACAGCCGGGATGTTGGTGTCCTTTTTGGGGTTGCCACATGGCAAACGGGAAGATGAGGTGGTACATTTGAAGTGCAGTGTGCTGCCTTTAAATGCCCTGCATCATCTGGTCAGTTAGTAGCCTGGCTGAAAACCCCGTGGGTGTGCTAATTGAATCAAACCCCTTTGTAGAAAGCATCGGACTGTTAAGGTCAAGTGCAATGAAACACGCAGCCATAATTGAGGTATTCGTTCATTCATGTGCATGCTGGAAGAAAGGCTTGTCTGATTGATGTACCTACTGATGTGCTCCTTGAGGAAGGATTTGCCTGACATTTCAGACCCAACTGAGTTGGTGGGGAAGGTCTTCATGCTTCCCATGCTCAAAAATGAGGTTGTATTTCTGCCCCATTCCCTCTTCTCTCGTTGAAAGCTATCTTATTCCTGCTATTGGTTGTTCTTGAGAACCAAATGTGAGCTTTCTCTCACTATGTGGCATTAAGGCACGAGGCAGTCCCACCTCCAGCAGCACCCCATTTCAGTTCCTTGCTTTAGCACTGTGGGAAGGGATGGGTTTTGAGTTGGGCAGGCTTTACTGATCCTCTCTGATTCACCCAAGAAAGCAATTTATCCATCTATTTTCAGTACGTGGCCATTTTCTTGTGATTCTTGGACTTTTTAAATGGACGGAGGGCAGTTCCTTGGGTTTTTCTTAGTGGAGAGAAAGGGACAGCTGACCAGAAGAGAGATTAAATCTATGGAGGGAAGGGAGGAACAAGGCCCCCTGCCATTCTTGGAGTTTTACGGGAGGTTGGAGATTTTAGGTGGATTAACCTGTGCAGGAACTGTTATGCATTCTAGCATATCGTGGTTCTTTGGGAGAGAAAGCATCACGTTTCTGAGCTGTGTGAGAGTCCAGGAGAGGGAAATATATGGACTGCAGCCTTGGGGTCCTCCCCTGTGGGGGAAAGGAGGAGATACTCAGAAGTGCAGAAAACCTAGCAAGCTGGAAAGGGCTCCTTCTGCTCCTGAAGAGTGAGGAGGGTTTGCTCAACCACTGCAAGAAAAGCCAGAACTCAGCGAGAACTTGGTCACTGAATCCTGTCTAAGGCATGAGTGGGGTCATCACCTCTGCCAGCAAACATCTGGGAGGGGAGGCAGTCAAACCTGAGGCAATGATCAGCCATCCAACCCCACTCATCGGCCACGTGATTCCCTGCCATCTCCTTGCTCCTTCATGGTGCCGTGCAGGTGAGGAGAAGTGCTAGGCTGGGGTCCTTCTGGGATGGGGTGCAATGTGAATTCAAGCTCTGTCAGCATGCGGGACTGAGAGATGGTTATGGGGGATGGGTTGAGATCATGTCAGGGATCTCAGAAGGCTTGAGGTGAGATCCTTTCCTACTCGCAGGACTCAGATGTGAAGCCACCTGAGTGGTGAGAAGCTGTTTTACATCTGTTATCGTTTTGTTTTTTGTTTTTGCATTGCAGCTGGAACTGAGGGTGGATAAAAGCTGGCTTTCCACCTGCAGAAAGCTGGAGATCTCGTCCGTTTGCTGCCAGAGTTTGTCCTTTTCCCAGTACTCATAGGTTACAAAAAGGTCATATTGTAAGGACAAATCCAGTCTCCAGTCTTAGAGGAGGACTGTTATTACTCTGAAGTGAAAACAATAAAATCAAATAATGCCAGGCTTTGCAGTAGTCCCTTCTGCACAGAGAGCTCTGTAGGCTTTGCTCCCTCCTTAGGAAGGAAATTACAGTCTAGGGGTTAGCTCTTCTGCCTCAGTCATTTTTCAGAGTTGATTTTGGCTTTGCTGTGGAATATCTGCTCACATTTTTTTGTTTGCTTGCTGACATTTTAATGAAAATATTTTATTTCATGCCTATAGTACTTACAGAAATAATTGGAAGGGAAGGGGATAGCTTTTCATCAAATATCTCATTTTCCTAAAGATCCTTGCTTTGAGTCTATATATATTTTTCTGAGAAATTTCATGATCTTGAGGAGCTAAGAGTGAACACAACTGCTTCATCAGGAGGAGGATGGAGAGAAGTGGAAACACACAGGCTTTGCACAAGTTCAGTGCCTCCCAGAACAAAGATCTCCAGCTCTACTCCTCTGTAGAGTAAGGAGTAGAGGAAGCACCTGATTGCAGGAAGCACCTGCATGTTCCCCATCCCAGGAGACCTCCTGAAGCCACACACTGCCCACAGAGCCTGCTGATGCTCATTGGCATTCTCTTGCATGTGTTGGCACTGCCACCATGACGTGCTGCAAAACGCACTCGTCTTGCAGGCTTAAAAGGATGTGCTGGCTAGAGAGGGGAATCCAAGCACAAAGGTTTAATCTGTTACACATTCAGATGGACAAAGTGATTTCTGTTAGCCCTGCGAGCTGAATATTGGCCTCCAGACCTGGCCTTAGCACTGCCACAATGTGGAAATGAATCACAGACTCATAGAACGGCCTGGGTTGAAAAGGACCACAATGACCATCTAGTTTCAACCCCCCCTGCTATGTGCAGGGTTGCCAACCACCAGACCAGGTTGCCCAGAGCCACATCCAGCCTGGCCTTGAATGCAGACCCTGTGATAGCAGAGGACAGGACAGGGTGAGGGGGGTTGCCTGTATCATCCTGAATTCATCACGGGGACGGATAATGGGAGGGTTGGAAGGTACCAGCTGGAAGCACCTCATCTCCCTGTGGGTTTGGAGCACCAGTAAGGTGTGCTCTGAGCCTGGTGGCTGGGGTCTCTCCCTTTTCTTGGACACTGTAAGGAGACCTGGGGGTGGGTGAGCTCTCCTTGCTGAGATCCTACACTGCACAGGCACCAACCTGCCATGGCTGAAACCACACCAGCACAGCTACCACCTCCGTGCAGCTGAGAGGGGAGGGACTAATTAACCTGCCTTATTAGCAGCACGCTAATAAAGCTGCTAGCATCCCCAGGGGTTTGCAGAATTAATCACACTTGGAGTGACAATGACCAAAGAGTAAACAAAAGGAAAGCACTGTCCCACACATCGTCTTGATGCTCCCCTTCACATGGAGTGGTGTTGCAGTAGTCCCAAATACCTTTATGCTGGTATTCAAGGTGATGCCCACCCTTACAAGGCAGTTGCTTCTCTGAAGGAATACTGCAGCCCAACAGAGGAATCATTTTGCATCTTTTCTGGCTTATTGCTTGCAAGAAGAACATGGGAACAGCCTTAAACTGTGGGGTTTGGCAGAACAAAGCTCGTGTAGGGTCGGTGTGTGAAGGTGGAGATAGATAGGCTGTCCTGAGAAGTTCTGCTCTCAATGTGTGCACCAGGTCTGCATTGAGAGAGGTCCAGCACTTGGTTTAGCTATGCCTGCATGCACTGGAGATTTTCAGCATTGCTGCTCATAATTAAGGTAATGCAGTGCTGCAGTGGTGCTGTTGCAATACGTGTGTTCCCAGCTCTGTTAAGCATCCTTTGAAACCACAGCCAGCGAGGCGGTGGTACTGGTGGCTGCAATTTGATTCGGGAGGAGGATGCTGTGCAAGGAAATCCAACCCTTTCCAACCCGAGGATCAGATCAAACACTCTGCTTTCCAGTCTGCTAAATGCACTAAGTGCTAATTTTGTGTTTTTTATTTTTTTTTTTCCTCTGCTCCGTGCACTTAAAATAGTTTGCCTCCTCTGGCTATCCTTGGGAACTCTTCAAGGAGGTTAAAAATACAAACGTGAAAGCTGTAATAATAAATGTCCCCTCAGGATTGATTCGAAGCCTTTCAGATGTGTTGCGGAGCCAAGGCAGAAGAACCACAGAACTGAAGCTGTAGCGTGCTCACGGCTAAAGCTCTCATTGCAGGACCAGAGGATGTGAATAACGAGTCGCGTGATGAAGCGTGCCGAATAATGCTTTATTTCCTAGGAGCTGTTGTGCTTCTGGCCTTGTGCATGCCTGCACACACATGTGTGCAGTTATTCAGAGGAAGGGAGGGCAGTGAGCTCTGGGCAGATAACATTGGCCTGGGGCAATGGGCACTAACCCTGACTGTTCCAGTCATACCCTGCGGGTTGGCAAGAGCCATGGTGCTCATGCACTGCACAAACCCAAACCAGGTGGCCGAGAGCCCTACATCCGTGCCTTCTCACTAACAAACCAAACAGGGCAGGAGCACGATGCTGCATCCTGGCCCACCATCACCCACACCACACCACTATACCATCTTCACGGCCCAACGCATGGTTTTGACCCAGGCCAACTCTATTTCTCCCAGACGATATGTGGGCATGATTCAGGGTTTAGCGGGGATGCCTTCCAGTGGGCACAGAGCCACCCTGTTTGGGAGGATGGGCAAGGTTTGCCATATGGGTGTGAGCTGTGCCATGCTGCTTGCCCTCAGAGAACTGGCTGTGACCCATTTGATTTCCCAGCATGGACGTGGGCTGCGTGTCCTGCAGGTGCTGCATTTGTGCATTGCATCATCAGGTAGCTCTTCGCCAAGTTTCCAACATTGCCTTGAATGCCTGCAGGGATGGGGCATCCACAGCCTCCTTGGGCAACCTGTTCCAGTGCCTCACCACCCTCTGGCTGAAAAACTTCCTCCTCATATCCAACCTAAACCTCCCCTGGCTCAGTTTCAAACCACTCCCCCAATATTCAGCATTGTAATTGCTGCCTGATTTCAGAGTCAGAGTGGGAATTCCACATTCCCACCAAGGTGACATGGCCGTATGAATGCTGCAGGTAGCCTGGCTCACACCTGGTGTGTTGCAGACCCCACAGCTCCTAAATGACCCCATCTACCAGCCTTTCCAGCTTGCTTTGTCAACCAAAATTACTCATGTAAGTGGGGGACTGTTCCCCAGTGCCGGTCACAAGGGGCCGTTCTGAACGTGCTCCTTGTTCATCCGCATAAGGTGGATGAACAGCCCTGCTGAATTAATAAAGAGCAGAGCTTTGCAGCTCCAAGTGGCATTGATGCTAATGCAAAATGGCATGAAGTGGAGTGGGAAGAGAGCACCGTCTTTGCAGAGAAGCTTCACCTGGTGAGAGCAGAGGCAGGAACTGACCTTGAAGAAAACTCAGCTCAAATACGTGTATCTGTGAGCAACTCGAAATGACTGCACTGGTGTTTGGTATCGGTGTTGGCAGTGCGTTCAGTTTGGGCACTGTGATGGAGTGGAAGATGCTGCCACTTCTCCAAGCCTTCAGTCCCATTAGCATCAGCCTCATGGGCCTCACCTCTTGCCCACCCCACTGTGGGCAGCTCCATGTGCCAGATTATGGGGGTAACTGATGCAGGGACATTTTCTTCTTCTGTCCACTCATCGAAGGAGCATTGCCTATTCCCTTTCTCCCCATCAATCCTAAACTGCTCCTAGCCAGACACTCATTGCTCCAAGCTGTGTTTGATTTAACCAGAGGCAACTTACCGCTGTACTCATCAGTCAGTGCTTGACACCATCAAGGCCTGAGAGATAAAGGAGCGAATTAAAAGGGAAGGGAATAAAAGAGAGAGAAGAAGAGGGGGGGAAAAAAAAATCCCATCCCCTAAGATCTGATTTCATGTTTTCATCTTCGGAGTGAGCATCAGCAGCTGATCGGCAGCGTCTGCTCTTTTCACTCCCTTTTAAAGTCCCATTCACTGATTGCTGACACCAAAAACATCTACTGTTCCTGGAGTATTTCCCTGTGTCGGATGCGTTTCCAACACAGCACACACATGGCTTCTTGCTTCATGAGGCAGTTGCTGGAGACCTAACATTGATTGCTGATGGCACAATCTGGGACATGGCTTTGCCAGAGGTGCACGGCCCCTTCTTTGCAAAGCAGAGGCAGCCCCAGCTGTGTGTGCAAACCGTGGCTTCCCCAGATGTGGCTACATCCACTCGCACCTGTTTGCCATGTGGTGATGCAGAAGGAAGTAAAGATGAGTCTTTAAAAGTCTGTTGGCACCATTAGGCATTTATGAGTGATGACCTGACTGTTTAAGGGTCAGGGTGCTTCATTATCCCTGCTGTGATCAAGAACACCACTGGAAGGTAATTGGGGACTTAACGTTTAATGTTTCAATATAAAAATGGATATGAGATTCCAAGCAATGCCATCTGACATTCAGGCTCCTCTGATCCTTCCACTGAGGGCTGCTTTTGGCTTTGCTGCACCTCTGGGGCAATGAAGCAAAACATGAATTATGGAATCGTAGAATGGTTTGATTGGGAAGGGACCCTTCAAGGCCATCCGTCCCACTGCCTGCACTGAACAGGGACACCCACAGCTCCATCAGTGCTCACAGCCCCGTCCAGCCTGACCTTGGCTGTCTGCAGGGATGGGGCACCACTGCCCCTCTGTGCACCCTGTGCCAGTGCTTCTGCACGATGTTCCAGTATTTGTCCCCATGTAGGCTGCTAGTGTCATTCACAGCATCTGAACATCCTGGCAGGGCTGCTGTGCAGGCTGGAGCAGCAGCTAGAGGCCAGGTGGGGCAACCTGGGTCAGCAACCCCTCTTCCTTCACTATGGTGAGGGCTTGGGCACACAAATGACATAGAGATAGCTGTAACATCAATGTAGATTTCGTGATCCACACCCAACCCCTGACTCTGGAGACTGATGCAGTTCACCTGAAAGGATGTAGTGCAGTTTGAGATGCCCTGGGGTTCTCACCCGGCCACAAAGTGTTGCTTCAGAAGATTATAGTGTACATGAGTGTCAGAAATCCTCCAGAACATCTCCTGTGTCCGGAGATGGCTGCTGACAAGAAAGCAGACTTCTAGTGGGAACTCTGTGGAGTAGAGCCATGTGCATTTCTTTGGCAATGCTTGGGAAGGGATCCTGCATCTAGGCTGGATTTTCTGCATGCTGTGCCTCTGCCTGCAACCATGTGAGACCCAGCGTGAGGCTGAGCAGCCATCAGACAGCCCAGCCCTGAAGCCACCAGCAGTTACGCAGTGTTATACAGCACCATCAGATCTTCTTTAGGCATATAAGCAGAGGAGAACAGGACCTTATGCTGAGTATTCTCGAGCTCTGGGCTTCAGAAGCCTTTCTTGCACTTGCTTGGAATTCAATCAAGTCTGCCAGGCTGATAGCATCAGGCATCAGACCGTATCTTGTGGCAGCGATCGCAAAACGTCACGAAGATATTAATTTAATAATAGTTCATATGAGTTGTTTGGGTTTCTGTCTCCAAGATGAAACACTTGGACGATACAGATCCCGCTCCTGAGGGATTCTGAGTCCTCAGAGTTGTAAAGCAATATGGAAGCAAGCAAGAACTTTGTATTTTTAAAGAAATAATACAATCTCATGACCCAACCACAAGCTGTCTGTGTGACAGCAGAGTATTCCTACACGTGGTCTTTGGTAGACTGGAGCTGAGTTTTTATTCATCATTATTCCTCCAGCCATAGCAGCTGGCTCCGGGCTGGGCACACTTGGCAGCTCCTCGTGGCCACTGCTTTTTCTCTCCCGGTATCTCCTTGTTAGAACAGCATTTGGGTTTATTCCTCCTACCACGCCTTGCACAAAGAGCCAGCCCGCTGCCTAATAAACTCAGCGTGCTGCCTGCCAATCCTCTGATACTTCAGAAGCAAGCGCCTCTGTTTCTACTAACACAGGCGACTTGATTTGTAAACAGATACTTAAGTGGGTGTTTTTAGCGGTATAGCAGATGGTCAATACATCTGCCTTGTCTCCCTCCTCTGCATTCACTCCCCTCCTCTACAATTACAGTTTCTTACCGTTTTTCTCCGTAACGCGCATTTGTTTGGGGGGAAAAAAAGAAAAAAAAAAGAAAGAAAGAAAAAAAAAAAACAAAGCGTGACAAGAGAGGGGAAAATTGCTCAGTGAATTCCGAGAGAAAAAAAATTGGACGGCAACCTCAAACGTTACCTTAAAAGCACCGTGAGAGCAAACCCACACATCCTCGCTTCTTTGCTTGACTTTCCCCGCTTGAGTAACCTCTGGATCTCAATGGGACTGCTTGTGTGGGTAGAGCACAACACAGGGACCGGCGCTTCTCACGCACGGCAGTTCGTGACTAATGCTACAATACGTGTCGAAAGCATTCATTTTCCTCTCTGCTTGATGTCGTTAGTCACTGGTGTTTAGGCAGGTGCTTCCCTGATTTTTGCATCCGGGCGTGGAAATAACGTGAGGGAATGGTGTAGGTCGCCCTCCGAAGGGTTGGTCCAGTGGAACTGGGCTTTCTGTGGGTGTTTCTCTTTTGTTGTTGTCTGTCCGTCTCGTGCTGGAAGGCAGAAGGGGACCAAAACGGAGCTGTTGGATTAGGGCTGTCTGGAACAGGATGCCCAGGGAAGTGGTGGAGTCGCTGTCCCTGGTGGTGTCCAAAAAACGTGTAGATGTGGCACTGAGGGATGTGGTTTCGTTGGCAATATTGGCTGTACACGGGTGGTTGGTCTCGATGATCTTAGACGTCTTTTCCAACCTTGGTGATTCTATGATTCTGTGGCCGCCAGTGGGGTAAGAAGAGCACAGGTCACACGCTGATATCTACATATCCCATAACGCAGAGATCCAAGGCTGACCATGGTGAGGTGTTTGAGCCCCCTGAATACAGCACGTGGCTCCTGTCCATCACTTGGCCTTGTTTCACCATCACAATTTTTGGGAGTGAGCGTAGGGCACAGTTTTGTTGGTACACATGAGGTGCGATACCATCGGTGCCAAGTATTCTACGTCCAGGAATCGATGTAAAATCTGGAGATATGAAGGATAATTGCAGCATTAATTGTGGTTCCTTTTACATGCCATGTAACTCTTGTTTGCTGGCCAAAGCCTTGTTGCGTAGGGGTGGCCGTGGCTCATGCTGCCTGCCCGTGCCTCTGGCCTTCATCCACGGCTATCAGAGGGCCCTGTGCAATAGCCAGAGCTTGTGCTTCTGTTCCCTGGCCCTGAGCCCAGCCGATTTCCCTCCCCGGCCCTCCTTTCCATGAATGAAGTGAAGGGATTTGGCTGTGTGCCCGAACCCTCTGGGCTTTTATCAATGGGATCAACAGTTTTTCAGCGCCTCGTTGATGAGTCATAGCGAGATCTCCTTGCTGTTTGTTAATACCTCGTGGTGCAGGTCAACCCACCTGGCTGTCATCTTCCTGGCATGGAAGGGCTTTGGGTTTATGGGAACCCCATGCACATCCCCCTTGGATGTATACATATGTGTACACACGGCCTTGCAGCCCCTTGACCTCAGACCCACAAACAGACTGCTCACACTTGAGCACAACCACCAACCTTGCTCACACCATTGCGTGAGCACGCGATGCACACCCTTGCAAAACAAAAAGCTTGCATGTACCCAGACATGTACTCGTGCACACTGAGATACGTGCATACACACACTTGCATGTTCAAACTTACCGTGAGCACAAGCATGTGAGCACACACACCAACACAGGTGCGTACTTGAACATACACAGATAAGGTGATACCCCGTGTGTTTCCTCTTCCCAAGGGGAGCCATGCAAGACTTTGGTCTCTTTTTGAAGGAGATGGTCCAGAAAGTAGATGTGCACAATGCTGCGGCCTTTGTTGGCTTTTCCATGTTGTTCTTGAGGTCACAAGCACGGCAGAGCAGGACAAGGTCACCACTGCTGGAGATGAGAGCCAGGTAGAGTCCCTGCCACTCATGCTGGTATGGTCAACCAGCCCCTAGATTGTGAAATTCAGTGGCTTCCCCTGTGTCTTCGCCAGTCTCAGGCCCTTCAGGATGTATTTCAGCTCCTCAGAAACAAAATAAAACCAAGTAGGGAAAAAATAAGCATCCATTTTTTTAATTATTCTCCTTTAGGTGTCAGAGCCCCAAGGAAAACTTTCAAGTCAAATATTCTCACCTTGGAGACGTTTAAAATGCCTGATTTTATGTGAGAGGCGCAAAAATCTGTTTCCAGAGGTTTCATGTTTGATTTTGTGCCGTGTCTTTCAGCAGAGCGACTGTCACAGATTTACTTTGCTTCTCTAAGGAGACCAGACCTACATGGCAGTACAGGGGGCTATCAGTGGTAGGGGACTCATCCTGACTTTTAATACTAATTTGGCAGAGGATAAAAACAAGATTCACATGTCCAGGCCCTTGGGTAGAGAGAAGGGAGCAATTAGTGTCCTCACTGAAGGGAAATGCTCAGGAGCACGTGGAATCATAGAATGGTTTGAGTTGGAAGGGACCCTTCAAGGCCATCCGACCCACTGCCTGCACTGAACAGGGACACCCACAGCTCCATCAGTGCTCAGAGCCCATCCAGCCTGACCTTGGCTGTCTGCAGGGATGGGGCACCACTCTGTGCAACCTGTGCTGAAATCAGCATCATCTTCAGTGCATCCCAGCTCTTGCTCTCTCTCCCCTCCCCTGAGTGCAGTGGGATCACTTGATCTCCCCGCAGCCCTTTCTTCCATCATACAAGACCAACCCCACCCCTTCCCACTCCCGCTCTCCCCTGGTGCCTACTTAAGACCCATTAAGTTTTTAATCTGTCTCCTGTTTACAATTTCCATTTACTGTTGCTCCGCTCTTCCTTCTTCTGTTTGAGACATGCTGCCCTCATCGCCGGTGATTCAGGCCTGCGGCAGGAAGGCGTGGGATCCCACTGCAGTTGGAGGTTGTTGGCTCCTGGTTGCTTTTTTATTGTGTGTGTGGGTTGGTTTTTTTTGTTTTTTTTTTTCCCCAAAAAGTTATCCCAAAAGGTTCATCACAGTCAGGGCCACATCTGTTACCTTTGGGGCTGGCGCAGTGTCACTGCAGCTGCAATGGTCTGATGGATGATGTGTGAAGCATCTCCTGGGTGATTGTTCCCCTGGCAGCTTCCTCTGCCTTTATGCCCACAGCAGAAGCTTGGTTCAAGTTTCCAAGAGAGCACCTTCAAGCCGCAGTCACCTCCAGACCCCTCTGCTGGGAGATCTCCATGCCAGGTGTGTAGAGGACTTGGGAAGACCCAGCATTGCATGTCTCAATGGCAGTGGGCACCTGCACCCTCCTTAGAGGCTCAACTACCCACTCCAGCAGGTCACAGGTGCCATCCCTGCCCTTGTCCCTGCTTCATTCCCCGGTGCACACACAGCTTTCCTGCCTCCTCCCTCCCTCCTCCACATCCCATCTTTCAGACATCTTTCTCTCTTAACAACTCCTGGCCCTGTCCAGGCATTTACCCAGCAGAAATACGACTTTTAATTACTGTTTTTTATGACTTCCTTTTCATAATTGCGCTGAGGGCTCTCTGCTCTTCTGCTTTCATCTGCATCCTGAGAAATCACTTTCTCAGGCATTGTGTACTGAATGGGAAAGGGAAAAAGGGCTTTCAGAATGCAGAGATGGGCTCGTTGGCAGCAAATAGAGGTGGCACCTGCTTCAGCATGAGAACAGCCAATGCCTGCACAACTAATGCCCCTTCCCTGCTGCTGCTGTTTCTCAGCCATCAAGGTGGTCACATCCACTCTGCTTCTTGGCAGCACTCTCCAGCTCATCCTGTTGCCTGAGCTGGGCTTGGGTTTGCTCACCCACCTTGCTCTGTCATCCCGGTGACCCCACAACCGACCCCCAAACTTCTTTAACAAGGAACCAGCAAACTTTTTTTCCATGTGATCCACTGGGCAAGGTCAAGCTGGCTTTATAGTCTAATTCCCTTCTTTTTCCCCCAGCTTCCCCGAAGCACAGCTGAGGGATGGCCACAGTCCTGCAGTGTCGTGGCCACTCCCCACCTGACTGCCTTTGCTTGGAGGTTTCTGAGGGATCCACCACCTCTATATACACCAAAGCACTGATTGAATTAAAAGCTCGGCATGGCAGCATTAAGATTTTAGCCCGGCAGCCCCTCTCTCTATCCACAGCTTAGTGTCCCTGCTAATATCTTCTGTTAGGTGGCATCTATCAGGATGCTGGGATTGTTTGCTGTCTGCCAACCAGCAAACAGGATCTGCAAATCTGCAAATCATAACTGGAAAGCCTTTGTACGTTGCAGATGTTTATTTCTTGCTGTGACGGCCATGCAGCAGTGTGTGCAGGGTGGGCAGGAGAATCTGGGGTCAGACATGCCACATATGCATGTTCAACATTTAGACCTTGGTCTTCTTGCCTCTGCCTGCACGGATGCTGTGGGTGTTCAGCCTACAGGGTTCTGAAGGGCTGAGGAGCAGATGCTCCTTACCAGGAAAGTTTGAGACTGATGGGGACTGTGATCTTCCATTCTGCCTGGGAGCTGGTGGAGGCAGGAGCTTGGAGAGCATTCAAAGGTCTCCTGATGAGCATCTCTTTCTGGCCCTGAGCTGCCAGGAGGATCTTGCTGGGATCGTGAGTAGAAAGGAGGATGCACGGCAGGAAAGAAGCATTACATGATCCTGGTGAGAACTGACAAGCAATTCCTGGACTTTGTAAATCTGGTACCAGTGTAGTGATGACCTGGGAGCAGGGCTGTCTGGGAAGGGCAGGGTGTGAAACAGCCAAGAGAAACAGCCCCCATTGGGGCTGGGGCACTATGACACCATGGCCTCATCCAGGTAGAGAAGAGAGGGCTTTGCAGAACCTCTAAAAGCCTCAAGATCTTCCCCTGTGTCCCTGCCCTGCCCTGGGCATCCCACAAAGGGACCCAGAATCCGACAACACCTGCACCAAGCCAGGGAAACAATCTGCATGGCATCTCCTGGGCTGGATTTCCCCGTTTGGTGCCCATTTAGGGCAGGGAGATGATGGTGGAGAGATGTCACGAAGCAGAAAGGTTCCTCAGCACAACCAGCTGCAGTCCAGAGAGGTTCCTTCTTGCAGCAGAGCCCCTTAGCCATTAGATTTCTTTTAAACTAAAGCAGCATGTAATATATAATAGATAATAGTTATTCCTGGTGCACTCCTTGTAATGAAATTTTAATGCCAGGAACAGTTCTGTGTGTGTGTGTGTGTACATAACATATAGCTCTATCTTCACGCTGTTAAGTACAAGTGCTCAGTGCTCATAGAATTGTAGAGCCATAGAATGGCCTGGGTTGCAAAGGCCCTCAGCGCTCATCCAGTTCCAACCCCCTGCTGTGTGCAGGTCACCAACCAGCAGCCCAGGCTGCCCAGAGCCACATCCAGCCTGGCCTTGAATGCCTGCAGGGATGGGGCATCCACAGCCTCCTTGGGCAACCTGTGCCAGTGCCTCACCACCCTCTGGGTGCTGTGGGGACCTGATGAATCCGAGCTTTTTGCCCAGCACCAATGAGGTCGACCCCAGATTTTCAAGTGTCTGTGTTCCCACTGAGGCCAAGGCTCTGGATCTTGAAGAAGACACTGCTTCTCATTCACAATAAGAGGTGATTTCACATAACACAGCAGCTCTTCCCACACCAATCCCTTCCTGCACACCATGGGGACTTGGCTGCCCATAAGAGCATCTCCATCACCTGAGGCTACACAGCAGGCAGCAGTGGGCTCTGGGCTCCCACCAAGCTCCTCATATTGAGTTGAGCTTTGTGGACCCCTGCAGTTGCAAACAGCCTGCCTTTCTCCTGACACTGAGAAAGCAGTCTCACAAACAAATTCCAACAGCGATAGCGAGATGCCTTTTTGTTGGTGGTGGTTTTTTTTTTTTTGTTTTTTTTCCTTCTGTGCTTTTTCCTCCTTTGTCTTTTCCTTGAATGGTTGGTGTTCTCCAAAGAGCACAAAACACTTGATCTCGTGGCAATAATAAGCTGCAGGGGGGCTAATTAACTCCCTCTCCAGTGATCCAGGGCTCACGCTGAGCTGTGTTTTCCCCTCCATTGATCTATTTTCATGGGCTGGGGCAGGCAGCAGTGTATGTAAATCCCCCACGTTGCTGGCCTCCAACCCTGAGCCCTCACTGGAAACCAGGGGGCTTTTTCCTCTAGGTTGGGTTTTCCCAGAGTAATGGGAGTGAGATGTGAGTCCTGTTACCTCTCCCTTACCCACGTCCTCATACTGATTACAGTTCTCAACTCCCTTCCAGCATGCTCTGCTCTTATCCCTTTCCCATTCCTGTGTGTGCTCTAGCTGAATGCAGAGTTGTCGTAGAGATTTTGGGCCGAGCAAAGCAAACAGCCTGATTTCCCCGACTGGCTGCGATGCTTTTTTCAGCAGGTGCAAGTTTTGACTGAGCCTTGGTGAGGGCTGCCCACCCCACTGGGGCTTGCTGATGTCTTCAGCAATAGCGAGACCATGGGGCATTCTTTTCCTGGGGAAGGGTCACTTTTCCACCTGCACTAACCCATATCCTTCCTGCTGGTTTTTCCAATCCTCTGGCCATTTTCTAGGCATAGCTCTTTGCTGTCACCCCTAGCGGTGTCCATAGAGATTGTCTTCATATCCTTAACTAAATGTAGCAATGACAGCAGCCATGAGATGGGCTCAGGTTTGCTCTGAATCACAGAATCACAGAATGGTTGGGTGGAAGGGACCCAAGGATCACGAAGCTCCAACCCCCCTCACCACAGGCAGGGCCACCAACCTCCACGTTTCATAGCAGCCCAGGCTGCCCAGGGCCCCATCCAACCTGGCCTTGAACACCTCCAGGGATGGACGGGGCATCCACAGCCTCTCTGGGCAGCTGTTCCAGCACCCCACCGCTCTCATAGCAAAGAACTTCCCCCTGACATCCAACCTCAATCTTCCCTCCTTCAACTTCAAACCATTTCCCCTTGTCCTGCAGTTCTCTACCCTTTCCAAGAGCTGACTCCCCTCCTGTTTGTAGGCTCCCTTCAGGTACTGAAAGGCTGCAGTGAGGTCACACCACAGCCTTCTTTTCTCCAGGCTGAACAACCCCAGCTCCCTCAGCCTGTCTTCATAGGGGAGGTGCTCCAGCCCTCTGATCATCTTTGTGGCCCTCCTCTGGGCTCTCTCCAACAGCTCCCAAGGCCTTGGCCTTACTGTGGCTGTGTGACTGAGTGATGTGATCTGTAAATGAAACAGAAGTTCAGGGTTGAACCTTAGAGAAGGTTCAACCCTTGCATTGCCAGTACCCACCCTAGTGCCATTTCAGACCTGGCCAAATCAGGGTTACCCAAACCATCTATAGCACTAATTCTGGTGTTGGCATGGGCTGGGGACCATCCCCAGGTGAGATGGGGATGGTTTAGGAGGCTTAGGATGAGAGAGACTCATAGCTCAGGATGAGAGGGACTGATAGCGTGGACATGGCTACTCTTGGAGAACAGGTTCCATCATGGGTTTATTACTTGGCAGAGGCGCATCCTCAGCACCAAGCTCTGCTGGGATTTGTCGCTTTGCCATTCCTCCATCCCAGCTGCTCTCAGCATCACCTCTAGTAGCTTTTCCCAGCAGTCGGATCAGAGGGGTGATCTCCAACCAGCAGGGCTCTGGCTGCCAGCCCCACAGAACCCCACACAGCATGGATGAGCCGCATGGGCTGTCCCCTGCACCGAGTGAGTGCAGAATCATAGAGAGACTGATGCGAACCAGCTGTCGTCACGGAAACGAGGGATTTGGTGCGGAGGCGGAGGGTTCGGGGAGGCAGGGAGGCTGGGGGGCTCTCTGTCATCCCTCAATGCAGAGCTCCCCCGAGGTGGAGGCATCTCACTGCTGCTTTGCATGCCGCAGCTCAGCAGCTCACTGGCTCGGCTCCTCCCGACCGGCAGGGCTGAAGTTGATGGATCTGTCTGCACTGCTCCCTCTCCAAGTCAACCCGTTCCTCCCCGTAGCACCGAAGAGAAAAAGAGAAAGAATGAAGAAAATGAGCGGGCTCTTGATGAGGATCCAGAGCTGTGTGGAGAAATAACACCGAGTGCTGTTGTCCCCGTGGTTCCTGCATTGCAGCCATGTAGACGAGGTGCGTGATGCTGGGAATGGTGCAGTGGGATCCCGTGAGAGCATTTGTAGCCCCTGCTGCACCCTCACACCTCCCACTTTCCTCCACCAGTGTCTCCAATATCTTGATAAAACATTAAAATCAGAGCATCGTAGAATCATAGAGTGGCCTGGGTTGCAAAGGCCCACAGTGCTCATCCAGCCCCAACCCCCTGCTGTGTGCAGGTCACCAACCAGCAGCCCAGGCTGCCCAGAGCCACATCCAGCCTGGCCTTGGATGCCTGCAGGGATGGGGCATCCACAGCCTCCTTGGGAAACCTGTGCCAGTGCCTCACCAAAATGTTGGATGCAGACCTATTGCTTTTAGCTACACGCCCATGAGTAAACCTTGAATAAAGCACCTTTCTTAACCCATTGGTATGGCCTGCTGTATCTCAATACTGTATGCTCACAAATTGAGGATTGTCTTACATTTCCAGTATTGGGTGGCCACATCCATCTTGTGTTTTGTCCCTGGCCCACACTGATGTCTGCTCCTTGCTAAGGGACCATGCTGATGACTGGAGCTTGTCCCCAGGTTTCCCCTCTCACCGTGCGCAGGTGAGCATTGCAGAGTGGCACTGGTGCATGCAAATTGTTTTCCTGTCTTCTGCAGGTGCTCAGTTAGCACCAGGCTGGATGTAGCATTAAGCAAACCCTGAAGCATGTAGAGGAGTCCCAGCACCAGCTCTTCTGACAGGACAAGGGGGGTGGTCTTAAACTGAGACAGGGGAGGTTTAGGTTGGATCTGAGGAGGAAGTTTTTCAGCCAGAGGGTGGTGAGGCACTGGCACAGGTTGCCCAAGGAGGCTGTGGATGCCCCATCCCTGCAGGCATCCAAGGCCAGGCTGGATGTGGCTCTGGGCAGCCTGGGCTGCTGGTTGGCGACCTGCACACAGCAGGGGGTTGGAACTGGATGAGCGCTGTGGGCCTTTGCAACCCAGGCCATTCTGTGATTCTCTGATTCTCTGATTCTCTGATCATGCATTTGTCTGACTGGACAGTAAATGCTTAAGTTTTTGGTGTCTTTAACATTGCAATGAGCAATCCCAAGTGAATGGTTCCCCCTGTGAATTGCCACATTGCTAAAAGGGACGTGTTGGTGGCCAGAATGGAGCTAAGTAGGACTTGCATGTGTCCCCAGCTTGCTGGAGACGTTTGCAGAGGGACGTTTGTTGCTCCTCAAAGATCAGCACAACAGGTTTCCCTGTGGGCTCAGCATGAAATTTGGCCAACTTTAAGGGCGAATCCCCATCTGTGCTTGGGATGAGTATTTCACCAGCAGCAGTGGTAACGGCGAGCCGTGATTTATCCTGATAAATATTAGATAGTAGCTTGAGCCCAGAGCTGCCTCTGTAGTGGGAGGAAGCGCTTCTGGAAGGTGATGGACTTCATCAAAGAGCTGCAGATCGCTCTCCAAATATGTTTCCTATACCTGTGGCAAAAAAAGAGTTGGTTTGGCCTCTTTAGCTTGGTTTACATGATCCCAGCTATGGCTGAAGCCATAAGTGAGAGGTGAGGAAGAGGAGTGGGATGAGACATGGGTTGAGAGCCCACCAAAGCTCTGCAGTGCTTCCGTGGCTGGAAATGCATCTCTGCTGGGATTCCCAATCACTCTCTAAATGCAGTGGAAATCACAGTTGTATCTCTTTGCTTCCATTTCTTAATCCTGCGTCGAACCTGATGGCAGTGATGGATATTAGGATTGATTGGACATGGCTTATTATTATTATTACTGTTATTATTATTTTGCTGTCTGCAGGGTGTAGAGCTGCCTCCTGCAGCACTCTGCCTCTTCTCTGCTGCTCGAGTGACTCCTAGGGACCTGCTCCAGTTTAGTCCTGGGGACCTGGAATGACTCTGTAGCACGATCTGATTTTGCCTGTTAGGAGTTTCGGAATCATTCTGCCTTGCTTTTTTTTTTTTCCCCCTCCCCTTTTTTAGGAAAAAAAAAAAAAAACCTAAGAATTTCCAGGTCAAGGAGTATTTATGAGTATTTATTTATTTTCCGTTAGGGCTTCTGAATGCTGATTGGTGAGTGAGGACGAGGCCAGGGCAGTTTGACAGGAGGTGGGTAATGAGAGGTCAGGATATATATAGCCTGATAGGGGCAGAGGAGCATGAGTAGAGCCCCTGCTTGAGCTGAGCGTATCAATAAATATTTAGCTATCTGGGGGTTTGGACAAGGGAGGGTTAAGCCCTGCTCCTATTCGTGCCATTCTGTCTCTTTTTTGTGGGGTTCTCCATTTGCAGAGGGTTTCTTTCAGCAGGAAGAAGAATTGGAGCAAACTCATGGCTCTGCTCTGCCTCAGCTGCTGGGGGACGTGGGGAAACTGAGGTGAAGAGGGAGGCACATCTCAGCTCAGGGTTTCTGAGTCAGTTTGATGGAAAAACAGGATTCAAACTCAAGTGTTCAGGTGACCAAAATTGCCTGAATGGCTCAGGTTTGTGGCAATGACTGGCGTTCGGGTATTGCTACAGCACACAGCCCCTGGAAGGTTTCCTCGCAGAGCATCACTGGAAGTTAATTTGTGCACAGGAGGGTCCCAGTGTGCTGTCAGGGCAGCACGTTGCATTGGGGTGTGTGCCTGTTTGTGTTTAACATCCAGATCCTTTTGTGCTCCCTATGAACATCTTTTTCACAATGGGGCTTTTCATCTCTTAGGCTCCTGGAAAAAAAAAAAATAATAAAAAAATAAAAAAGAAACACAACAACAACAGCCCACAACAAAAAGCATATTTAGGAAACAAATAAAATACCAAAGCTCTGGACCACTTGCTTGCGCTGAGCAGAAGGAAGCACTGTGCCTCGGGGCTTTGGGGACTTGGGCTTTTGAAGGTGAGGTTTGCAGGGAAATCCTTGCAGCACGAAACGCAGCTCCTGGCTGACGATCCATGGATGAGCAGGAAGAGCTTTAAGCAGAGCTCTGGTGGGGTTTGGGCTGTGTGCACTGAGCGACGGGGGTCCTGGTGCTTGTGGGAAGGGTGAAGGTGCAGTGGGGTTGTGTGTATGCTGTTTGTCCCCGTGGGCCATGGGGTGCAGGCGGCACTGGGATGTGCTGTGGGTGCAGGCACTTACGCAGAGCATCCCGGCATCTCCCTGGCTCCGGCTGGTCCCATCCCCTGGGGCTGCCATGGAGATGAGCATCTTATGCCTGCGAGCACAAAACAGGGTCCTGAAATGACCCCGTAGCCGCAGGACCGGTGCTGTTATCCACAGCCGTGATGCGATGCAGGAGGGGGATGAGGGGAGGAGGGAGGCTGGGAACCGCTTACGTGGGAGGCATTTTGTCCAGCAGCAGTGAGAATGCAGATGAAAGGAGCAGAAGAGCCCTTAATGCTGGTGCAGCATCAACGCCTTTATCCCATGCGCCCGTGGTGCCTGCAGCCGATCCCAACCCGGGGCTGAATCCCATGTCCCCATCCCCACCTTGGTGCCATCCCTTCTGCCCCTCCCCCGTCCCCAGGCAGCCCCCCAACCCTGGCGGGGCCGGATTTAAGATGGATGGATCGGTGAGAAGCCCTGGGTGTGACTGGAATAGAAAACGCGGTGGCTTCGTGCTGCCTCGAGGGCAGGGATCCAGAAAATAGCATTGCTGGGGAGATGATTGCTTTACTATTGGAGCTTGTCCTTAAAATAGCGAGCCGCCTGCTGGCTGCCCCTCCTTTCCTTTCGTCTCCGTGCAGTCCTGGGGATGGCGGTGATATTCCTGGGGTCCCCCCCTGATTTATCTCCTATTTATTCCCTTATTATGTCTCGTGCTTTGTCAAGATGTCCTTGAAGGCCTCCTGCTCAGATCTTAGCTCACGCAGAGGGCAGAGCTCAGCTCTGACAGTCAGAACGGGAAGGGTGAGGAGGAGCCTGTGCTGCTTTTTGCTTTTTCTTCTCCGTGCAACAGGCAGTCAGGAGAAAAGAAAAAAGTAAAAAAAGAGAAAGAAAAAAAAAAAAGCCCAAACCAGCACAGGGAGCAATGCAGGGCAGTCACCAATCCCTCAGAGCCAAAGCTTTCGGGACAAGCACAGCCTCGTGCCATCCCCTCCCATGGATGCATTCGCATCTCCTGCTCCAGCACCAGTGGCAAAGGATCCATCAGCACGGACAGTGCCGGAGGTTGGAGGGGAAGGTGGTGACTCAGAGACCTCAGCGAGGGGTCTGAGCTCATCATAGGGCTAAACTTAGAGCCGAGAGCCCCAGCAGCCACTCGGGAGTGTTGTCATGCTGGGCTGGATGCCCTGCAGCAGGGTTTTGTAGGGCAGGCCATCATCCTCTTATTCTCATTCACGTTAAAAAATATGCTCTGCTGAGTTATGGTGGTTTCTGCTCTCACTAGGCTGGCTTGGTGTGGATGTCTCCTGGCTATCCATGTCCTGGGGTTGCTTCAAGTGTTGGGTCCTTGCATCTGGAATAGGACTTGTGGAACTGGGAAGGTCCCGGAAAAGTTGAGGTCAGGACTGCTCCCCCTTATCCATTGGTGCTGTCCTGAGTGCTCACAGCCCTGCTGTGTCCCCACTTTTTGGGTTTATGATAGAGGATGCTAGGTGTGAGAATGCCAATACCATCCCTTGGGTAGTAATAGGACAAGGGGGAATGCTTTTAAACTGAGACAGGGAGGTCTAGGCTAGATGTTAGGAGGAAGTTTTTCAGCCAGAGGGTGGTGAGGCACTGGCACAGGTTGCCCAAGGAGGCTGTGGATGCCCCATCCCTGCAGGCATTCAAGGCCAGGCTGGATGTGGCTCTGGGCAGCCTGGGCTGCTGGTTGGCGACCTGCACATAGCAGGGGGTTGGGACTAGATGAGCATTGTGATCATTCAAGCAGGCTGTTCTATTATTCTATGATTCCCCCTGCTAATAAATGAGAATCTTTCCTCTCCCATTTTCCAACATCAACCCAACCATGTCCATGCAGTTCCAGACTTCCTGCTCCCAACATGGGACACGCCAACCCATGTGGTCACACCAACTGGGAACTGGCAGTGGTCGGATGGCCAGAGCTGGAGGAGGAGCCCTGAAGGATATATTTATTTAAACTGATGCAAACAGCTGCAAGGATGCACTCCTGTTGGTTTCAGCTAGCCTTTGTTCTGCTTAATTAATGATGACGACTCTGGCAGCGTGCTTGGCATTCACTTTTAAGAAGTGTCATAAAGAAGCTCAGTTTTTTTCTTCTTCTTTCTTCTTAATAGGACTAGTAAACCAATCTTGAACAAGCCTAAGTCAAACACAGAGGAAGTGTTTGGGCAACGTGTCAGTAATGATCTAACAGCAGTATTTAATCTGATGTTTTGGTAGGGACAGGCACCGGGGAAGGAGAAGGTAAGGTAAGGAGCAAAGGGCGGAGGAGGAGTCTTGGGGGTGGGACAGTTTGGTGGTTGAGGCTACCTCAACCTGCTCTCCCTATGAGAGATTTTGCAGTCATTCTGGTCGTTTGGGGGTTATTATTGTTATTTTTTGTAAGGACTGACCGTTCAGGGATTAGCTCTCAGGAGAGAGAGGACTGGAAATACTTCTCAAGCTATTTATGACTCAGCAGCTGGTAAGCGCTAATTATTGGCAGCAGCTGACATCCGAAAAGCATCTAAGTCTTTATTCTGTTATCCAGAAAGGCCGCAGACTTTTTCTTTTCATCACTTCTGCTTCAGAACGAGTGCCCAAGCCTTCAGGCAGGGCTGAGAATACAGGAAAGAAGAAGACACTGTACCATAGAATCATAGAATGGCCTGGGTTGCAAAGGCCCACAGTGCTCATCCAGCTCCAACCCCCTGCTGTGTGCAGGTCACCAACCAGCAGCCCAGGCTGCCCAAAGCCACATCCAGCCTGGCCTTGAATGCCTGCAGGGATGGGGCATCCACAGCCTCCTTGGGCAACCTGTTCTCTAAACATGCCATACCCACCTTGCAGGAGAGCTGGTGCTGGTGGTGGCCGCACCTTCAGCCCCTTCAGGTGGGCCAAAGCTGATCCTGTGCAGCACAGCAGGGCTGCATCTCACAAGCCCTATCTGTAACAGCATCCTCCTCCTCCTCCAGTGCCCATGTCTGCAACCAATGTGGTTAAGCAGCTCAAGCCCTGCTTGCGATTTTTCATCCCTTTTCCCCGAGCTGCTGCTTGCTTTTCTAGCTCCTGCATGCCATCCAGAGACAATCCCCCCGTAGCTTTCCCCTCTGTTGCAATTCAGACTTACTTCCTCTATCTCCTAACCCAGCCTGCCCAGCAGAGCTGATGCCCAGGACATTTCCAGGATGCTGCAAAAGAGCTGCAGGAGTGAGCCAGGCACACGGATGGGTTTCCTGGACCAAACCGACGTCAGTAGCAAATCCACATTGTTGGATCCCAGCAAGTCCCTTTGTGGGGCCGTGTCTCCACTGCCTGCAGGGACAAGGAGAGGTGTCAAAGCCATGGGGAGCAGTGGCATCCCAGGCTGGATGTGGCTCTGGGCAGCCTGGGCTGCTGGTTGGTGTCCCTGCACATAGCAGGGGTTGGAACTGGATGAGCACTGTGGTCCTTTTCAACCCAGGCCATTCTATGGTTCTATGATGCCATCCCATCGGACAGCCCCCGTAGTAAGGTGTGGGCACATATTATCGCACACAAATTAATTGAGAGCCCTCATGTTGCTGATATTATTGCAGCCTTCTGACTGCCAAAAGTCAAAACATCGTCCTGTAGGATAAGAAAAATTATTCTGGTAGAACTGAGAGGCGCCTGCTAGGATCTGGTTTGCGTGACAGGAGCTCGCAGAGGCTGCAGCCTTGCTTGGCTGTTTTTAGAGGCAGAAGCACGCACTGTGATCCCCTTCAGCAGGTCAACGGCTCATTTGGGAATAGGACTTACCTCTGGTTTGGGGATCGCTGCAGGAGAGGCTCAAAGAAGAGAGAGGTGTCAAACAGTGGGAGCAAGGAGGTGTGCGTAAACGACGTGAATACCCAGCCTTCATGTAGGCCTTTGTTTTCTGGGTAACATCCTGCTTATTCTCCTTTGTGCCTTCTTGGGCATGTGGACTCGCTGGGGAGACCTTGAGGGACCATGGCCGTGTCCCCATTGTTGTGTTGGTGGGGAAGTCCTCACGATATCAGCAGCATTGTCTTTGTTTGTAGGATATCTGAGCTGGGATGGGTCAGTCTGGGGAAGAGGAGCTCAGGGGAAACCTCATTGCTCTGTACAACTCCTGAGAGGAGGTTGTGGTGAAGTGGGGGTTGGTCTCTTCTCCCAGGTAACAGGATAGGATAAGAGGTGATGGCCTCTAGTTGCCCAGGGGAAGTTCAGATTGAATGTTAAGAATAATTCCTTCTTCAAAAGAGCAGTGATGCAGTGGCACAGCTGCCCAGGGAGGTGGTGGGGTCGCCATCCCTGGAGGTGTTTCAGAACCGTAGAGATGTGGCACTAAGAGATGTGGTCAGTGGGCACGGCGGGGTTGGGTTGGGGTTGGACTGGGTGAGTGGTGTTTTCCAACCTGAATGGTTCTATGATCTCTGTGCCATTTTCACGTGGCCACAATGTGATTAAGGCTAAGAAGATGCTCACAAGCCTCTGGAGAGTGTGGGTGATTCCCTCTCCATCCCCATGCTCAGAGTCCTCTGCTGTAACCCACTTCTCCTTCCTGAGGGCAGGGGCAGCCCTTCAGCCACTGTCCCCTGAGATTTATGTACACAATATGTTGTAGGAGTGGGATGATTGATCTCTACTAGAAGGCTTGCGAGGTGCATCAGGGGATCAATAGCTCCCTGAACAAGCTGGAGCAAAGGCTCTTTTCGTAAACTCATTGGTTTTCTGGGCCCTCTTTTCTTTCATTTAGCGTGAGCATGGGAAGTTGTTTTAAGATAAAACCCAGCCTGTTTGTACACACGGCCACCCATGAGGATGAGTTGTGTTCTGTTTCCAGCATCTCACCTGAGCTTTTCTCTCTGCAGAGAGCTTCCCCAAAGCTTGCAATTACCAGAGGAGGAGGGAAGATGGTGTATCCCGAATTTGGGCTTGCACCAGTGGAAAGAAGAAGCTTTAGGGTGTGTTTGTGGGATTTGCGGTCTGGAATACTTTATTTCAGAAATAATACTAATAAAATACATGTATTGGTTTCTATATATGTCTATGCTACATATCTATAGCTGCACAACTTTGTGATCAAATATGAATATAAATACAAGTGCAGATATAGATATAGAGACATATATCTATATCAGTAGATACACACAGATATTAATGGCGAACCTTCATTTTGCTGATATTATTGGATATTAGGGTATTCCTGAATGAAAACATCCCAGCTCAGTGTTAATCCCTATCCATGGTGCAGTCTGACCATTTCAGGTCTCTGTTTGTCTCCGGGGGATGATTTCACCCAACCCACATTAAAAAGCACGACCTCCAATTTGTTGTGGGTGGTGTTCACCCAGCCCATGCCTTTCTCAGCCCCCATCACGTCAAGAATTCTTGTGCTTGAAAAATCAATCAACAAAGTGCCAAAGAGATTTAATACATCTCTTTCCCATTAAATCAAGACTTAACACATTGTCTTCTGTTTTTCACCCTTTTTCTTTCTTCCTCCGTTCTTTTCTTTCTTCCTGCCTTTTAAACATGCACACATGATTGAATTTGTTTGAGGTGGTGCATGTTTCAGAAGCTGTATAAATCTGAATGAATTCATTAAGCCCCGCTGAATTTATTGAAAGTTATAAAGTTTTTAAATCTACAAATGTTTGACGTCTTTAAAGAATTATTAATTAATGCGTACCATTAAATACTGTTAAAACTCATGTCGCGTTTATGAAGTATTTGAATTTCATTGAGTATGCAGATCAGGTAATTCATCTTTTTAAGCTCCATCATTGATTCTGTTCATAAAAAAGATGGGGGAGAGTTAATGGGAAGGAGGCTGGAAACAAAGGTTGTAGAGTTCTTAGGGTGGAAGAACTTGCAGCCAGATTTCTCTGCTTGCAGGAATTTTCATCTAAGACTTGATTGGATGCTTCTTCCTCATTACTTGTGTCTTTGGTTTTGTATTGAAGTGGAGCCTGGTGATGTTGGTTGGGGTTGCAGTCGTTGTCCTCTGGCCATTGAGGGCCACCGGGTTGTGTTGAAGGGGGACCATGACGTGCTGGAGAAAAACAAGTCCTTGTATGCAAGGCAGTGATCTCAGAGGGTGAGGTTTGTCATGGGGACTGTAGGTTGCACTCATGGGTGACCACATCTGCTCTGTGTGGATGCTGAGGAAATTGCAAGAGAAAACAATGGGAAATTGAGTCAGAGTGAAGTGACCAAGGTTTGGTGCAGAGAAGTGCCCTCTGTCATCTCGTGTCTGTCCTGAGGGTCTGAGGAAGGCCCGTGGAGAAGGATTCACGTCTTGTTGTGAGCAGAGGAGATGGAGAAAACCCTTTCTCCAAGATGCCCAAGGCAAGGATGGGAAGCAGGGGGCACAGATTGCCATTAGAAATTCTCATCTAACTTCATCTGACTTTCAAGCTATCCTTAGTTTGGGTGATTGCGAGTGTTCAGGGGGAACGTGGGGGTCCCCACCTCCTTCCCTTTGTCTGTACCCACACATGTGGGCACCTATGTAATGTATGTAGTTACATATGTCATGTGGAGGGCCATAGGCTTTCCCTTGGGACTTTCCACCTGGCAGAGCTCGTGGGGTCAGAAGTCGAGTGGACAGTCCCCAGTAACATCTACAGCATGCAGGGTTTGCACCCAGGGACTGTGTGTATAGGGGCAGGTAGAAAACACACAAGAATCACGTCTGCATGTGTGAAGATGGCTTGATTTCTGATGAACACAGGGCAATGAGTGGTGTTTGCACTGGAAAAACAAAAAAAAGGGAAAATCCTCTTTGGAGACCTGCATGAGGACCAGGAGTGCTTTCCTTGCTGGCGGAGCTCTGAGGATGTCTTTACGATGTTCATCTGTTCCAGCGTCATTCTTGATGGCTCTACAGATCACTCCAGTTAAACTAATTTTAGCGTTTATCCTCACTTTGTCATGGTTATATTGCTATTAGGAACTACCTGTGCACTTCATCTCTAACTGAAAACAATTTGAGCAAATAAGTGACAAACTGAACAGAATTGCCATGTCTGTATCGTGTTATCTAACAATGCTGATGAAACTTTCCTGGATGAGAGCAGTATCTGTATGCCAGCGTTCCTGTAATGCAATGTCCTCAGGCCAAGGAAGCTTCTCAGGTCTAAATGGCAATTCCACAAGGCTAAAATTCTTCTCTGGAGCCTGCACAGGAGATGGCAGCATTCACACCCACAAACTAATGGGTTCATCGATAGCAATGGGAGCATCAGCCAGGTTTGGAGGGTGGATGAGGAGCACAGCAATCTCAGAGATGAGCTGTGGTTAAAAATGAGGTCACTGCTGTTCTCCAGATGTTCTCCAGATGTTATGGTCATCTGAGACCTCCCAGGTGGGGCAGGGAGCTGGCAGCCCCAATGGTTCTCATCTCTCCTGGTGGGTTCTATGGGGCCAGTGGGGCTGAAGCAGACGGCTTCCTACAATGGCATTATCCTGCTCAAAGGGTAATCATAGGGAACTACATCATCTAAATTACACCAAGGTAATTAAAGCCAGCTTAACTACAGTGGGGGCTTAAAAGTTTGTATTTAAGTGGCAACACTGCTGGAAGTCAGTCTGATTATCTGCTAAAAAGGTGACTTAAAACTCATTGTGTGCATGGGAGTTGAATGCAGAGATTCACGTGCTTGGGAAATGATGCTTACTTTCTATGGGTTTGATTTGTTTTTTTAAGCTGCTCCCATACAGCCTTTAGGAAGTCTGCATTTGAACTGGTTGGACTGGGTGGAACTCTGGTAACATAAGACCCTGATCTCAGTAATTTCTTCTAGACAAAATAAGCATCATTCTGGCTTCAACAGTGAGATGAAGGCCTAACTGTGCAAAGGGCTTTGATCATCCCATTCACAAAGCTGATTTTGAAAGGTTGGGGCTGAAATGAGACAAAGGCAAAATGATGTCATATTTCCTGATTAACAGATTGAGAGATGGACCCAAGAAAAAAATACCTGCTTTTGAGAAAAGCCAGAGCCAGCCTTAAGCCTCGTCTATCCAAGGACTTATTCTGGACTGTGCACTTGACATTAGCAGGTCATAATTAATTCCCTGTGTTGATGCTCTTATTCTAGACTCAGACACGCCTTGTTCCAAATTAGATCAATACACCTGGGGCCCCACCACAAAACCAGGTTAAGAAATTAGCACAAATCAGCTGAGCTTTGCTAACCAACCAAGCAGGTGATCCCATAGAAAATGCAAAGCAATTCAGTTTAATACCCCATCTCAGAGAAGAGGATAAACTCACCTGGCAATACCTGCCCCTGAGTGACAACCTTTGTCTCAGCAATTGCTGAGTCTCAGCTGATGTTAGATAATATTTTAAGTTGCCATGATGGCAGCCAGGCTTGGAGAGGGTAACCTAAGCAGTGCCAAGACATGATTTGGGGCCAAGAGCCCAGGTGGCTCCTGGGTGCTCTTTTGGAGTTAGATTAGGGCAGGGATAGCCCTTGGATGGCCCTTCAGCTAGAAGAGGAAGGTTCTTATTTGTGTCTTGAAACCTCATCCAGGCTTGCTGTGGCCAGACAGCAGGAGTTTTAGTGCAGAAGCTGCTTTGAGGGAAGTGCAAAGGCACCAGGATGGGTGAGATACAAAATAAAGGAAGTCAGGGCAGGGGAGCTCTGTAAGGATCATGTCTTCTGTCCCCATGATATGACCATGTGAGACAGCTGGGCTCCGCAGGGGGGTCACACTACCAAACCTTCAGGGAAACTTCTCCATTGCAGGGAGGTTGGACTTTCTGCAGAGCTGCCCTTCAGCTACAGGATTCAATCCTCCAGAGATTAAGATGACCAGAAATCTTTGTCACTTCAGGAACAGATGATGGCGAAGTCCATCTTTTTACATTAGCTTCCTTGTGATGTGCTCCCTAGGGGAACAATTATGGTGATGATGTTAATGCAAAGATGCTAGCACGGCTTTCCCAGTCAGGTCTGCAGCAAGGAGAGGAGCTGTGGTTTGAGAACAGAGGGTGTAAGGGCAGTGGGGAGGACACAGCTCTTCTCCCAGGAGTCATGCTGCAATGGGAACCCATCTCTCATTTATGCTCTTCCTTGGAGATCTCTGAGCATTTCGTAATAGCTGTGGAGAGAAAAGATGGTCAAGCTACGTGATGCCACTCCAGTGCAACGCAAGGATTTTTCTTGTATTTCTCATTGTAGCTTGATTTGCTTGCTCTGATGATTTGGAATTTTGAGCTGTGCAGTGGAAAGAAGGAAGTTAAGCCGTGGAGGTGATGAACTGGCCTTGTGGCTTTGGATCAAGCCTCAGAGAGGACTGTTCATTTTAGTATCTGTTCATGTGAGCTGTCCCAGGGTGATGTGCATGTAATGATCCCTCTCCTGGTAGTCCCTTGGCACTGAGGACCTGTTTCTCACACCTTAGCTGCCCACATCATATCTTATCTGCTATTCCATGTCTTGGCATGGGACTGGCGAAACGTTGAAGTGGGGAAGGTGTGTTGCAGCTGGTGAAAGCCCAGTGCTATTGCCCATCTGTTACCATTTGTCCCAAAGGGTGAACACAACTGGGTTGCCAAGACTTTGTCTTAGTGAACAACAAAAGGATAAAATCTGAAACGGCATCTCTATTCCAGCTTCATCAGGGCAGCCTCCAGACGTGGCAGTCATGTTGAACATCAAGCAGCAATCCCTTGAGTCTGTCACACTGCAGGAATGGTTTAACCAAAGACTCAGGATCAAAGCCCCATCCAACCTGGCCTTGAACGCCTCCAGGGATGGACGGGGCATCCACAGCCTCTCTGGGCAGCTGTTCCAGCACCTCACCACTCTCATAGCAAAGAACTTCCCCCTGACATCCAACCTCAATCTTCACTCCTTCAACTGAAACCATGTCCTGCTACTTGAACTTAAACTGCCCCTTTGGTTCAGTATGTGTCTGGATTTTTTTCTAGGCTGCAGTCAATGGGATCATCCTGCTCTACCCAGCCTCCAGGTTCAGGAGAGCACCAGGGGCTCGGGTGCTTGTGCTTCTCACCATCCAGACCTCATGGCTTCCATAAGGAACAGTCCCGTTCTCCAGGGCCTGGTCCAGCTTCAGGGCCTGGTATTTCATCTTCAGAAAGTGATGATCACAGTTCACGTTCTGGGTGATGGAGAGAGGGTTGCTTGCCTATTGAGAAATTTCTGCCCAGGGAACCTCAACAGTGGAGAAGACAATACGGCACCCATTGTTCACCTATGCGAGAGGGGCATTGTCATCGGTAGTGTCTAAATAACTGCTAGGTTTCTCTGCCTGTGTCCTGTTCTTAGCAGCAAACCCACAGGCCACATATAATGGGCGGAGCGGGGTGGACAGGGCTGATTAAGTGAGAGCACATCACAGCTGTAAATAAAGGACTTTAAATGAAATCTGTCACAACTGTTAGGCTACAGCCGCGAGTAAAGGACAAAGAAATATCTACAAGAGCTCAATAACACGGACAGTGGGTTCTTTATGACTGCCTCACAAGATGCAATGAAAATGCCTTTGGCTTTCTGGGAGCTGCACCAAAAGCCTGTGATAATGTGCACGGCAAGAGTTTATATATAAAAAAAAAAAAACTTTAAAAAAAAAAAAAAAAGATTAATAGAATTTATGCTTTGAGGGCTGGATTTTCCAGAGCAGCTCAGCGCTGGGCTATCTCAGCTCACGTTGAAGTCAACAGGGGTTATGCCTCCGAAATCGATGATGGAGCAGATCGGTGCTGATTCAAGTGCTTTTGTAAAGCTCATCCCTTCTGTAGGGGGTAAGCAGGCAAATACCCCCACCAGGAAAAGAGCCCCGCACTCAAAAGCTCAGCTCCTCCCATTCTTTGCAGGAAGAGGGGAGGGGATGATTTCAGTAATCCTGCCCTGAGTGTGGAGGAGTGCTCATCGTATCCTTGGATTAATTTATGCCTGTGAGCACATGGGGCATCCAGCCCTCTGCTCACGAGCAGCTGATGGGCAGGACTGCAGTGGGGGACACTTCCCCACCACACTCCTACTCCCAAGGCAAATCCAAGGCTTGGGAGCAGTCCTGCTGCTGCTTTCTCCTCCCTGTGGATGCACTGCAAAGAACCACCCGTGATGGGGAGGAGTCTTACTTCTTGATCTCCTTTCATGCTGAGCTGTTGTCTCATTTATAAAGGAAATCAGTTTTGGGGAAGCCAGGTAGAAGTTCTTTTTTCTGCATTTTGCCTTTGTTGTCAGACTTTTGACTGTGTCTGAACAAGGCTGCCTTCCCAAGTGACCCTTAGAGCCCATGTTCCCCTTTAGTTTTGGATAACAGGGTTATCCAAACCCTGGTTTTGGCTGTAGTCCGTGGTCACAATATCCTCTACTGCAGAAGATGGCTCTGGAGCTACACATCATGGTCTGTCTGATCACTTTCTGTCCATCTGATTTTAGGAGGAAGTTTTTCACACAGGGGGTGGTGAGGCACTGGCACAGGTTGCCCAAGGAGGCTGTGGATGCCCCATCCCTGCAGGCATTCAAGGCCAGGCTGGATGTGGCTCTGGGCAGCCTGGGCTGCTGGTTGGCGACCTGCACACAGCAGGGGGTTGGAGCTGGATGAGCATCATGGTCCTTTTCAACCCAAGCCATTCTGTGATTCTGTGATTACCTGTGGGTCATCACTGTTGTCCTCCATGGTGCAAAATACGGTCATCCATCTTCTGAATCTCATACACATGGTGAGGATGCTGTGCTCCTACCTACCTGTGTGTGTTGTGTGCATTTTGCAGTGAGGATGACTTCGTTCTCCTGCGTTCAGGAGGGAAGAGATTTGCCTTAGATGTGAACAACTGAGATGAACTTCCCTTCCTAATTGGTCTCAATGAAAACAGCATGTATTTGTATCACTGGTGTAGATATCAATCAGCCATTGGCCAATTTTACTAAGCGTTATCCTTTCCAAATTCACTCTTTCGTTAAGTAATATATTAAATCTCCAGGAGACTGTCCAGACAGCCCAAATGAGCTTTATTAACTAACTGCCAATAATCTCAGGCTTTTCCTGGGAAGAGGGAGCCTAAGGAAATCCAGACAAGACTTTCAATTCTCATCAAATTTCTTGGTCCATTGTTTCACACGTTCCAGCATGTGACTTACCTTGAAAACATGGTGCGATTGGATGATTAAAGATTTCATCTGACTGTTGGTTTCCTCTGGGAGAGCTACACCAGAGGATAAGCCCTCCATGCAGTTACCCATGCTCAGTCCTGCGTTACACTGAGTGGTCCCAAAATGCCAACAGCTGGCCCGAAATTCACCCACTGACCTGGACATGGTATTTTTGTGAAGCTATGCTTTAACAGCTGGACATGACCTTATTATAAAGCCCTGACAGCCCCGGTGTTAGCAGTAGATTTAAGATGCAGACAGACTTTGTAAATTGTCATGGTCAACGGTGACTCTTGGTGACTCCCACGCATGCTCTCCAAGGCACTGCTGTGGCTTGTCCTGGTTCAGCCCCCCGGCCTTCCTCCAGCATCCCTTGGACATATCACCTACTGGCTCCATTCTGAGCCTTAACGTGAGTTAGACGGGATGCCTAATCATGTGAACACCATAATGGCCATGCATGTCAATCACACTGCATGCACGGATGACTGTCACAACTCCGCTGCCGCTTAACGCTGTCTCCTTTCAGCCCCTTTAATGACCATCATTATTTTCCTAAGTATAAATTGTTCCTAATGACCTCAGTCATTTTTAGCATGATAGGACAGCAAATGATGCATTTGTGGGACAGGACAAAACCAGGGAACAGACCTTTTGAGCCCAGTTAAATGTCAGGCACACTTATTATTTACAGGGCACTCTGGGCTGTGCTGTTGCCATTGTTGATTTGGAAGTTTAAACAGTTTGCCAGTTCTCCTTGGCCTTTTTTGGCTGTGATCAAGGGCGGCCCTGGTAGCGTGTTTCATTTACCCACAGCTGAAACCTACGTTTTTTGTTCAGGCCAGGGGAGAGACTCAATAGGTCTCTTTCAATTGCTGGCCAGTGTGTGCTGGGAAAAGTGATTTGTGGAATTATTAGATATTTCAAAGGAGCCTGTCAAATCAAATTTGTCTCAAATAAGTCAGTACTCCAAGCTGCAGATTATAAGTTGAGTTCCTATGAAACCTATGTAGCTTCGTTGCTCATACCCATCTCTCCGCCTGGACTCTGTTATTTCAGTCTCTTCTTTGGGGTGTTATCAAAAGTATCTGCATCTCGGGGGGAAGAATGGAAGTCTGGGGTGTAGTTCTCTTAGAAGACTTCATCAGATGTGATTAACTCACTTGTAGTCTTCATTAGATTGTGATCCGTGATGACTACTGAAAGATCTATAAGCTGACATTTGATTATTGGACGGATTCACTGTGCCCTGAGCATGACGTTAGGCAGTGTGAGCAGCAGCACACAGGGTAATGCTGCAGGTTTGGGACAGGGCTGAGTGAGAACTGTAGGTGCCCCAGTCCATGGATGGGCCCTGAGAAGCCTGAACTGCCGTGGGCACCCAGCCCATGGCAGGGGTTGGGGCTGAGTGGGCTTTGATGTCCCTTCTAGACTAAGCTTTCTGTCATTCTGTGACTTCTGCTCTTGGGAATTCTGTACCACTCAGGAATTGCAGTGTTCTCTTCTCCTAAAACCACAATTTTGTTGGAGAGCCTTTGCTTCCACTAAGGAGATGCTTCTATCCGTCGCACTTGTTAAGAAGAGCAATTCAAGTGCTGCCCGTGAGCTCAGAACTTAAATAAAAACTCGGTAGTATTATGAGCAATGCTTCTGGTGAGGAAAAGGTATTCTTGAAAAGCCGAGGTTAACTTCATTTTCTGTGCAGGAGGGAAATTGGAGGGAGGCAGGAGGCTGTGTATTGGAGAAGGTTTCTGGGTTGGAGTGATATCCAAGCAGTGCAGCCTGCCCTGAGGCTGCCCCTGCTGCCAGAAGTGCTCTCAGCTGCTGTGGGTACACATCAGAATGCTTTGAGCCGCACTGCTGCCTGGGGAAGTCATGGCCAAGGTGACTCTGACCTGCAGATGGAGCTCAGGGCGGTGTGTGCCCAGTGCTCCTGCAGCTTAGAAGCAGATGTGTTCCAGGTGTGTTTTACGGTCCTGAGGCCACGTGGTCCATCCTGGCCATACCTATGGGATGTCCCTGTTGTTCTTTGGTCATAGAGTAAGAGTCGTGGAATATGAAATGGAAAGGACCCACGTGGACAACTGTGCCCAACTTGTGGCTCCCAGTGGGACCACCCAAAATCTAAACCCTGTGTCTGAGAGCATTGCCAATGTGCTCCTTGATCGTTTCACAGAATCACAGAATCAAAGAATGGCCTGGGTTGGAAGGGACCTCAAGGATCACGAAGCTCCAACCCCCCACCACATGCAGGGCCACCAACCTCCCCATTTCATAGCAGCCCAGGCTGCCCAGGGCCCCATCCAACCTGGCCTTGAACACCTCCAGGGATGGACGGGGCACCCACAGCCTCTCTGGGCAGCTGTTCCAGCACCTCACCACTCTCACAAGAAAGAACTAACTCATAGTTTCAGCCCAACCTACTGACTCAGTCCTGCCCTGACCAAGGCCACCTTCGAAACCAACCTCAGGCACCATTTTGGTCCTTGTGTCCTCCAAGAGCACCGTGGATACACTCTGATGGTTTCCCCCATAACCCCAAAGGGAGAAGCCCTGCTCGTCTTTACCCACTAACACCTCCAGACACTGGGACGTGCACTGCATCACTCCTGCCTAGAGGGACCTCAGGCAGCTCTGTGTTGCATTGCCACGCAGTGAGGCAAGAAGGCTGCAACAAGCTGCACCACCTGTTTAGGTTGCTTTGAGTTTTTTTTTCAGACAGGGCTCATTTTGTGTGCTGATTCATTGCAGGCAGGGCTAAATCCAAATGTTAGGCAGGAGGCAGGGCTGATCCTGTGGATTTCCTCAGCCCAATGAGTGTTAATTTGATCCATGGTGCTCTGGCAGGGGGAAAACATGGGGGCGGTGCGGCTGAACATTGAGATTCTGAGAAGGGTGATGGAGAATTTAATGGATCTTGGCGGCTTAATGCTCCATTTTTCTTGTGATTCCCCCTCGTTTCTTATCTCTCGTATTTACATAAATTACGTGGACTCCAGGGGAAGCTGCTAGGCGTAGAAATTTAATCAACCTGATTCTCAGGAGCCTGGTCAGTGTGCAGCAAGAGCAAAAGAAAAAAAAAAAAAGGAGTGAAAAGGGAAAAAAAAAAAAGGAGAGAGAAAAAAAAAAAAAAGAAAGAAATCATGGGAGCACGGGATGTGTCAGAAGGGACTGTGAATAACAGCAGCCCCGTTCAGCGAGGAGCTGGATTTCAGGAGTGGGGAAAGGATGACATCACCTTTTGCAGCACACGGGTTTTCTTGCAAGCGAGCTGGCTGTGACACACAGCAGGTGATGGGCGGCAGGGAGGCAGTCGGCTGCTCCCCATCAACAGAAGGGATGCTGATCTGGAGATGCCGGTGTGGGACATCCTCCTGTGCTCCCCATCCCCCTGTGGGTAGGCTCCTTTTGTCCAGTTTTTCTCCGCTGCGGTGCTGTTAGGGGAGAGGGATTGAATAAAAGGGTTAGGAAAGAAGTCGTTCTGGAATTGCCCAGCTCCTCCTTGCGGGATGACATCATGCGTGGTGTGGTCTCTAACTCATGGGTTGCAGAGGAGGGGGCTGCGGGATGCAGCATCCCAGATAGGGAGCCTGGCAGGCTGCAGGGAGGGGTGGGAATCCAGGAGGAAAACTGGGTGCAGGGGGGTCCAGCCCTGATTTTGCTGCCTGATTCTGAGCACATCTGCACATTTAAAGGACAGATCCTCCCCAATGCAGCTCGCACTGCTTTTGGGTATTAGAAAAAAAAAGAAAGTACCATTGTTTCAGGGTGATTTTCCCTTTAGTTTTAAGCTAAGCACTGACAGGGGATATTGAAGCATTTGTTTTTTAAAATCCCAGTCTAGAATTCTTACACTTTTCTCTCCTTTCTTCGATGCTTTTCTACTTCTAACACAAAGCTGTTACTCAAATCCATACATCACTTCCCTTCACTCCAGCCGTTGTTTAGTTGAAGTAGCATTTCTCCAAGACATTGTGAGGCTCAGGCAGGACACCAGGACAGCTCTTTTCCATCAGAGTCCGTAGAATCACAGGCTAAACAGGCTTTAAACTCCAACCCCAGCCCACCCCACCATGCCCAGTGACCACGTCCCTCAGTGCCACATCTCCCATTGGACCCCTCCAAGGATGGTGACCCCACCACCTCCCTGGGCAGCTGTGCCATGCAGCACCACACTTTCAGGGAAGAAGTGTTTCTTGATATCTACCCTGACTCATACAGAACTGGAAGAGGTACACGGGGAATGGAGAAACTCTGCTGTTGGAGGCTGTCAGGACCTGGTGAGCCCTCTCCATGGCTGCACATAGCTCTGCTCCAAGCAGAAGGTCAGAGACCTCCATATTTCTCTTCCAACCAGAATTGCTGGGATTTTCTGCAGCCTCAACCAGACAGGAGATCAGTTAACCAGCCACTTAGCATGAGCTCCATTGGCACAGAGTTGTGTTGATTTTCCGTATCATTGTTGCAGGACACAAAGCCAAGCACTTGACAGAAGTCTTTTGCAGTTACAGTTATCAACTAAACGTGGTATCTGAGCAAAGAGGATGGGAAGACTTTGTTGTGGGGATTTCGGGCTGCCATTGCACACTGCATCCAGTTACTGATCTTGGTCTTCACCTACAGGCTTTCCCTGCTGATGGCACTGATCAGCAAGCCCAAGAAATACTTTGGAAAAGTCCCATTACATTTCTTTTTATTCTTTCCCTGCTGACAGTCTGGGAAATTACACTTGCTGTCAGTATTGAAGACAGCTTTATCGGATGCTGGGCTTATCACAGCTCACCTTATGCATGGTGACAGGCCGCATCGACTGCATTATTAATCTGACAGGCAAATGCTCCTGTGCAAAGGGGAGCAAGCCAGGATATGAACCATTGCATCCAAGGAACTTCCTTGCCAAGGTGCGGAGGGAAACATCCCTCTCTTGCCCATTAGCAGATTGACTGCTGTCTGTATGATGGCTGCCAAACTGCTCGGGAGCTTTGGGTCTGATGACCAAACCGCTGCTCCTAGGCCCATGGAAGCATGACGAGACCCTCATTGGTGCTGGTGAGTAAGTGTGTTGTCAGTTCATCATGCTTAGTGATGTTTAATGAGCCAGATGAGGGGGGCTTGAAGAAGCCTTTATCTTTAGTCTACTACTGAACTATAGCAGAGGGCTTTTTTGGTTTGTTATCTCCTGAAATATAATCCCTGTCTGATGTATGCTAGCTCTGCATCCCTGTTGCAGAGAAGTGTTATTTTAACCTCTATAGAGTTGGGCAGTTGGTAGGAGGAGGAGTGATAGTGGCAGTCTGTAGTGAGAGGTATGATACAGGTGAGGTATTAATAATAGCTGATGCTTTGTTGTCTTGTGTGAGAATCCATCCCTTCCACTATGGACATGAGTAAGTCTTTATTTTTCTGGGGCCTTTTTTAAAAACAAGAACAACTGAGGACATTCATATTTATGATAAATAGGCAGTGATGGCTACAGCATACAGTAACTGGAATGCTCGGATAAACATCACGAACAGAGCAGAAGATCATCTACCTTTGGGAAAAACAAGGAGATATAAACAATGAGAGTCATCTGGCCAGAAGAAAACCTCTGCCATGTAGACGCTTATTTCTGAGCTGTTACCTAGACCTTTTTTAGTTAATGGAGGGAAACATGTAGCTAAAATAGCACAAATGCATTTTTCGCAGTTGATTACAGAGAGAACCTGGGGCAACAAACTCAAGAGTAGACACTTGCATTTTAGACACCTAAGATTCAGTTCAGCTTATGCATAATTCATTGCTTACTGCTTATTCAGCTTCAGTATTTTGTCTAAAAACCTTTGACTAGCATCTTTTGAGGTACCCAGAGACATCAACTTGGGGATCATGGAATCACAGAGTGGCTTGGGTTGGAAGGGACCTTTAAGATCATCCAGTTCCAGCCTCCTGCTGTAGGCAGGGACATCTCCTTCTAGCCCAGGTTGCTCACAGCCCCATCCAGCCTGGCCCTGAATGCTTTCAGGGAGGGGGCATCCACAGCCTTACTGGGCAATCTGTTCAGTGTCTCACCACCCTCACAGTAAATAATTTCTTCCTGATATCTAGTCTAAATTTGCCTTCTTCCAGTTTAAAGCCATTTCTCCTCATCCTGTCTCTACATGCCCTTATAAGAAGTCCCTCCCCAGCTTTCCTTTAGGCCTTCTTCAGCAGCTGGAAAGCCCCTGTAAGGTCCTCCTGGAGCCTTTTCCACGCTATAGAGTCCCAGCTCTCTTAGTCTGTCCTCACAGGAGAAGTGCTCCAACTCTCTGATCATCTTTATGGCCCTCCTCTGGACCCAGTCTTACAGCTCCATGTCCTTCCTGTGCTGGGGGCCCCACAAATGGACACTGTACTCCTGGTGGGGTCTCACAAGAGCAAAGGGACAGGATCACCTCCTTCAACCTGCTGGTCACATTTCTTTTGATGCGGCCCGGGATATGGTTGGCCTTCTGGTCTGCAAGCACACATTGATGGCTCACGTTGAGTCTTTCATCAACGAGCACCTCTAAATCCTTCTGCCCAGGATTTGCCCTTCTCTCAATCAGTTCTCCACCCAACCTGTGTTTGTGCTTGGGATTGCTCTAACCCAGGCACAGGTCCTTGCACTTGGCCTTGTGGAACACCATGAGTGTGTCATGGTCCCACCACTCAAGCCTATCCAGGTCCCTCTGGATGGCATCCCTTCCCTCTAATGTGTCAACTGCACCACTCAGCTTGGTGTCATCTGCAGTCTTGCTGAGGGTGCACTCGATCCCACAGTCCATGTCTCCTACGAAGATGTTAAACAGCACCAGTTCCAGCACCAATCCCAGAGGAATGCCACTCATCACAGATCTCCACTTGGACATTGAGCCGTTGATCTCAACTCCAGGAGTGCAGCCATCCAACCATTCCCTTATGCAGCAAGTGGTCCATCCATCAAATGCATTTTTCTCCATTTTAGCAACCAGGATGTTGTGAAGGACAATGTCAGAGGTTTTGTACAAGTCCAGGTAGAAGATCCAGTTGCTCTTCCGTTATCCACTGATGCTGTAACTCCATCATAAAGGGTCAACTAGTTTGTCAGACTTGACTTGCCTTTGGTGAAGCCGTGTCGGTTACCACCAGTCACCTCATCTTTATTTTCCATGTGCCTTAGTAGGGCCTTCAGGAAGATCTGCTCCATGATCTTGCCAGGTGCAGAGGTGAGACTGGCCTGTAGTTCCCTGGATCTTTTTTTTTTTTTTTTCCCTTCTTGAGAATGGGGGTTGTTTTTCCTCCTTTGTGATCAGCAGAAACTTCACCAGACTGCCATGACCTTTCAAATATGATGGGTAGCAGCTTGGCAGCTTCGTCCGCCAGTTTCCTCAGAACCTGTGGATGGATCTTGTCAGGTCCCATGGATTCTTGCACCTTCAGATTCTTTAGATGGTCTCAAACCTCAGCTTCACTCATGAATGGATGGCAGCCTGGATAGAGAACCTGTAGGAGCATTGTGCTTAGGGACAGATTGCATTCTTCGCAGATTCACAGATGAGGAAGTGGTGATAGCAGGGCAGTAGTGAGCTTGTAGTGTGACTGTATGCTGGGTAGGGTTTCTGGCTTGCACCCAAAGCCATGTCAAGACCAGTATTTTACTTACAGTGGTTTAAGTAAGCTACAAAATGGCCAACCTGGCAGTTCTTCCAGAGCCACAAGAAGAGAAACAGTGCCTGGATAGCCCAGGAGCAGAAGTGCATGGTGGATGCATCCATGGAGTTTTAATGGAAGGACTCTAGGTTTTATCCCTGTGGTGTCACATACCAAGGGAAGAAGGCTGGCACATCCTGGAAATTGAAGATTTCCAAGAAATCTTATCCAATTAAGACTGAAAATATGGAGTATCTGAATCATTGCTCCTAGGAAAATAAACCATGACATTTCTATATCAAAATCTGGTGGAGTTTTATGTGAATCAGTCCCAAAATCTTCAGTGGTTTTCGTAGCTGAGTTTACCAAGTTCAGATGGGAAGGCATCAGTCTTGATTCTGTCATTTATTATCACTGGTGTAATCTCTCTGTCCAGAAGATCTTTGCCCAAGTGCAAGGTATTTTGCACACCTCCATGTTTCATCAGAATAGGATGGTTGTGGCATGCTCATCTCTTGCCAGGGATGCCTCAGATGGGTCTGGCATCGCATTGCCTTGGCTGGTTCCTCTGTCTGTGAAGCAGGGATTGAGAGTTAAGTTCAAACTGGAGGCAGGCTGGGACCTGAGGTCAGGTCTGAGATGGGTCTGCAATGACACACTGCACCCAAAGCACTAGAATAGGAAGGGCTTTCCAAAAAGTTTGCAGTGATTTATTTCCTGCAATATAAAGAACAGCTTTAGCACTGCATCTTTCTTCTAAAGCTTAATTTAACATTTCTCTTTTGTCTTCATTTTGTCCTCTGGAAAGAAAAAAAAAAAGAAAAAAGAGAAAAAAAAAAAGAGAAGGATAAAAATAAAATAGAAATGAATGTAAAGTGTGCAAATGTTGATTAAAAAAAAATACGAACCCACTCTACTGTGAAATGCTAACAATGGTTCCCATGGCTCCTGTCTCCCAAATCGGAACAGCCCCAGTGGGTGAACTTCTGATTTCTAAAGTCGCAGCCAGTTCTTGAATGGGCACCACTGGTTGCTCACCCCCAGGAAGGCAGGAACTGCTGTATGAGATAAAATCGCCCACTGAGATCCTGTGTTTGGCAAGCGCCGTCATGCAGATTCCCGCTTGAAACAAAGTTTGCATCTTTCGGCAGTGTGGGTTGCTGGAAATGGGAACAAACACTAACAGGGACTATGATTTTTTCCATTAATTGCATGGATACATCAAGGCTGGGTTGCTTTCTGGAAGCCATAACACAAGACAGGGCTCCAATGAAGTTCTGGAGCAAGGAACTCAACCCCACACATAAGAAGTTCATTACTGCCATGTTAACATCACCTCCCCAGTTGTCTTTCTGTGAAGAAAAAAAGCAACAAAAAGACCCAGGATGCCACGGGAACAAGCACAGGTTGCTGCTTCCAGGGTGCTCCTGAGGGCCCTTCCTCTGCTAGCTGCAGTGCTATCAGTTTAGTAGCCATTTAAGTATTTTCCTCCGTGTTTTAATATATCTGTTGTTATTTTAGATGCTGGGAAGTCGGAATATGCCATCAGAAGGTGACGTCCAGTTGGAAAAAAAAATTCTTCCCTTTGCTAGCTTTGAACTGTCACCAAATCATTTCATGTTATGTTCCCAGCTCTTGCTAGGAGGATCATTCATTGTGGGCCACTCGTGATTTAAAGCTGTTTATCTTACATCACACCAGTTGTCTCTTTCTGTATTGAAGAGTCCTGGCATTTGTGGTGTCTTTTTGTACAAGAGCTGCTCCATCCCTGCAATCTCCTGCATCATTCTTCTCCGAGCCTTTTCTAGTTCTGCTGTGTCCTTCTAGAGATGAGTGGGGATCACAGACATACAGCATCCAGCAATGTGGACAAGGGAGCAGAAGCATAATTTCTGGTTTGCTTTCTCCTTCCTTGACTCCTTCTTTGTATGTTGGGTAACCAACGATAGTACGAATGGGAGTGGCCTCAAGTCGCACCAGGGAGATTCAGATTGGATGTTAGGAAACATTTCTTCTCTGAAAGAGTGGTAATGCACTGGAACGGGCTGCTCAAGGAGGTGGTGGAGTCACCGTCCCTGGAGGTGTTCAAGAAACATTTAGATATTGTACTATGGGACATGGTTTGGTGGTTGACATTGGTGGACGGTTGGACTGGATTATCTTAGAGGTCTTTACCAGCTTCAATGATTCTATGATCTGATTTTACCATTCTGACCCACTCCTGGGCTGGTGGCTACTGGGCAGGCAGCAGCACATTGCCGACGTCTGGAAGAAGTTGTGCATGAGAAGGTTTCCAGCGCTCCCTACAGCCTACAACACTTTCCTAGCTGCAGTTCTCTCCCTTTTCTCACTTGTGCTGGCGCAGATAATCGGAGATTTGCTGAAGCAGAAAGCAAAGTCTGAAGGCCCCGCCACCATATTCACAGTGGGAGCAGTTGGCCATTATGGCCAACAGGCGGTGGCAGCTTCCCATCCATGTCTCTTCCTATTGACCTAGCATGGCTGTGTTACAAACAGGTTGGTGGATTTAATTAGGAGCCTCAAAACATTTTGATGTATGATTCCTACCCGCCTTACCTCCTCCTCTCCCTCTCCACTCTCCAGCTTCACGCTTGTCAGAGCAGATTTTTTTATATATATATATATTTATCATAAACCACTCCTCCAGCACTACAGGCAAAGCTTTTAGCAGGGGAGAAGATGCCCAGCTTACAAGTAGCTCACCAATTACTATTGCTTGCCTTGGTGATTTTCCAGGAAAGCTGAATGCTGTTCCTGTTCAGTCCTCACTGCAGCATCCAGGTAGAGCACCCATCCTTCACCAGGTGGAGGGTGATCCTCTTTGCCTTGCTTTGTGCATTGTCCAGCGCGGTGCTTTTCCCTTCTCCAGACATGAAGGTTACCTCAGCATTAATAAATCAGCCTCTCTGAGGAGCTTCCCTGCAGATTATTGATAGCTGAACAAGGGAGGGGCAGCTGGATGGGGACTCCTCTAAGACCTCTAAGTTTGCATCTGTGCTCCCAGGTGCATGAATTTAGATTTAATTCATGAACCAGCGTGGAAGAGGTTCCCTTCTATATGTCGAGCTAGGGTTTGTGTGTATATATATAGAATGAAATGAGTCATTTCCACGCTCGTTTGTAGATCAAACATGAAGCCAGGTGCCCCGGAACAAAGACTGGGAGCTGGGCTTTGCTGCTAAGGAGATTCTGCAAGGATGGCATAGAGACCTCATCACTCCCTACAACTCGCTGAAGGAAGGTTGTGGTGAGGTGAGGGTCAGCCGCTTCTCTCAAGTGACAGCAGTCGGATGAGAGCTGGTGGCCTTACGTTGTGCCAGGAGAGGGTCGGGATGGATATTAGGAAAAATCTTCTCAGAAAGAGTGGTGATGCAGTGGCACAGCTGCCCAGGAAGGTGGTGGGGTCACCGTGCCTGGGAGGGTTCAAGAAAAGGATGGATGTGGCACTGAGGGATGTGGTCTAGAGCGGTCACTGGCATGGCTTGATAATTGGACTTAATGATCTTATTGGTCTTTCCAACCTTAATGATGTTGTGTTTCTAAGATTTTGTGATAGCATTCTGTCGTGATGATACATAATAATGTGTCATCCCACCCAGCACTGGCATACACTTACTGTGAAGTTTAAAAAGTGAAGTACAAGCAGGAAGAACAATTGTGCTAGACCATGACGTTTCATAGGATTCTGAAAAGGCCTTGTCCCAGGTAGTTCCAAGGATATTTTACACAAAATTTTCAAAATGTTCATTTATTTGGTCCAACTTGACCTCTATGTTGGTTTGCCATATTTACATCAAGCAATAATTCCCAGTTTTGCCTGCTCCACCAGCAGGAGATTGCTTTTGTAGATGCATGAAAGAGTGAATACTAGAATCATAGAGTGACAGAATCATTTCAGTTAGAAGAGACCACTAGGATCATTTGGTCCAACCATCAGCCTACATGCCCACTAACCACGTCCCTAAATATATCATGTCACCAAATAGATGACATCATCTTATAAAAGATTTTTAAAATGGTGTTTAAATGCTGTGTGCATACATTTATAAATATGCACTGTATGCATAAATAGAGACATATACATGTATGTACATGGATAATTAATAAATAAGCCTTGTAAATGTATAGGTTTGTACCTATATATGAACCTGTACCTATGCGTAAGGGCATGTAGATGTAATGTGACTTACTTATTCTTTGCATGCAATTGCTTGCAGTAACTTCCTTGGGATACACAGCCTTCTGTGTTGCTTATAAATTTAAAAAAAACCAAAAAAACACTAAAAAAACAACACAACAAAACTGCTTAAAAATTAATTCCAGAGCCATTGCATAAAGAGGCTTGTAAGCAAAATCCGAGGAAAGACAAAAATGGGGCAGCAGTCTAGTGTTAGAAAATGGAAACCAGTGAATATGTAGAGAATTTCTAAATAGGAGAATGGTTGGACCAGAAGGAAGAGATTTACCGCACCTGACTTGGTATCTTGGCAATGGAGATGCTTTGAAATGAGCTATATAATTTATAATTAAACTCATAATTCATCTCAGCCTAAAGCAGATCTCTGAAATGCATCATGACAAAAAAACACAACTTTTCTTCCTGATGAATATAAAGGGCACTGCACATTACCGTGTGGGTGACGGGTCCTCCTGGAAGGAGCCTCAGCCCCTGCAGCTGTAGGAAGCCCTGACAGCCACCGCTGTGCTGTGCCAGTGAGCTTTGCCCACCTCATCCTCCTGCTGCCCATCTGGGAGAGGTTCTTCTGGAGGATGACTCAGTGCAGAGCCTGGGTTCCTGAGATGAGTCATGCTCTGCCTTGCCCCTTGCTGCCATCGGATGTGTGATCTGGGGACACAGCATAACCTGATGCCCTGAGAATGTCTGTTCACCACACCCCTAAGTTTTAACATCTCGTGTCAAGCTGCAGCATCGAAACCACTGGAAACGTGGACGAGAAGGACAAGTGAAGGACATCTGCTTGTCCCGTAGGGCTGGCTATGCCACAGCATCTCCACCGTGACCCGAATTAGAGCTTCCCTCATTCCAGCTCCTCAGCCAACCTCTCCTACAGCCCTTCGGACCCAACGCTGGGTTTCCAGGCTGATGGTATCATTCTGCAGCAATGCTGAGCAGAGGGAAGGGGGGATTAGGCTGCACCGGCTGCAGGTAGCACTCCTGGCATGTCTGCAGAGGTGCTGCTTCCCACAAAGTCGGTCACGAAGTCTTTCCCCCACTGAATGGTGAGCCTGAACCTCTCTGACAGCGTCCCTTGAAGGCACTGTCAGCCATGATTGGCTTGGACGTTGTGCCCCAGGCGCAGGCAGCGTCTCGCTGACTGGGGATGATAGAGGATGGGGCAAGCACACTTTCATTTTTTCACTGGATTTCCTTCTCCATGCAACTTTGAGGTGGTGCGACGTGGCACAAGAAATGCCTTAGGGCTTACTGTACACTGGGAAGCCTACAAGGCACCCTACCAGCTCCCTGAAGGCATCTCAGAGCTCTGATCTCATAGCATATGTTTGAATTGTCACCAGCTGATGTGGCAGGGTTGGGAGGGTCTCTGTGTGGCAGAATGCTCATCTGGGCAGAAGACATTTGGGAGAGAAGCTGCTTACCTTCCCTTGAGGGAATATGTCCGTTTGCCAAAAGCAGATGTTTTAGGTGGCAACCCCTATTTTGGAAAAGCTTTTGTGGGAAGGGCTATATTTGTGTACAAGGTGGTCTTCTGGTTCCATCTCCAGAAGCAGCTGGTAAGAGGAGTGTGTTCGTACAGGATGAGGTACATCTCCTATATCTTGGCATGCATGGGGAAGAAGGGACAAGAATCTATTACGCAGTTCTGCAGCGTAGGCATGGCCTTTTTGTCCCATCTGTCGCAATTTCACTTTCATGCCTCTGTTTTACAAGCAACAGCACTGAGAGTCTGATATCTCCATTCAGTTGAGAAGGTTGAGGATCTGGTCTAGGTCCACGCTACTTTGCCCATTAGCAGTTTGTGCTTTGCATCCTTGGGTTAATCCCAAATTCTGACTTAGGTCTACTCCACCTTGTCCATTAGCAGGTTGCACTGTGTGTCCTTGGGTTAATCCCTAATTCATCTTGCACTCTAAATTAACACCCCAGCAGGATGGGAAGCACCATGGGGGGAAGCGAGGGGGCAATGGGATCTGATCAGAGGGGCTTCCTTCATCCCTACAGGAGCCAGCCATCATCATCGCTCTCCATCCTTTGGCTCAGGCTGCCCATGCTGGGTTTAATGCAGGTTTTCAGAGCCTGGGAGCGGAGCAGCTTTCCTGTAAAAGCCACTGAGCTGCAGGTTTCATCTCTCCCCTGAGCTGCGTCTCAAACACAGAGCTAAACCACCCCCTCTGCTCATTAACGTGCAACTGGGAGAGAGGCAGGAACTTCCTAATGACTGGCGGCTCAGGAGCGAGGAGCCAGTGCTTTTATTATTTGTCATGTCGGAGCCGGTTTCGCCTTTGATTCCTCTGATGGTAGGAGGGGACTGCTGACAGCCAGGGCTGAAAGCAGGCATCGTCAAGAGAGGAGATGAAGGCCCGGCCTAATGCCTTTTTTTGGTGCTGTGCATTTAAAGAGATGGGTTGGGTAATCCGGAGGTCTGGACAGCGTGAAACACCTCTCTTTTGAATGGTTGCAGCAATTTAAATGGAGGAACTCAGAAACAGGCAATTTTTTTTCTTCTCAGTGTATGCTTTTTTTTAGCAAGCCTCTTTATTGAAGCGATGGTTGTGGAAGGGGCTGGAGGTGACCAATATATTTTGCAATTTCTGCTCACCGATGGGAAAATGGACATAAAGTCATCCTGGTCAGACCAGTTCACTTGCCGTGGAAGATGTAACCTTGGTTTTCACACCAGCATTGCCAGAAGGTTTGATCATCATTCCCCGAATGCATGAGGATGATAAAGTTCTATTTGCACTCTACACTGTTGATGAGGCCAACTGATGGCCAGCAGAGGATCCAGTTCAGGCCCCTTCCAACACAATACGCAGAGGGACAGTCTTAAAGGAGCTTTATTTATCACCTCCATCCATTATCTTTCCCTCTGTGCTTTGGCCATTTTGGCTCCTCCAAAGGGTACAAGCATGTCCTCCATACTCACTGATGAATCCACCTGTGCAAGCTGGGCAGCATCTCATTTATGGACAACTTTGGATCCCACCTGTGCTTTCATTGGAACCGTGTCAGTCTGATTTCTGAGCAGGGACATGAACATCAGCCCTCACACAACACGGGCTTCCCCACAGAGATCTGTTCCCACTGGATGCCTCCAGCATCTCTTCTCTGACAGCTCCTTCTCTGCTTCCATCTCCCATGTGGTCTCTTCAGTTTGTTGGAGAAAGGTTTTTTGGAGCCAGCCATGAAGTTTCCATGTAATAAACATCACACCTTTTAAAAAGCAGCTCTCTTTGCTGGTTTTGATGTGAAAGACAGGTGAACCACAAGACTCCAAGTCCAGATGTCATGGCTGCATGTGAACTAGACGAGGAATCACTACTGCTGACCCTGAGACCAGCTTTCATGGTCTGACCACATTCACAACACTCAAGTCTCTTGGCCTCCCAGACAACATGGCAACATCCTAGGTGCTTTGTTGTAACCAGCACTTGGCCTTGCTCATTTTTGTTTTTATTGAAAACCAACCAAACCTTCCAGTACTACAGTGTAATGAGTGGTGGTGTTTTTCCAAACATGATATGATTTGCTAAAGCGCTAATTTCCTATAGCAAAACTTATAATGGGATACAAAAGCAAAATTGATTTTAAATTATCATGGTAAGCTTGCAGAAACACTCCCATTATTCAGCAGAATGGGTGAAGACACTGCAGTTTTTGCAGCTGTTGAAGGAAAATACTGTTAAAATCATGGACTCTTGTGTGATGGCGATCACCAAGAAGACCTGTAGTCAGTGGAACTTCAGGATTTCTAATGCTTAGTTTTGCAGATGTATTGGTATCCCTAAAAGCAAGGCTTACCCCTTCCTTTTGACCACCTCTTTGCATGGACAGGTGCCCTCAGTCTGGTGCTCCCCAAACTAACACCATTTTTCACTTGAAGATGGGCATCCCAAGTCAACTTTCACCATGGGTGGCTGAAGCCAGTTTAGTTGGCATGATGGTGATGAGTTGATGGTTGGACTAGATGATCATCGTGGTCTTTTCCAATTAATTGTTCTGTGAGTCATAGAGGGAAGGGGCAGACTGCAAAGCCCAAGGACTCTTGCTCAGACACCGAGTCTACTTGAGCCAGGGGGTGTTTTTTGGATGCTGGGATGCATGAGGAGTATGATGCACAACTCTCCTTCAGCAAATAAGTCTGGGTCATGGAGAAAATTGGACCTGAGGACCCACCTAAGGTCATAGTAATTAATTATGGGTTCTCATCCCAAAGGCTTTAGCCTTCTACAGGAATGAAGCTATCAGTGCCCTGGGACAGAACCCTTGCAAGATTAAGGCTTTGCAGAGGCAGCAGCTATCTCAGGTTGCTTTTGGTTCACAGAGTTACAGGTGCTTTCCCAGGGGAGAAGACCGACAGTGTTAAATATTTACAATAAATTGACATAAGGAATTATTAAATCCTGTCCGTCCCTGTTGATGAGAGTATGCTGCAGCCACAATGCACCTGCTCTGATCTCTGCAGCCCTGAGCTGCTCCCACTCCTATGGGCACTGGATATTCCACCAGGAAACTCCAATAGCAGGGACATGGCCAGACTCTGCTCATTGGCCTTGGGGCCGGAGAAGGACCATGAAGTGTCCCTGGAGGTGTTCAGGAAACATTTAGGTGTTGTACCAAGGTACTTGATTTAGTGGGAAATGTTGGTGATAGGTGGACGGTTGGACTGGATGATCTTAGAGGTCTTTTCCAACCATTTCCATTCTGTAACTCTATTACAAATCTCCTTTGCATCCCTGCTGAGGTTTGAATCCATCCCTGACAGTTAAAGTAAGCTTTGATAAGCTAATGCAAAAGAAATTGATGTTGGAAGCCAACTCTCAAAACTAATACCAGACTGTATTAAGTAAATAGAGATAATTTATTTGTCGTTGTATGCTTACCCACCCACACACACACATGGAGTACTGTAGAGTATGTGTGCACAGACAGGTGCAGAGGGAAGCTGGGATCATCTCTGTGCTTTGAGATGTCCTGGTGTGACTCAGAAGTGGTCAAGAAGTCTCATCAGCCTTAGCACAGTGATGTGCCCAACATAGCGAACTTGATGAGGGTCACACTTTCAAAGAGATGTACCTTAAAACCTGCTTTTTCAGGTAGGTTTCCCCTAAGTAAATGATTTCAGCTTCATCTTCCTTACCAGCACATAGAAGTTCCTGGACTGCCTTCTAAGAGCTGCGTTTCGGTTTTGCTGCTTTTCTCCATTTACAAGAGTGGGTTGTGACTATGGGTCTTAACAGAGGAATAGGACTTGGAAGAAATGTCTTTGTAGTGGTAGGTGTGTGAAATAGGGGATTCACCTTGTAGTGAATGGATTTTGAGGGGAAGGAGCGATTGAGGTGGTCTTTCCAACCACAGTTGTATTTCGTCTTGAGTCAACTCACCGATCACAGCAGTTTCCATGGAAGAGCAGGCAGTCTCCCGCCGTGAGCAATCAACCATGTTCCATCGTTTTGATGAAAAATGTATTTTATGGAGGGGAAAACCAAAATAGCAGAGTCCAGTGCAATTGGAATAGCAGGAGGTTGAAAAACTGAGCTTTCAGGTTTTCTTGAAGCGTTCCCTACTCATAAGTAAAAGAGCACCTATTCTATGTCCCTGGAGCCCATTGGCATAGACTGGACACATCCACCCCCATCATCTCTCAGCCCTTGAAGCAGGGTGGCTAAAGATGCATTGCTTGATTCCCTGGTCCATTTCCCAAGCTTTATCCAGGAGGTCTCTAGGGAAGGACTCGTTGGCTTGGGTCAAATCTGCCTGCCATGGTGAGGATGCAGACAGTCTGGGCTGGGTGTGCTGCCAGACCCATCCAGAGCTTAGGTCACTGACTGAACTTCAGTGTCTTGCTTTCTTGAGCCTAGAAAACTGCCTTGGAAAAGGAATGAATATTTGGAGTGTGTGGATTCATTTATCAGCTTTACTGCAGCCAGATGCTCTAGCAACGCTTTGTTTTCCTATAGCATCTACTGTGCTAAATGGCATAAGCAGCTTCCAGCCACTGCAGAGGTTTTTTTTCCTCCTGGTGGAGGAGGCAACTCACAGCAATGGGAACAAATGAGGATGAGCCCCGGCAAAGCCTTTGAGCTCTGCATGGGCAGCAGCATCGATGTTACCCCAGCCTCAGCCCTCACCTCCAATGGGGCCTGGAGGGACCTGGCTGTGCAAAACAAAGCCATCTGATATGGGAGGGTAACAGTACTGGGGGTTGGCAGTGGAGTGAGGCTTTTCTCCTTCCTGAACGTGATGGGATTTTGGCAGGGGTCCTGGGCCAGCAATGCAGACCTCAAGAAGCACAGGGCAGCATCAGTGGGAAATCAAGGGTCAGGCTTTGGCTCTTCCACAAGCTCCCTGTGTGACCGCAGGCAATTTATTGCATCTCTCAGTGCCTTGGTCCCCTGCTGTTAATAACACATCCCTTCCTTTGCTGTGTCTCTGTCCTTGTCAGTTTAGATTGTAAATCCTTAAGGGCAAGAACTGTCTCTTACTATTTGTATGAACCGGACTCCCTACAATCAAACTCTGATCTCAGCAGAAGCCTTTTAGCATTGCTGTAATATAAATAACAGTGATACCTAGGACTGCTAGGTTCTGTGCCCAGGTCTCTCAGCACTGCAGTGCACCAGGGACCAGCTGCTTCAACCTTCTCTAAAGTGAAACACCTATAAAACAGTGGTTGGGAGGACTGGCTGAATGGGAGAGGAACGGAGGATCTGATCACAAGTAACTTCACTGTAGATTGATGGGGTGGGAGTTGGATAACAGGTCGTGAGTAATTGATCCGAACGTGTTTGAGTTTCCTACAGACTTGATTACTAGTCCTAAGAAAATGAACAGGAGGGGTTTTGTTTACCCTCGGGACTGAGAAACGGCTTCACTGTGTGGCCGCTGTCCTGCTCCTCCACACTTCCCATCCTTCTCTGCCTGCTGCCTTAAGAAACAAAGCTGTTCAGAGGGGTGGATTCTGCCCATGTCCTGCTCTGTGCTGCCTACAAACCTACCCAGGTCAGAGCCACGATCTCCAGCTTTATGTGCTGCTTCTCTTTGCTAAGCTCTGAGCACTGACATCGCTGTCAAAGGGCACTGCTGGTGACAGGAGAACTAGCAACCCTGGAGGATGCCAGGGCAGAGGGGATGGCTAGCTGTGGCTTGCAGGGACGTGCAGGCTCTGCTGTCAGTCTCGTGGCAAGGCTTTCTTCCAGCTGGTAGTTGCAGTGGGCAGCCGGAGCTGAGGGGGACAGGACCTCCAGGCTTGAGGTGAAAAAGCAGAGTCCCCAGTGGGAAGGGTTGGACAGGGAAACTACTAGCACAGGGAGCAGGAGTGCCTGCTTCCTTCTCTGTGGCAGGCTAGGATTGGTTTTCTTGGCTGGGTAGCCTGCTGTGGTAGAGATTCCTCCTCTGGGATGAATTCTGGGAGCTCTGTTCACTTGTTCACACCTTGGCATCCAACACCATTCAAGGCTGTGAGAACGGCAGCACATCCCTTACTGCAGGGCCAGCAGGGCACAGCAGCTGGCATGTTTTTTTATGACTGTCTGAAACAGCCTTCAGTGCCTATTAGTTTTGCCTTTCATCTCCCACTTGTTCAGAGGTGCCTTGGAGAAGCCAGTGGGAGATTAGGTTCTCCATGGGAGCATTCATTGAAGTGCAAGAATGCATCGCTGCTGGGGAGAGGCATGAGGGACCCAGAAACCACGAGACAGGAGATGTTCTGGACAAGAGATATTCATGGAGTGTGCCATCTTCTCAAAGCATCACCTTCTCAGAGCTGTGTGTTTGCTCCAAAGAGGAAAAGAAAGCTGGGTTAAGCATTTGGTGGACAAGTAAACCTCCCAACCAATCCTTGGAGCTCCAGCCTAGCCATCAGAGGGAAATACACTCCATTTTAGAGTCAACTTTGCTTCCCATGGAAATATCCTTTCCAATGTGTGAGCGTGGTCCCTGGCGCTGGCCCAGTTCCAGTATTCCCCACGTTTTTTCCTTGGGGAATGAAGTACGTGCATCTGGTGCAAGCGAGTCCTCAAAGTGGCATATCGAAACCATGGCGGTGAGGTGGGAGACATCTGATAACGACGCGATGCCAAGGACATGGGGGGCATCTGGTATCAGCCATCACATCTGAGCTGGGTTTGGGGACCCTGCCTATAGTCAGTGTAAGGAGATGAAAAATCTGTAGGAGGTGTTACAGACATTTATCTTAGGGATGAATGGCCTTCTGGAAATAACTGATGAAAGATGGGACTTAAAGAGAATGGGGTTAAATTAGTTTTCCCACTTTTAGACAGCTGAAGTGAGAAAGCAAATCCCATTCAAGGAGATTTGGGTCCTACTTGTGCAGCTCGAGGAAAGATTTTTACGTACATAGCTTTCGATATAAAACTCCTATCACCTCTAGGACTATCTGATAGCCTTGTGGATATGGGAAGGGGAGATCCAGATATTTCACACAGTTGAGGGAAAAAAATGATGTGTTGAAAGGAAGGGGAAAGGGAGTTGATTCACCCCCTCTTTCCAATAGAGCATCCACAGAAGACCGTATTGATTCTTCTCCGTGCTGGCACCTGGCCACTCTGTGCTATTGAGGGAGCATTTCCGGCTATGGGGAATCAAACCTCAGTGCTATCCTCTCTGGGCCATCCTTTGAGCTGGCTGATGAGAGCCTACCTGACATGCTGCCATGTCTCAGGAGACACCTAAGTGTTACATATCCTGCACCGTAGCCCCAACATGGGAATCTGAGAGCCTTTTCTCCTTGTTTGGCTCGGGGTGGTTAATGGGTTCACCTGTGATGTCTTATGGCCAAGGTCAAAGCTGTCCTTCATGCCTGGCAGAAACAGACTCACATGAAGGGGTTTGTACCCACCAGGATACACTCTGGGCTGACAGGAGTGTGGGGACCCTTGCTAGTTGGGTGCTGAGCTGTAGGCCAATATATGGGTTGGTGTGTTGAAGGCATGGGACAATGGAAGAGGAAGTTAGGAATCCTCAGAGGTAAAATATCTGCATCTTTTTAACCAGTCAAAGCTCAGCTTTGGAGGGAGGGGACAAACTGAGTGCGATTCAGAGTCTGTAGTGGAGGAGTTATAACAAATCCCAGCTCCATTTTATGGACAGGGCATTTCTCAGAGCCTGTTCAAGCTGCTTGCTAATGGCAGGTCTTTCAAATGTCTACAAATGTAGGTGATGGAGGCTAAGTCCCATCATGTCTGAGGTCCTTACTCCTCATCTAGTGGAAGCTATGCCTGCCCAAGGCAGGGGGTTGGAACTAGATGAAGTTTAAGGTCCCTTCTAACCCAAGCTATTCTGTGGTTCGAGGGTATGTAGGGATGGGAGCAATATCAGTGATGCTGCATGTGGAGGTTGTGCCCCCAAATGGTCTCATTTGAGCACGTGCACAGAGTGACATCTTTCACCTGCAGAGCCATGACTTTAAGCTGTGATCAATAGCAGCTGGGCAGTGAGTTATGGGGTGGTAGGGACACTTGAATGAGGGGTGATGAGAAGAGCAGAGTCCCAGAAGCAGGAGGCCAGATAGCAGAACCTGGCTGCAGAAGGAAAAAGTTGTTTACAGAAAAGGTGGTGAGGCACTGGCACAAGTTACCCAGAGATGAGGTGGGTGCCCCATCCCTGCAGACAGCCAAGGTCAGGCTGGATGGGCTGTGAGCACTGATGGAGCTGTGGGTGTCCCTGTTCAGTGCAGGGGGTGGGATGGATGGCCTTGAAGGGTCCCTTCCTACTCAAACAGTTCTGTGCTTCTGTGATTGTAGGAGTAGATGGAATGGATTCATGGAGTGCTGCAAAGTCTTCCAGGCCCATCCCAGCAGGCAGCTGCACCACCTTTCCCATCCATTCTGCAGCCTGAGCTAACCCAGCTGCTTTGGCCACACGCCTTCCTTCTTAAGTAGAGGCCTTTCATGTTCTCCATTGCTGGATCCTCGTATCACTGCACAAGGTTAAATCCTGCCTCCAGGAGACAGTACTCTGCAGGATCAGAGGAGGCAGGAGAAAACAGGGCAGCCAAGATCGGGGCTTTGGAGACAGCATGCGATGCCAGCAGGGAGGGATTGCGTCTTTGCACTTTGGAGAGGCACTTGGGCAGTGAATGACAGAGGGGCTGAATGATTTCTCAGGGCAGGGGGAGCAGAGGGGGAGGAAAATCCATTCATACATTACTGGAATCAATAACCCCCACGTGTCATTTAAGCTGGCCTTCCCCTAGAGAAGTGCGAGATGGAAAAGACCTCTCCCGCTTTGCTGATGAGAGCAGAAACTGTGCTCGGGCTCAGCCAGAGGAAGGTGCCTGTAAGAGATTATTCAGTGGTGACTCCTGAGTCACGTCTAGATCAATGAGTTCAGCAATTTATTGATGCTTTTGGGATATATCTCGTCTGAGCAGTTACGATAGTCAGTGTTAATGCAAACACCCCCCGCGCAGCGCAGGGCAGCTGCCTTGGCTGCATCAGGCATGCAGGAGGCATTCGTTGGGCTGGGGAAGCACTGTGAGCAGCGGGAGGTCGAAAGGACGCGTGTGAGAAGGAAGGGCTTTCATTTCCATTTGTGTCAGGCGCTCACCTTGCACATCCGAAAGGGGACAAGAAGCTGATCCAGGAGGGGCAGGGAGGCAAGGGTCTTCTGAATTGCAGACCTCCCCCTAGCACAGCATTTCCCCAATAGAGCGAGGGAAGTCGCTTGACCTCCGTGCCTTCATTTCTGTGCTGAACTGCACGGACATCAGCCCCTCGTTGCTGGATGCCGTGCCTTGCAGATGCTGTTTGCTGGTACAAAGCTCCTGCGGCTGCATTGGTGTCACTTGGACAAACTGCCCGCCAGCACGTGTGCTCTGCAGCGAGCCGGGGGGGGGGGGGGGGAAGGGGACGTGCTCAGTTGGCTCCGCTGCCATTAAGCTCTGAGCAGAAAGCTCCTTTTGAATTGGTAGGAGGAAAGGAAAAAGAACGATTACTAGAATGCCATGCAGTACCACACCTGGGCTGCTTTTTTCCTGATGGTGACCGCTAGAAAGCATCTCTCTATTGCTTCATTATTTACAGTCAGTCTTAATGAGGAGCCTATTTAATGAAACAGCTGCAATTCCAGGTACCCATAAGCTCCTCTATGCAGCTTGCTTTTCTGTAGTGATATGTCCATACCCTGAGCCTTCAGCAGCTGGAATAAGTGCTGCGAGTAGGCAAGCTGCTGGGATGCTTGTTGTTAATCATGAGGATGGGAGGAGACCCGTAACATCACTGCAGTTAGCGCAAGGAATCATAGAATTATAGAATTGTAGAATGGCCTGGGTTGCAAAGGCCCACAGTGCTCATCCAGTTCCAACCCCCTGCTGTGTGCAGGTCACCAACCAGCAGCCCAGGCTGCCCAGAGCCACATCCAGCCTGGCCTTGAATGCCTGCAGGGATGGGGCACCCACAGCCTCCTTGGGCAACCTGTTCCAGTGCCTCACCATCCTCTGGCTGAAAAACTTCCTCCTAAGATCCAACCTAAACCTCCCCTGTCTCAGTTTCAAACCATTCCCCCTTGTCCTGTCACTACCCACCCTCATAACAGCCGTTCCCCTCCTGTTTATAGGCTCCCTTCAAGTACTGGAAGGCCACAATGAGGTCTCCACAGATCCTTCTGTTCTCCAAGCTCAACAAGCCCAGTTCCCTCAACACAGGAGAGGTGCTCCAGCCCTCTGATCATCTTAGCGGCCCTCCTCTGGACTCATTCCAAGAGCTCTGAGTTTTTCTTGCACTGGGGGCCCCAGGCCTGGATGCAGTACTGCAGATGTGATCTAAGGAGCGATGCTGCTCTGAACTTGCAAACCATACCAAGGGGGAAAGGGGTTTTTCTGCAGGGATCAGCACAAATGTGCTGAGTTAAGGGCTCCTGTGCCTTCTGAAAGCACCGTGTCTCCTCTCTTGGTGGCTAACCACATCTTGCAACCTTGGAAAAGCCACTCTGTGGGGATGAAGCCTTGTTTGATTCTCTGATACCAATGCCTCAGTATCCCCAGGATACCATGACATCCAAATGCAGTGCAGTGTCTGCACATGTGTGCGTGTTTGCAAGCCTGCAGTTGTACTCACAGCCCCCTTAAAGAACAGATTACAAACATGCTGTGCAACGCACCAGTGCATTTCCTCTGACCAGGAATAGCTGATGAGTAATACAAAGCGGCAGAGGTAATAAATATTGAAGAGCTGGATAATGTTGAAGTTCTGTGTAATCATACGATCACAGAATGGTTTGGGCTGAAGGACCATGAGGTCCCTGAGGACCATGCAGGTCCAACGCCCTGCTGTGGGTGGGGATGTCTTCCACTAGAACGGTCTGCCCAAAGATCCTGGGTGATGAAAGAGCCTAAAAAGCAAACACCCCAAATCCTCCTCCACCTGACTACAGCCAAAATAGGCGTGATGACTTTTCCAGACCCTTCTCTGGTCCCGTCGGGATCCGTACGAAGGTGTGACTGACACGGATGGGCTGATAGCCATCAGACAAACAAGGGTTAAACTCTTTCCTGGCAGGCTGGGAGGACGCCGTGTGATTTCTGAGAGCCCAGAGAGGAAGGCAGGCCCCTGGTAATGTATGCACAGCTTCTGTGAAACTAAAAATAGCTGAGATCTGAGGCCGCTCTTCCAGGATTTCGCAGGCGCTCACCCAATTCTTAGCTCCTTTTTTCTCCAGCAGACAGCAAAGCGAAGGCGACAGCCTCGGCTCTTGTGCAGTGTCTGTGTGTCAGGAGCCCTGCTCTGGGGATGCTGTGACCCGACAGCACAGACCAGCTGGGGACGTGCTGCTGAATGCTGTACCCCAGGGCTGTGGTGGTCCCTTACGAGGCTGGGCTGCACCCCAGTGTCCCCACAGGAGGGTTTTGGTGGCCCTGAGGGGATCCGTTCCCTTCACTCTCCTCCTGAGCTCCACAGAGCCACAGTTCTGCATGGGAGTGCTGCCCAATGGCTTCGGATCCTACTTTGGCATGGGTGACTTTGATGGCCGAGGAGAGAGTAAATACTGTAAGTTCAGTAAATCCTACTACCTGTTCTATCAGGTGCCTAATGTCATAGCTAGAGATGTGACTCCCCTTCTCCAGCAGCTGATAACAGGAAACGTTTCCACCTGACCAAAGGGATCAGCTCTCCATCGTGGTTCTTCTTGCTTCTGGGGTCCACATCGGTTTTGGAGGGTTTAAACCCCAGGCTGCCTGCTGTCTCTGTGCAGATCTTTTGACCTGCTCTGCCAAAACTGGTCTGTTAAATCATCTGGGAAGTGGAAGACCCTAGGAAGAAGAAACCTCCACGGTATGCCTACATCTCCAGGGACCCACACTGCAGCCAATACCTCCCTCTCTACTGCTCTCATCCTCCACCAAGGGATCCTGGGGCCTGCAGAGAGCTGTAAGGACATGTCCCTGTCTTCAGCTCCCAAGCCAATGCAAACTCATCCTCCCCTGCGATATCTGGTGGCTCTGGGGAGTCTGCATGCTGCCAAGTTATCTCTGGAGACCTTCTGGGTTAAGTACTATAATGCTGCCCATCCTATAGAAAGGGCAAGGTGACTGTTTCCACGTGTCCCTGTAGTATCATGCCCTTGAATACTTACATTTTTGGAGCCCTCAGGCGTTTCTTTGGGTTTGCCCTGAAACTTGCCTTGCAAGGAGCCAAGACCAGACAGGTCATTCAGAAGACCTCCATTTGCTTTCAAGACCGAATCCGTTTTGTAATGCTTAGTGGACTGGGACCACTTTTATTTCTGAAAGAAGAGCCCTGACATTAAACTCCATTCACTCACGCAGTCTTGAAATGAAAATTCAGCCTGAGTTCAACTTCTTTCTTTCTGACATAAAGCTATTTAACAGCTTTGATTTAAAACAGAAGGCTTTGCCAGGGGCGATAGCAGTAGGTATCGGAATATAAGTAAATAAGGGTGTGTAAAATAGGAGAGGCACTGGAACTGCAGAATCGTAAAGGATTTGGGGAGAACCCGTGACAGAAGAGGGCATTTGGCTCAGTGCTGGGTTACGAGACCATCCCACGTGTGATAAATGCTGTGACATCTCTGCAGCACCCAGCGCTGTGATGCCCTCTCCAGCAGTCCCTGCTACCCTGCCTGCTCTTTTGCACGGCACAGATGCTTCCCACATTAAAATGAAGAAAAAAAAGGATTTTCATGCCATGGTGATGAAGAGGTCCTTGTTGTTTTTTGTTTTTTTTTTTCCTGTTTCAGGCAGTATGCTTTGTGAAGTAATTGCCAAGTCGAAACATAAACATGATTTCTACAAGCCCATCTCAGCACTGTAGTAACTCCCACTACAAAGCTGATCTCTGATGCTGTATTGATTTACTGAGTGAAGATCTGCAGGTGGGAATTCTGTCTGTCCCCAGGAGCCCCATGGGCCATGGGAATGCAGGCGAGGAGAGAGAGGCTGGGAAGCAGCTTGCAAAACTGCTAATGATGCTGATGACATGGGGTGGTGAGGCACTGGCACAGGTTGCCCAAGGAGGCTGTGGATGCCCCATCCCTGCAGGCATTCAAGGCCAGGCTGGATGTGGCTCTGGGCAGCCTGGGCTGCTGGTTGGTGACCTGCACACAGCAGGGGGTTGGAACTGGATGAGCACTGTGGGTCTTTGCAACCCAGGCCATTCTGTGATTCTACTATTGTGATTCTATGACACAGCCATGACTACCTGTGCAAACAAAGGGCTGCATGCCAGGCTCTAGATAAGCATGTTGTCTTGCAGTAACAGCCCAGATTTGGGGAAGTTTGATGAAGTAGTAGTGGAGAGTGGGGCTAATACTTATGGTTTGTTTCTCTTCTTCTGGTTGTGGTCTTTCAGTCTGTGAGTCAGAGACAAATATCTGCTGCTGCTGAAGGAGAAAGTCACGCAGATGAATGCCAGGAACAGCCCCCAGACTGAGCAGCATGGGGACAGACAGCACACATGTCTTCAGCCTCTGGCAGCTTTTGCTGCCGTGATGCCTCTGCCCCAGTTCTCTGCCCCGTGTGTCTGCTGGAGGTTGTGACCCCAGCACTGTCAGCAGGATGAAAGCATACCTGCTGCTGTGCCGTGAGGTCACAAAAAACGGTCCTAAATCTCTGCTTAAACTGCCAGTAGAAAGGGAATTGAACACAGGCTGTGGGCAGCATCCTGGAGGAGGCAATACAGTACGTGCTGTGCTCTACTGGCAGTGCAGCCGAAGCAGCTCCATTGCACAGGGGCTGGGAACATTACTCTGAAATTATAGAATCATAGGATGGTTGGGTTGGAAGGGACCTCAAGGATCACGAAGCTCCAACCCCCTGCCACACTCATGGCCACCAACCTCCACATTTCATAGCAGCCCAGGCTGCCCAGGGCCCCATCCAACCTGGCCTTGAGCACCTCCAGTGATGGACGGGGCATCCACAGCCTCTCTGGGCAGCTGTTCCAGCACCTCACCGCTCTCATAGCAAAGAACTTCCCCCTGACATCCAACCTCAATCTTCCCTCCTTCAACTTAAAACCGTTTCCCCTTGTCCTGTCACTGTCTACCTGAGTAAAAGATTGATTCCCCCACTGTTTATCACCCCCTTTTAAATGTGGGTAGAATCTGTGGGGTTCCTGTCCTTGGGGATTAATGGCTGCACAAAGCCATGACCAGTCAGAAGCTGTCCCCATTTTGAGATGAGACTTGGTCCATAGACATCCAGGACTCCCTTCCAAACCAAATTACACTATCACTCTGTGATATGATCCTCCCTAATGTACGTTTTGTGAAATAAATCATATGCCTCTTCTGTGGTTGGTGTATAGTAAAGCCATCTGTGTTTTAAAACAGATTTAAACTAGCTTAAAATATGAAATGATTGCAGTTTCTCCTACACAGCAGAAGAGTGGCACTATCATTTTTTTTCTCGAGCAGATGCTACAGTTGCAAACAGATTGACTGAAAATGACCTTGTAATATAAATGGACGTTCAAATATCATCCCCTCTCAAATACATGCGTTTATAGAGTGAGGTTTTGAATCGCATGAAGGCAAGTGTTTTCTCTGAAGAGGCGGTTATTCTGAAAGTTAGAATCACAGGATCACAGAATGGCTTGTGTTGGAAGGGACCTTTAAGACCATCTGGTTCCAACCCCCTGCTGTAGGGACGTTTACCTCTAACCCAGGTTGCTCACAGCCCCATCCAGCCTGGGTTGACTTGACTTGAGTCTGTCTTGAAAGAAAACAGATCTTGACTAATGCTCTTGAGAATCTTGCTCACAGAGAAGCTTTCAAGCTAAGACAATGAAATAATTTTGGCATTGCATGTTCAGTGCTAAGATAGTGGTGTAAACTCTGTGCCACAGCAAGGATGCTGTCCTCCTCTGCTGGTTTACAGACGTCACAAATGGTGTCATGCCCTTCGTGTAAGAATCTCTGAAGCTTAGAACGAGATTGGTTTGTGTTTAGCAACATTCTCCTCAGACAAGCAAGGGAAGGCTTGGAGATTATTAATTATGAGGCGTGGTTTGAAGCAGTCACCTAAATAAAGGTTAGTTGTACACTATGGCATGTTTACTGGGAAAGAGAGGGCAGAAACTGCAAGGCAGAAGGGCTGAAATACTTGATGAACACACTTTTTGCTGCATTTTACTCATTCTGGGGTAAAATCCCCATTAAAGAAAAAATGCCAACGGCAGCAAGACGTGGAAAATATTGGTGGTAGGTGGATGGTTGGACTGGGTGGTTTTGGAAGTCCTTTCCAACCTTGGTGATTCTATGGTTCTGTGATTCTAAGATATCAGAGAGCTCTGAAAAATGAAGGCCTGATGAATGGCCCCAGAATCCAGAAAGATACAGGCATGTGTGGTTGCCATGGTATATGAGGAAGATTTCAGGCATCCTTCCTTGCTTCTGAAGCGGCAAATGATATTTCCCAATTCAGAAATGGTCCCCAGCATGGTGTGGGCCCAGGACAGCCAGCAGTGGTGTAGAAAAGCCCCGAAATACCCTTTGGGAATTATCCCAGGGCCAGGAAATGCTCTCCAACATGGTTTGGATGCAGCCAGAGGAAGCAGTGCTGTGTCAACACTTGGATGGGGCCCAGGGTTACTACCTTGGTACTCCATCTAGGAACACTGATTGTCTGTGAGTCCTTATTTGCTAACTTGCAACACTATATAACAAAGCAAAAAACCCTAACAAATGTTGATACTGAGCATGTTAATTGCACTGGTAACTCTATGTTTGATGTTGATTTTTTTTTTAATAGATTGCATTTTACTTTCATATTCTCCTGTTGCTTGAGCGCTGCATCTTGTATTCCTTCTTATATTCGTTAGAATGAAAATAATTCATTAAAATTTAAAAAAGCAGGCCAAAGCCTCAGCTGGTGTAAATTGCTAGAGCCCTATGGATGCCAACTTGCTCCAGCTGAGATCTGGCCTTACATAACCTCATTTTAAGGCTGCATTCAGCCAGCCTCCCTTTCAAGCCTTCCAGCTGAGCGGTTCCACATGTCCTGATTTCCTTCCTTCCAAGGAGTGGGCTTTTAATCTGCAAACACCCTCTGGTGCATAAAGATAATGGCCCTCTGCAAGAGTTAGCAGGAGCTCCTGTGGAGGAGGAGGTGGAGGAGGTGGAGGAGGTGGTAGGAGGGTGAGCCAGCAGCAACTCACCCCAAACCATCCTTCTTCTCCCAGAGCTGAGCACCAGGGAAATGGTTGGTGCCACAGGATGGTGAGGGAGATGGTGCCTGTTCACACCGCGTGCATTGCTACCATGTTGTTCGGGTCATCACCATGCAGCTGTAGTACTGTGGGAGAGGAGAGCTGTCTGGAGAGAAATGAAAGAAGTTGTACCTGCTGCCTTCCTGGTCCTGATGAGCCTTAATGAAGCCAAAAGGGCATTGTAAGGTCCTGCAAGCGGAGTTAATTTTTTGAGCTTCTTCTTACTCCTAGTACTCTGCTTCTGGTCTGTAGGGAACAGTCAGGAGTCCGTTCATGTCCCTCTACTGTCTGTGATCTTCTAGGGTTAAAAATGAGCCCGGAGGGGTTAAAACTGTCAAAAGTGATCCTTGAGGTCAGAAATACTCTCATTTTTTTTCATCCAGGATTTGCTTCTCGGAAAGCAGTAGTAGGCTTGGTTGTGCTTGGTCAAGATGAGTTTCCTAACCTGGAGTTGTTGGGAGTGGTCTGAGTAGCCCAAATCCTATTACCTTCCATCTTTCCATATACCCGTGGTAAACTGGGCAATTTCAAGACCTGGTCATGGGCACTGTAACTTCATCAGGCTGCTAAACTGTTAGCATTACTACTAGATTGAGTATAGTAGGCATAGTAGTGCTCTCCCAAATAATAACCTCTATAGGGTTCAGGACCGAGCAGAGGCCAGAAATCACTCCCACTACTGATCTGAAGGCAGCCAGCTGGCTTGGGGTCATGACAGAGCTTATTTCTAGGGTCATCTTGGGCCAATTGGCCTTAGGTAAGGCAATCAGGCTCACATGCTTTGTTGACTGTTGTAGATGCATGGTGAGCTTCTTGACTTGGTCAGCCTGTGATTGTGTGGGACAGGCCATTAGGGCATTTCTTCCCTTAAAACACAGCCCAAGGGTTAGGCTGCTATTTTTTACAGTGCTTCTGTGGCCCTTGCATATACCACTGTCCTCGTCTTTTCCCTCAGTGGCTGGGGCATGCTCCTACACTTTCTGCGGGTGGTACTCAGTCACCTCTATCAAGAGAACAGAGCCAAGGAACAGACAGCATCCTGCAACAGTCCATGCTGTTATATCATCCATGCAGGCTCTGGCAACTTTGGCCAAGGCCAGCCAACGCAGATGTAGACACGTGGAGTCGAGTCATGCCAGCTGGCCAAACACTTTGGTCTCTTTTGTTTAATGGTACAGACACAGGCTCTGACTCCACAATCCCATCTCTGGGCATTTCTGCTAAGCAGTCTTTTATCATCCACGGGGTCCTATCCAGAAGTTATTTGACCGCATTTTTGCAGCTGATGGATTTCTCTCCTCCAAAATGCGCTTTGTCGCAGGACAGCATCGCCTTTGCCCTGCATGGTTTGTGCGCTGCTGCAGCATCCGTAGTAAATAAGCATGAGAGTAATTATACCAACAGGAATTCTGGGAGCCCTGCCAGAGCAGAGGGGACAGCCAACCCTTTGTGCACGTAAAGAAAAACACCCCAGCCCCAAATTAGTTCTGTCTCTTGAAGCTGGGATGGAACTCAGAACTAAAAATACGCATGTGCACTCAAATACACACACTCATAGATAAAAATAGCCAGCAAAAAAAAAAAAAGAAAGCCCAGAGTTAGGCTCCTGTATCCAAAATTAAGCTCTTAAATAAATAAATTAGCCTGATTTTCAAAAGCGCAGAGCGGCGAACGGCTTTCACTGACAGAAGGGGAAGCATCGTGTTGCTGAAGCTTGAGGATCAGGCCTGAATATGGATCTGAAAGTCTAATTATAGAACCCTGTTTGCTACTGGCAAAGTATTATTTTTGCCTGGACCAAGAGACGGAGTGGTGTGTCATCTCCTGGTGCTGAGGCAGGACTTGCCACCTTGGGAAGCTCAGAAGTCTGAAGGGTTTTTTTTCTCAGTGGAACCACAAGGGGTGTTAGGTTGAGATTGGGAGCTGGGGAGAGTCATAGAAGCATAGAATATCCCGAGTTGGAAGGACCACTGAGTCCAGCTCCTGGCTCCATACAGCACCACCTGGGTACAGTTGGCCCTTTTGGCTGCCAGGGCGCACTGCTGGCTCATGTTCAACTTGCCAGAACCCTCAGATCCCATTCCACAGGACTGCTGTCCAGCAGTCCCCCAGTCTGTATGTAGAGCCCTGCTTGCCTCATCCCAGGTGCAGAATCCAGCATTTGCACTTGTTAAACTGCATGCAGCTGGTGATGGCCCAGCCTTCCACTTTGTCCAGATCTCTCTGCAAGGCCTCCCTGCCTCTGAGAGAGTCAACATCTCCCACCAGTTTACCACTGAAACATCTGGGTTCTGCTCACCGTCTGTCTGGAGGACTCAAGAGAGCCTTTTTGGACATCCATGACTCAGTTTCCCCAACTATGGAAGGAGCGTGGTACAGCCAACCTGTGCAAAAAGCTGTAGGTTCAACAGTTAGGTGTGATGCTGTCATTGCTGTTGTTCCAGCTCCTGATGGAGTCAGGATCAGGCCATGCATTAGTCCAATGCATTTTGTGCAGATGCAGAAGGGGAGCTGCTTCTTGCTCTTCTTGAGTGACTCAGTGAGTCCATGGGTGCTTCCACCCCACTGGGGTTCTGCTGGGGCTGTTCCACCAGTGCCACCTGTGATCTGTGTAGCATTTTTCTCGAGTGTCGAGCCCCACCTGGTGGCTTTCCTGTGTTAGTTATTTGGCGTCCTCTGATTCTTCCGTCGGGGTCTTTAATTTTCTGTGGTTGTGAAGAGCAAACGGGAAGGACAAGGTGCTTGAACAAGGGTAGGGCTTGCAGAGCTTCTCTCCCCTCTCCCTGTCCTTGTTTAGAGCTATAGAGGCTACCAAGAGTTGCATGCATCCTTTCCTCACACTCTTCATGGAATGGCCTGAGTTGAAAAGGACCTCAGAGATCATTTTGTTTCAAACCCCTTCCTTGCCATGCAGTCCTGGGTGGCCAGGAATGATGTCAGCAGTTTGCTGGAATCCCTGTTTGTGAAGCTGGGAGCCCATCCCAGCACCACATCCCACCCCCATGCAGGCATCTGAGATGGGGCAGAGGGGATGTTGCTTTCCATTGACTCTCTCAGATGATCAGCTCTGGGGGTCAGCATTAAGTACAGCAATTGCTGCACTACATCTCAGAGCACAAGGTTACAGCTACTGCTCAAAATTAAAGAGAACCACCATTAGGTCATTAATATCAGCAAGAATTAGCAGGGAACCTGTTAAGAGATACTTACTTTCTTAAAATGCCATGAGTCTCGTTAGATCTGGGCAGCTTGTGCTGCCCTGATTTGGTCAACTCTGTTGACAAAGGTTGGCCAAAGGTTCTCTCAAGGGAAGTTGTATTCCTAGGGTGAGGCTTGCAGGTCTCCTTGCACACCTGCTATGGAAACAGAGACAATGGAGCAGTATCCATCCATACACAGCACCTCCTTCTAGTCCAGTAGGGCCAAAAACCTCAATTGCTGACCAGTGGCAAGCTGTGTGGCCTTTTGCATTCAGGGGTCACTTGTGCTGAAGGTGAAAATGCCATCCTGTTGCTCTGCCAGTGACGATATGCAGTCATATCTCTGAGGTTCATGAGGGAGGGGCCTCTGTGGAGTGCTGAAGGGTCTTAGGCAATCAGTGGGACCACCACCAAGTGTCAGTAGCAGCCTTTGCTATGTAGCTTCTCCTTTCCTCGAGAAAACAAACCAGAGGAGTTATTTCCTTGTGCAGTGTTCCATGAGCATTTCCTACCCCTCACACGTCATATTTGGGTGGTCTGAGTCAAAGATGTCCCACTTCTGCACTGCACAGTGAGGATGTTGTAGGTTTCTCAGATCCTCCGATCCTACAGGAGATGCTGTTAGAGCTGCAGAGACACCTGCATCCATCCCAGTCTCCCTTTTCCTCCAACAACTTCCCTCCCACCAACTGCTGACCCACAGCCCCGTTCCCATTGGATTTTGCTGAAGGCCAAAGTCTCATGCTTTGCTTTTCCTCCTGTTTCCTACAGGTATATCCGAACTATGTACCTGGGGATCCAGAGCCAGAGGCGGAAGGAACACCAGCGGCGTTTCTACTGGGCTATGATGTACGAATATGCAGACGTAAATATGTTGCGCCTCCTGGAAACCTTCCTGGAGAGCGCTCCTCAACTGGTGCTACAGCTCTGCATAATGATCCAAAAGAACCGTGCAGAAACATTACCATGTAAGTGGGCCCCTCGTCCTCCCCTCCCCATCCTCCCAGCCTTCCCCATGATCCCTTGCTCAGCTGCCGATGGACGCAACCTAATGGTGTTACGGGGCTGCCACTTTGGACAAGTTTCATTCCAGCTCCACTCTGCGTTTGCTGGGTAAAATTTGTGCTTGTTTCACTGAGAAAAAAACAGTATTGGTCAAAAGATGAGGTTCAGCTCTTCCAAACCCCGTACGGTCTGTTGCATTATCAGCAGGAGGCAGGCAATCTCTGTTGCAGTTGAAAGTGCCACCACTCGTATGTCATCTGGCACCGGGTGAACACAATCCTTCTGTGCCTCAGTTTTCCTCCTAACATCTATGAGATGATGATAAAGCTGGCCAGATTTGGCATTATGTTGTGAGGACAAACAGCTCAATGTTTATGCAATGCTCTGATGGTGTTAAGTGTTGTATAAGGGGCGTAGGAGCGTATAAGGGGTTATAAGGGGCTTGTAGGTTGGAGACCTTTTGTGTAGAGTGTCCAGTAATTAAGGTTGATCATTGTCATATCCTGTCCATAAGAGGATGAAGGGGTGACCATCATTCTCAGCAAACCCAAGAAAATAGAAGGGTGAAGTCAGTGGAAAGGAGTGTGTGGACACAAAGATGTTGTAGAGTAGGTATCTCTGGAGACACATAAACAGACGAGCAGAATCTTGGAAGCAGACACAGAGTACAGTTAGCCAATTCTAATGTCTTTTGCTGCAACAAGGTTCTGGAGCATGAGAATTCCATCAACTGGCCACCAACTGGTCTCCAGCTTGAGAGAGAATTGTCCCTTCTCAGAACTACCAGTGGTATCAGCTGGTGAACTGCTGGGTTATTCAGACCCTGCAGAATCTATGCACCTTAGATAGTGTTTCCCAGAGATGGCCTGTCTGTGGCATTGCTGGTCTCTCAGGGAAGATTCTTGGTGTTGATGTTGGAAGCAAGAAGACCTGTGGCTGCTTCGGTTTGCCACTTCCAGGCATGGCTGCCTAATCCACTGGACAGGCTGTATCATTTTCTTCCCCCTCCTTTCCTCCAGCCATGCAGTTCCTCCATTCCTCCACCAAAGTGAGCAGCTTGCTCTCTCTTCTGAGGCAGCACACATCCTCTCTCTGAGAGCGCAGCACAGCAGGTGATGCCCAGGGATGCAGGCAGCACAACTTGCTCAGCGCTCCTGGCACAGGTGCGAGGTTTCCTGGAGCTCCTCTGTGGCCCTGTTTTCGTCCCTTCCAACCAGCATATAATTCAGCAGAGGGAAATTAGTTACTGGGAGGATCAGTTAGGAACAGGAGTGTCAGAGATTTCCCTAAAAGCTGGCAGAAATGAAAGGAAACGGAAATAAATATTGCTGGGAGGTCAATGTGTTTAAAAATTCGGCTTCTTCTGACTCATGGTGTTCATGTGTCATGGGATAGGAGAGGCCAGTTCTGCTTCTAAACAAAGGAGAACATCAGCTGCATCACTGGGGGATGCACACTGGCAAAGCAACCCACATTAAGCTCAAGTATGGCCCATGCTTATATGTCCACACTCCAGCTATTCCTATATGACTCTTACAGTCTCTCGAGGATTCAGTCAGTGCTAGAGGATGGTCTGTTTACCATTTCCCACAGCAGACATCCCACTCTGAAGCTTCAGTCTTCCCTAATCTTAAGACTACAATGCCAAACCCAGTGCAGGAAGCCAAGCCAGTCTTGAGGAGCAAATGTCAACTCACATCTCCATCTCCTATCCAGTAGATACGGCGTTAGTGCAATGACTATTAGGACTTTTTGCCTTTTCTTTTTGGTTCCCATGTTAAGATAGCTGTTAAGGTGAGAGGATTGAATCCATTGGAAGTGCTTACTTAGACCAGAACATCTCCTTCAGAAATGTTCAGGAACACAGGGACAGCAAGGGCTGATCTTAAATGTTGTAGTTGCAGTTAGTAGGAAGCAGATAAGGATGAGATCAGATTTATGCTTTATTTCCTGGGTTCCATTTGTACTGGATGGACGGTGCTTTGAGCGCCAGAAGGAGCTACAGGTCTCCCTGTTCATTGCAGGGCAGTTGGACCAGGTAGCCTTTACACGTCTCTTCCAACTCAAAGGATCCCATGATTCTGTGGTTCTGTTCTGTGGCTGGGTAGAAGAATGAAAATCTTTACCATGCTTTGCAAGAATCATTTTTGTCTGAGAAGCAGATCTTTGAAAGGGCTGGGGGAAAAGTATGGACCTGTTTCACTAACTCAGATTGCCCAAGAATTAGCATTTCCTGCATGCTCTGACCCCACCAGCCACATAAGTGCTGGAGTTGGAGCTTGAGGTAAAGTCCCAGACTCTGTACACCTCAGGACATCATCTGCTGAGATTTCATGAAGGTCAGATCCGTTCCTTCATCAGAGCCTTGGCACAAGGCAGACCAGATCTCAGCTTAGCTGCTGTTGCCTGATGACTTGGGAAGAGCAGAAAATAGCACGGAGAGAAAAGAAGCAAGAACGCAGTGTACTCCATCAGGTCAGCAGATCTGACCTGGAAGATGCATGCTGAGAGCCTGAGCAGGAGAACCTCGTGCTGTGGCTGCTGGGACAAGTGGGTCTACATCAGTTCCTGAATATGTATGTGAAAGGAGCTGGTATTGGTATGCAGGCCCATTGCAAGCAATTCATCTGCTACAGGCGCAGCTGTCTGCAAAACTGGCAGTCAGTTCAGAACAGTCATAGCATCATTTCCATTTAGGTTGGAAAAGACCTTCAAGATCATCAAGTCCAACCGTCAACCTAACCTACAGAGTGTCATCACTAAGCCATGTCCTGGTGCCAGCGGAGGGTGAAGGAGGGAGGATACCTCCAAGATGTGGTCAGCCCATATCCAAAATGGCTGAAGGATTGGGCTGTGAGCAACCTGGTCTAGAAGGAGGTGTCCCTGCCTATAGCAAGGGACTGGAAATAGATGATCTTAAAAGTCCTTTCCAATCCAAACCATTCTATGATTCTACAATGATTCTTTTCCAGGGAATTTTCTAGAGGGAGCCGAGGTGGTGCGTTTCGATCAACCCTTTATTGTTAGGTAAGAGATGATGGGACTCAGAAGAAGGGGCAGCCCTGTCTCTCACTCCCTGTAGTTGTCCCCAGGCTTTTGGAGAGGACAGGATGGAAGGGTGGCCCATACCCTCAGATTCCTGGGCAGCAGTGGACAAAGGAATTCACCAATTGCCTTGGCTATCAATTACACAATGTATTTAGGAAGGAAACATAATATTAACAGCAACAAAAAAATGAGCCCAGAAACACAGATTTTTATTCCATAACTGCTCCTTATGGATAATCCATCTCCCTTCTTGCAGAGTAAGCTGCTGTAAGCCCACATCATCCTTCAGAGATGCCTGTTTCCCTGTGCTGAATGGCAAGGGGCATGTACAACCGACTTAAAGAAGACCCCCAGCTTCTAGGCAGTTGGTGAGGGAAGAGAGATGTCAGGTTTTTTTGCCATAAATCTCTTAAAGAGGTTTCCTTTCACTTTTTTTTTTTTTTTTCATGTGGCTATTTAGAATTTAATGAGATTTAACAGAATGTCAAGTGTTCCTTCCTGTCACGATACGAGTGTTTTTTGCAATGCTTTTGATGGGAGCTTGCCTGTGTGAGTGCAGGGTTTTTCCCCACCATAAGTATTGGCCATCCACTGACTCTGTGCTGTCTGCTGTGTAGCCCTGCTGGTGATCTGAAGGAGATTTTCAACATAAGCCTCCATTATCCAAAGCCCTGTTGTAACCTCCAGGATGCTGTAAGGCGTCTGCACTCTCTGCAGCCCTCAGTCTGAATCTGCCTGTATATTTAAGGAACGGCAACATTAGCTTCGTGTCATGGTGTCACTTGTTTAGGCTATGTGACATCATAACTACAGATGTGTGTTGGTTGCAGGGCTGTGGTAGGGCTTGCAAAAGACACAACCAAATCTTGTTGCTCCTCCCAAAGCAAAGTGTTGACTATTTAGGATTCGGGCTCGTCCTTTTTTGCAGGGACATTTCAGGATACTTTTACCTGCAGCTCTGTTCAGAAAACTGGATCAGTTCTTGTGGGGAATTGGAGGGAAGGGTACTGGAGGAAATTCAGTGAGCTATCTATCAGTTGTCCTTGCTGCCTGGAAAAGGCATTTCCAGCCATGCTGAGTGGGTTTGGGGTGAGTCAACCTCCAGTTGACTCAACACCTCTGCACCTGAGTGAGAGGCTTCCTGTGTGAGTGATAATGAGTTAGGTCTAATGTGAAGATAGACTTCTCAATTAATTTTCCCTGATGACAGACTGATAGTTAACCAATAATATGCTGTGAATAATGGCTTTGCTGGAAACTATATACTGTCTGGAATATCCTTCTAGATAAGAAATAAGTCTTACGGAATGGTTTGAGATGTAAAAACAAGGTGATATGTAAAGGACAACAAATTAATGGATTACTTCATAGCCACTTACTTCCCACTCATGCTCCAAAAATCAATGTAACCTCCTTAGCTGGGGCAAGTTAAAAAGGGAGCTTTAAACCTTTCAATGTCTCCTGCCCAAGGAGGCTGTGGATGCCCCATCCCTGCAGGCATTCAAGGCCAGGCTGGATGTGGCTCTGGGCAGCCTGGGCTGCTGATTGGTGACCCTGCACATAGCAGGGGGTTGGAACTGGATGAGCACTGTGGGCCTTTGCAACCCAGGTCGTTCTACGATTCTATGATAATAGAAATGTTTGTCTAAGAAAATCTTTGCCTCACTGAGACCTAGATAACAGGAGATAGGCTGAAGGGAAGGTCCAGCAGGGTCAGGCTATGGGCTTGGACTTGTGCTGTGTGCCAGTTCATAGGGCAAAAAAATACAACAATAAAACCTGTGGAGTTGGAGATGCTGGAGAGTTGGACTGCTGGAAATGGGAGATATCTATCCTACAGCCCCAGTTCCTTGTGACAGTTGAGAGGTGAGCAGAAAAGCAACTGCTTGAAGCCATGTGGGCAAGGAAGAAAGGACTTCACTGGGTGTCTGCTCACCGAAAGAGCTTGGCAAAGAGGAGCTGGGTTATTTTCTTTGAAAGCTTGCCCTGATTGAACCACAGTTTCCCTTTAAATGTTTGTTGACAAACCAAGGAGGCTCCAAGCACATGAGCAGCTCGCTCAGGAGGCCTCTCATATGACCCAAGTGCTTTGCCAGACAGGGGCATATGGCTCTGTTCCTGCCTTCCCCTCCCTCTCACCAACGCCGGATGACAGATAGCAATTTGGTGCCCTGCTTGAAACGAGTCGCTGGTCCTCTGCCAGTTCCCAGCAGCCTCAAAAAAGCCATCTCCACAGTTGGCAGTGGGCACTGAAACGTCTTGCTCTGACGTGCTGAACCCAACCCAAGGCCCAAGGCAGTGAGTGGTGTGGGGAAAGCTTGCCCTGTCATCAGCCGTATTGTACCGGCATGGGGAAGGATTGGGTCCAGGAGTCTTTGAAGACAGGAGCAGCTATTTTTTTCCAATGGGATTTTGGAGCAAGCCCAGCAAGAGACGTCATCCTTCTCCGTTCTCCTGCCCCCATCTTCAGCTTCTCTGTCCGCTGCCTTGCTGTAGCTCTTGCTCTGTTATTTTGGAGCGCTGATAAAAAAAACCTTCTGTTCCACATCACGTGCCACCATCACACACAGGACATGGCACAGCCAATAGAGATGAGTCACCATTCACAGGACAGCACTGGCAGGCGGCCAGCGCTGACGAGTTTAGGTTTTGTAGACTGTGGCAGTCACCAGGGGGGTTTGGCATCCTCAGAGCACTGCACGAGCATGAGCTCATGCTTCTCCTAGGAGATGCAAGCTGGGAAACTGAGGCACGGAGTGAGAGGTTTGATTAGCCTGAGGTCTTTTGGGGGATTTTTATGCTACAGGATCCTGGAGAGTAAGGTCATGCCAAACAGGTCCCAGACTGGAAATAAAGGCCTTTTCAGGTAATTTTGTGCTGCAGACTTTCTTGGAGACATAGCAGTGCAATTGGCTGGTAAATTACACAGAAATTCAACCCTTTCTCTTCAGGTTGCTCTATTGTGCTCTGGGGTTCATCTCAGGCATCCAGGAAACCATGATAACTCTGGATGAACAGGGAACAGATATCCACTGAGATGTGCAAAGGAAACCTAGGGAAGATGCAAGGCAAGCAGTAGGCAGGGACTTGTCCGTGTTTCTGTCCCTGACATAGATGGAGCAGTTCAGGTTGGCTTTGTTGGCTGGCTCCAAATTGCTGAGCACTAAAGGAAAGGACGTCTTTGTTTCCAAAGCCATCATTGTTTTTATGTGACCAGCTCAGGGTGACAGTCCTGAATCTGGAAGCGTAACAGATTTACTGAGTCAGTGGAAATCTCCTCCTGAAATGACTTTTGTCCTAAATGGCATTTGACTGACCTCATTGCTTGCTAACAGAGGGAGTCCAGCAGGCAGGGCCACTTCTAAAACACCCAAAGGTGCAAACAGACATTTTCATTGAGGGAGCAGGTGCATGGTTTGACCTCAGCCTGTCTTTGGGGATGGTGATGTTCTTTATCCTCTTTGAGAAGCAGTCTCCATCCTGTATATACATGAACTTCTGAGAAGACAGAAAGTCCCAGGAGAGACAAACCAACCTGAGGATGACTGAACTGGTTGATGCTGGCATGCCATTGGATTAAGGCCTGCTACATGTTGATCATGACATTTTCAGAGCATGCAGAGCTTGGGCAGCACAGGAAGAAACAGATTCCTGCTGTCATTCTTTGGAATCCATTTCCCTGGTGCCTGCAACTACCTCACTGCAAGATGATACCAGCTGCACCACATCCGTTTTTGTCACTTTGTCACTCCCCCTCACAGAAACACTCTTCCAGACTCACTTTCCCTATGCCAGCCCTGCTATTCAGCCCCAGGGCTGAGATCTTCCCTGTTTTCAGGAAACCAGTCCATTCGCCTGCAGTGACAGCAAGATAATTCCACCCTATACAATAGCAAATGTCCATAAACCATAAGGTGAGCAAGGTGTGCACTACTGACTCTTCTCAATGACTGAAGACCTCTTCCTTTGGCCAGTGAATGTGAATCACACTGGATTCCCTTCTTGTCGCTCACACGAGTCAAAAGCATTTCCAGGACTGAGATGAATTTGTTTCTCCAATGGCCCACAGGTCATTTGTGCTTAGGTCTAACCATGAACCAGAGGTGCTGTGCAGGGTCCATGTTTTGTACCGTCGCACTGCTTGGAAGTCTTGCCTTGCCATTGCCTCACCTGCCAGGAGCTGGCTGTGGGAGCTATATTTATAGCAGGAACTTCCTTTTCTAGAGAAAAAGAAGATCAAAGGATCTTGCTTCCCCGTCTGGTGATGAATCTGTTGGGTTTCATCATGTTCTTAGCCCAGAACACATCAGAACGTGAGCACAGCCACTAGATGTTGGTTATCCACATGGTTCAATGAGCAATGCAGTCCCTGGCACATTTTTAGCCCACAGCAGTTAGCACCAACCCCAACGATTCCCTGGCTTGTGGCAGATAGTAGAGCGGGCCAAGGACCATTCCCAGTGAGCAGTCTGGATTGGGCCACCCTGTTTCAGAGGCTGAGACAGAACCATGACCTGGATGTAGCAGTTAACAGAACTAGGCTTTGCTCAGTCACTGATCTCCAGGCACAGAGCCCCAGGTTTGAGATCTGTGCTAGGAAAAGAGATTCTTGAATTTACGTTTGGAAGTGGACAGAAGCTTTCCTTGGCAGGGCTGATGTGCTCCCCTGTTTTTCAGAGTATTCCAGTCCCACCTGCAAGATTTCAGTGTCCTTTCAGTTTGTCCCAGGCAGATTTGAATTCTTCTCCATGACAGTGGTTCTCACCCAAATTAAAAAAGAATATCAGGAGAAAAATGCTGTAGTAAATACCAAATGCATAGTGTTAAAATCCTAGAATACTGTATGTGTTTGTGGTAAGAGCTGTGTTGTTTCATGCCAACTATCCCTATTCAGAACACAGAAATGAGTGGGAAGTATTTTGTTTTAAATCAGACCACGTGTTTTTTTCTCTAGCAAAGTTTTTCCCACCTCGGTGTATTCTAGTAGCATTGTGAGGTGTGTTTCTATACCAGACGTTCCTATTAGTAGGGTTCAAATATTGTTATGTCTTAAAAAACATCTCAGTAAGGGAAGTTGGTTCGGATCTATGCAGAGTGTAAATCAGAAGTGACTGCTGGAATCTGTGAAGATATCTGAATACTCAAGAATGTCAGCAAATCGTATTCTTTCAGTTAAAATAATCACCAAAAAGGTGGTTCTTTTTCCTTCTGTTGCTCCAAGAAAGTCTCAACATCAGAGAGAAAAAATCTAGATCTCATCAAGCAATGGCCACTCAACACTGAAGACGTAACCAAGAGGCTACAGGAGCAGCTCTGTCATACTGGGGCATCTTCAATCAGTAGAGGCTGATTGTAGATCTATGCTAATCTACCAAGCACCTGCTTGGCTCTTTACATTTGCTGTAAATGGAGCTTAGATGGCTTTTCTCCTGTTTCAGGTGCCCATTAACATCTGGAGGCCTCGGGGCCTCAGCACTGCTTGGCTGGTGGCCATCCAGATACAAGGCTCTACTCAGGCTCCTCTAATTTCTCAGATCAGAACTGATTAAGAGACAACCAGAATGTACACTGAGAAAAAGCAATGAAAGGCTGTAGAGATGACTTCTGCACTTCTCTACTGGCCTTACTCCTTTCAGGTTGAGCCATGTTTATGTTATAGACCCATGATAGACCCTACAAAGATGGATTTTAATATGCATGCATAGATGTAGATATGGTCCTTGCTGAGGTGTTTCCAAGGCATTGTGATGGAACATTTCAACTGAAATCCCTTGGGGTCTCTTATGACACTCTCAGTCCTCTTGTCTGTGGTTGTTCAGTTTGGGGATTCAGGTGTTGGTTGATTTGGTGGACATTGCGTGTATGTGTGTGTGTGTGGTTGCACGTCTATTTTAGTGTTATCCTAAGATAGCAGTTAAGACATTCAGATTAACAGGAATTTAACTGACTGTCTTCATAATGACAGGGATGACTGCGTGGAGGGTAAGAGAAAAGTGGCATTTCATACAGTCTTTGAGAAAAACAGGCATATGTACGAGCTCTTGTGCTCTGCTTACAAACTGACTTAACAGGAAATCCTGTCTCCTTCTCACTACGCTCATTACCACTGCAGAATTAGCCCAGGGTATTTATTTATTCCTATATGGGTGACATTAGAAGCAAGAGATGCATGTAGCTAATGGTTCTGAGAGTCTTTGTGAACCTTGAAGCACACCTGCCCATGTGAGATTCAGCATGCCCTTCAAAGGGAGAATGACCTTACAGTAAGATACTGGAGAGGTATTGGCACTTGGATAGGATAGCCTGAGTCTCCACTGCTAAGGGATGGTTTCCAGGCTATGTGAGCCCCCACTTAAAGGATAACAGCAGCAATCCCTGTTGGAAACAACTCAAAGCCAGTGAGATCCTAACAGCAACATCAAAATGAGCTTATTGAAGTTCCTGGTTTATTGGCCAAACATCACAAAGGAAAGGCTTGTGTTGTGTTAACAGCCTGCAAATTGCATTCACTAAAGAGGGACTGTTTGCTTTTAGTTTGAGAGGTGCAGTGAATTCTTTTCTTTATATTTGTTTAACATTTAGATGTAACGTTCCACTTAACGCTTAAATGGAAGATGCATTTCCAATTAAGTAGCTTCTTGCCATAAATAATGTTACGTTAAATAAAAATACATCAAAAGAGACCTCAAAGGACAGATTAGTCTTGTTGTATGTCCTCTCTCCTTCTCTCCATGATTCCCTGCATCTCTGTAGGTATCTTTGCTCATCAGCAGGGTGTTGGAGCACTGTTTCCCTGCTTGTCCTTCAGTAGTATCTTAGTAGTATTCAGTAGTAGAATCTTAATATTGCATCACCTGCATTTCCCCATGTTCTGTTGGTTCTGACAGCTTCTGCTCTATGGAAGCCAGCAGCTGTGCTGCCCACCTGGAGCGAGGAACAGGTTTCCCCCATCCTCTCTGCTTTCCTCACCCTTCTGGAGCTCAGGGCTCTCCTCTGAGCTCTGGCGAGGATTTGGTAGATGCCAAGCCACTGTTATCAGGGTGCTTTTCATCTCTCTCCCTTCTAATTGCTTTGTCATTTCAGTTTGATCATCCACACTCCAGGCAGAGTCAATGGAACGAAAGTCAGAGAGGCATTTCCAGAGGGCATCTCATCCCTTGCCTCAGACAGCTCTCCTAGGGTGAGATAAGCACCGAGGCGCATGATGCAAGGAAGATCTTCATTAAGAATGTTGTAAAAGTGGGGGAAGGCTTGCCAGTCCTTACATGAAAGGTGATTGATAGCCAACATTTCCAACAGGAGATTTGTCACTTCGCTGAGGGTATTCGAGGTTATTCCAAAACAGAGAGCAGATTATCCCATTTCTGCTTGGCCTAGGGTGCTTGTGCCTCCTGCAGAAGGATCAGTGTCTGGCTTGCATCCATGAGAAGATACAAGACTGGATGGCCTCGGGGCCTGAGCCAGTTTGGCAGTTCCTGCGTTCACAGAGGATATGAATAGGAGGAGACATGACAGAGGCAGCCGAGATAACGAGAGCAGAGATCAGACGAATGTGGTTGGTCACCTCTTCTGGCAGTACAGAAAAAAAAAGGGGCATTTGGGAGAGCTGAAAGGCAGCAGGATGAAAGGGGAGAAAAGCAAGCCCTTCCGAAACACAATCCACAGTGAACCTGTGGAGCTCTGTTACTCAAGGCAGTGTAAAGCCAAAGACTTGGGGGGGGGGGAAGCTAAAAAGGATCCAACATTTCTGGGGTCAGTGAGGACATCTGCAGTCATCCTAATTATGTGGAAAGAGCAGGCTTTAGGAAGCATTCACATTTCAGGCCATGAGCCAGTTTTTTGGAGGGCAGCTCTCTGTGTATGCAGGCTATTCTGAGGTTGCCTTTGTATGGCAACCTGCTCCCCCTCTCCCTTCTCTCAATACAAGGCTCAGGAATGTGGGTGTTTCTTTGGTCTAATATGGAAGAGCTTCCTTGTGCTATCTTGGTCACGGATGGTCCTGAATAGAAGTTCAAAGCAAGCTTCATTATATCAGGAAGTCCCAGTGGGATTCAGTGGTAGAAGACCAGATGTTGTCCAGATCTACTTGAACGTTGGTTCTGGAACTGAGTTACTTGTCTTTACTGCCTACCTTTCCCAGTCTCCAGCGGTTTTCTCATGGACTGGTGATTCTGTCCCGTGGGAGTTAGAACAGGTCTGTGAGCATTCCTTGAAGGAAGGTCTCATAAGAGGTCCCTAGCAAGAGAGCAGATGCTGAGGATTTGAAACTCAACCCTTGTCCAAACTGCAATGAAACCAAAATGTGTGCCGTGAGAACCAGGCAAAGGACAGGATATCAGAACAGACAGTGAAAAACTCGGTGATCAAGTCACATCTCTTCTTAATGTCAAGCTCTGGCTTTCCATCACTGGTCACTCCAGCTCTGAGTGGAGTACAGAGGTAAGCTGGCAATCCAATGTCCAAAGGCAGAACCCAGTATAGAGTCAGAGTCAGATTGCCATGACAGATGGGCACCGGTCCCCATCCTAAGAAATGTTTCAGTAAATCCCTTTTACCCAAATGTCCTCTGGAGTTGAATGGATTCCTCAGCTCTTTCGGAATGGGATCCATCCCCCCTTGCTTTGCAACTGAATTCGTCTTAAGACAGCTTAACCTTCATTTTAAACTGTCCAAATGCAGTTGACACCCTTTGTAGTCACTGGATGGAGGAAGACCCTCCAAAATGGTGGGTTCGTTTATCTTCCCATGTCTGAGATGGGTGAAGTGAGTCAACCTGATGGGAGGTTTGGTTTTGAGCCGAAATCATCCTTTCCATTAAAAGCAGACAGAGGAATGGAGAAGTTTCTGCCGCCGAAGTTACGTGCAGCTCATCTTTTGGACTTGGTTTTGACTGCAGAGTTATTTTCAGAGCGTATAGAAATAGGTGGCACACAGAGTGAGTATGCCATTCCTGGGTCAGAGTCATGAATGATGTTAGTGTTCACCTGCCGGAATGGACTGGGGACACAGTGGGGAAATTGGCTAAGGAGAGAAATTCTGTGGAGAAAATGAATGGCAAAACACTCTATGCACCCCCTTATTAATTTCTTTAATGGTAAAGATTCGTATTCTTCCATTTTGAAAGTGAAAAACAAAGAGGAAGAATGAAAGAAAGAAGACGAAAGTTATTCCTTCCTCTAAAAGGAAATTAAAAGAAGAAAGACCAAGCATCAGACTCTACAGGAACAGATGGAAATTAGATCTGGAGTCTGATCCTGATCCCTTTTGCCCTGATGCAAGTAAATAACAATAATGGATTAAAAAGAAGGGGAGAAGAACTCTCAGGGAGTGTTGTAACACAAGCAGAATCTGGCTCCATCTCTTTGGTGTAGGATCACGCCCTCTGTGTGCATCAGAATGAAGGCTGTTCCTAGATTCATGCTGAGCTTCAGTAAGGAACGTGCCACCCAAAGGGGAAAACGCAATAAGAGGGTTCACTGCACAGAGCATGAGCAGCCAGAGAGTGATGGGGAGGACCCGAGATGTAGCATGCTGTGTTAAGCAGGTGCTGCCTTCATGCAGAGCTTGATGGAAGGGTTCGTGTCATGCTGAGCGCTTGCTGTCCAGCCCACCAGAAAGAAACGCTGGTATCTTCCTGGTTTTGTAAGAGAATCTGCAGGAGAATTAATGTCAAAGAAGAAATAGAGAACCATTTAGGCATCATTTTCAGCTTTAAAGGGACAGGCACCACAGTAAGCAAGTAGGCAATATGCTGTACAAACTGCATTCAGATTTCCCACAGCAGATAACCTGCAGAAGAACACACTTTTTGTGGAAAACCTCTCGCTTCTGTAGAACAGAATCATAGAGTTGTAGAATCACCAAGGATGAAAAAGATCTCCAAGTTCATCCACTCCAACCATCCACCTACCACCAAGATTTCCCACTCAACCATGTCCCTCAGTACAACATCTAAGAGTAGCAGTGTGAGTAAGTGTAAAATGCATATAGTGTTCATTTTAAATATCATTTTTTTGTATGCGATTTGTCTACAGCTGTTATTAGACAAGCTGTAAGGCCATGTGCAATTGTATAGCATTAACAAACCAGATAGCCTAAGATGTCTTTCCATGCACTGCTTTTGTTCCTAAATATTGGAGGGCTTTAAGAACAGCAGTGGCCATTTAAGAGGAGCCTTTTGTTTGAGTCTCACTTGTCGATGGATGTTTTTCAGAGAACTCCATTACATTTCTAAGGTGACCTTTTCTTTCTCTAGGCCATCAGCAGGAAACAGAGGAAACAGCCTAAAATTCACCCTGCCCCCATGAGCTTCCATCAGGCTCCAGGACCCTTCTTTTAGAGGGGTCTTCTTTTTCTCCTCTCTTCCTACATCTTGCCCTTTAGACCCTTCCCATCTTTGGAGCCTTCTTTTGGATGCTCTTTAATAGTTTTACACCTTTATTCTGTTGTGGCACCCAAAATTGTACACAGTACTCAAGGTGAGATGCAGTACTTAAGGTAAGTCTGCGATTATTTGAGAAGCCCTGAGTACCATGCCTCATTCCAGCTTCCAGCTCTAAAATGTTATCTTCTGTATGCAAGCTTATCCTATCTTCTAGCTCCACTGGGAGGTCTTGAACAGCCTAGAGTATCTCAAATGGTATATGAATCATATCTCAAATGGTTGCACTTAGCCCTCATTCTCCATTGAGGCATTCCTCAGCCAGGGACACCTCAAGGTGGTCTCTATCAAGGTAGTATCTCTACCAAGGTCTTGGTATTTCATCTGTCAAATGGGGGCACTATAGAGCTTTGCCTCACTGTGCTGAACGTAAGGTAGATGTCTCACTGTAGGGACTTTGGGGCACATCACTAAAGGGATCTGGGGGACTAATTCTTGTGATGTGTCATTCAAGGCACATGGGCTTGACTCTTCAGTAGAGCTGACTACAGCCTGTGAGTCACCCACTGCTGCCTAGCGGGTGATAGCAGGAGTTCAAGGGCTGTTGTATAGCCTGGTATGGAGAGGTTTGAGATGACACAGCCTATGTCACCCTGGTCTGTTATAGGCAGGTGACATGGACCTCACAGGTCTGTAAGGCTTCCAGTCCCATGGTAGGTGATGTACTGCTGGCTTAAGAGGGCCCACATAGGCTCAGCAAAGGAGGGCAGGTAGTTTCTACTCCCAAGACTAAGCACAGAGAGGGAGGAGTGGGAGTGGGGTTTTGAAGTGACTTCAGTTTCAAACCAAACCCAGCCTGGATTTGATAGACAGACCTTGGAGGGGAGTTGAAACCCACTCATGCACCTCATGAAGGTGCGTCAGTCACCATGTGCAGAAATTAAAGTAAAAATAAGAGAATACTTCCCTTGTGATCCAGCTTGCCAGAACTTTTTGTTAAGTGGAGACTTCTCCGTAGCTGTTCAGAAATAAGGCCTGGGAGAAGTGAAATAGAAAGAAAAAAGTCATCCCAGAGTTTGTATCCCAGAATATCCTATTGTATTAAGGAGTCACAGGCTGGAATTAACAGGGAAAGATGGGAATGAGAAACTCATGGCCAAGATGGCAAAAAATCAAAGCATGCTTTGTCATTTAGGCTTGGATAGAATAGCCAGGGAATGATTTCTGTGGCTGGCACCCCAGTACTAGAGAAACCTTCATATTGCTCCGTGGTTCTTTTTGATGTCTGCCTACTGATTGCATCCCCATGACACCCAGCTCAAAGCTGCATTCAGCACAGAGCTGTGAATGTTTTAAACAGTGGCAAGAGTCTGTCAAACTGTCTGGAGATACTTCATTCCCCTCCTCGGATCAGAGCACAAATGAGGATGCAGCACATATTTTGGTAAGGGTAGGACTCATCCTGCCTGCCCGCCAGTGTTTACAAGTCCACACACTCCCCTGTCAAGGATGGAGACAGACACTTTGGGAGCATGAGTCAACCCCCCCTGTCCCACACGTGGATGTTAGGACAGGGTGAATCACTTTCTGGGGGTGTCTGCCTCTCAAGGATACGTTCAGATGACTGTCAGCAGGCCTGGTACCATGCAATGTGAGTGACTCAACACCCATACTCACAGCCAGCTCTATGCAATTTACAGCAAAGGCTGTGATTAGTGTAGGTTTATGCACAGAAAATGTTACAGTGGGAAAAGCTTTTATGTGTATACTGGGTTTTTGTTTCTGATGCATTTTATTCCTCTCTCTCTACTAGAATAAATGAACTCAACTGAAACATTTTTAAGCCTGCGTGACACATCTGCCTCTTGTGGGCTGGCACTGCTTGAGTTTCATTGTTCAGGTACACCTAATGCTGTACATGTTTCTAGTATTGCAGCACTCACATAAGCCAACACCTGACTTTTATTTCTATTAATCATGGAAAGTTTTTAAACTGAATGGCTAGAAGAGATTGCAGCAAGTGATACTTACACACAGTGTGGCAATTACCTAAAAAACCTGTGACATTTCTCAGGCTTCCAAAACTGTTTATCATGTCAAAAATATAATGCACCTTTGAAAAATCACGCAGGCTGAAAATAAATCTGATCTACAACTTTTTGGGGCTGCTTGCTTTCAGAAGTTCCCGTGCTTCCCCAGGTTCTGTACACATTGTTGAGGCCACTCTGGAGTGATGTCTGAAAAGCCACAGGTCTTCCTACTGTCCCTATGGGAGACTTTCAGGCAGAAAGAGAAGGGAGAAGGAAGGAGGATTTGAATGTATAGGTGATGCTTCCAGAGGAATTTTTGGCAAAGCCTTGGTCAAACTATTGCTACCCAATTATTTGTCTTCTCAATCATGTATCTTAGTCCATCACCAGTTGCCTCACCTGCAGGGCTGTTGAAGTCCAGAGATCTGCAACAGATGCAAAGGAGTGATATGCCAGCGGCCTTTATTTTCAGGAATCTGTCTCTTAATTTTTATGATGATGATTTGCTCAGTGATTTGTTCAATTTACCATTGTGATAATCAATTGTATTGTATTTTTAGAAGATTATCACACTCCTGGAGTGTGACAGAGTCCTATCTTATCCATTGAAGCAAATGAATAAGTTTAAATGTTGGCTTTAATGAGGAATAAGACCGAGACTCTTCGGAATACTGTGGGATGCCTGCCCCATGCCACAGTGCAGGGGCACAAGATGGTAGCTGAGGGTGTCCCCAGTGCAGGCAATGACCTCACTGGTGGGAGTGGTCCTGTAGGTCCAAGAGCACTAGGCGGAGCTGAATGGTTCACTAGCTGTCCCAGATAGAGCAAGGAGATGAAAGAGATCCAAGGTTCCTCAAGTGGGCCTCACCAAGACAAAAAGGAAACAGACGGGGCTGGAGGCATGACTGTAGGGTTGGTCCTATGTCTGTTCTGGAGTCAGTGATGGAGGCGTGCTACCTTCAGTGCAGGTCTTCAGTCTGTCCTGGAAATAGGATTTCCAGGACTCCAGGATTGCTGGAGCAGTCAGGTTCTGTGTTTTTGGACCGTCTGAGGGGTACTGATGGCATCTGTATATTCATCTGCTTGTGACTACCAGTGATAAAAACTGATCAGCTACCTATTTCTCCCATTGGTGGATGCAAACAGAGGTTTCTGATCAAGGCAGAATCGCTTACAAGTTAACGTGAATGCGTCTTGTAGGAAAGTATTTTAGATTAAAAAGGATGTGAAGGAATCATAGTTGTTCTGCTCTTCCAAGGATGTGCTTCAAGATGGATCTCTTTTTGCAGAAAGCAAACTTCATCCTTGGGCTGCAACCTTTCGATGGGATCTGAGTTTCAGATTCTCAGATGTGGATGTAATCATGATGAGGACAGAGGCTGTTTTTGGTAGGAAGGGCAGGGCTGGGGTGGTGTAGCAGAGCCCACTGCTTGTGAATATCAGCATGGGGTTCTGCATCAGAAAACTCATGAATGTAGCATCTATTGCAATTCCCACACTGATATTTCTGTATTTCTCTCCTCCAGACTGTAAGGACAACCTGGCGTGAGTTGAACCTTTGGGCTGCTGAGCCTGCCCCAGATGCAATAATTTAGTGAGCAGATGATGTTTTCAACCAATCCTCCTGTCTAACTCAGTGGATCTGTGTGTCTTCCGGCAGGTGTGTCCTCTGTGGCCTCCCTGATGTCCCTGGCTTGGGTGCTAGCCTCCTATCACAAGCTTCTTCGGGACTCTAGGGACGACAAGAAGAGTATGAGCTACAGAGGGGCCCTCATCCATCTCTTCTGGCGCCTCTTCACCATCTCATCCCGAGTTATTTCTTTTGCTCTCTTTGCTTCCATCTTCCAGCTCTACTTTGGGATCTTTGTAGTGGTCCATTGGTGTGCCATGGCTTTCTGGATCATCCATGGTGGGACAGATTTCTGCATGTCTAAGTGGGAGGAGATCCTCTTCAACATGGTGGTAGGGATTGTGTACATTTTTTGCTGGTTTAATGTCAAGGAAGGGCGGACTCGATACAGAATGTTTGCGTATTACACGGTAGTCCTGACGGAGAACGCTGCCTTGACGCTCCTTTGGTATTTTTACAGAGATCCTGACACCACTGACTCATATGCCGTGCCAGCACTGTGTTGTGTCTTTCTTAGCTTTGCTGCTGGGATAGCTTTGATGCTGTTATATTATGGTGTGCTGCATCCCATGGGGCCAAGAGCTAAGATCTTTGCCAGCTCCTGTTGCGCCGAGCTGCTCTGGGGCATTCCTTTGCCCCCTGATGTTGAGCCCATGGCACCCCAAACCCCTGGGTACCGGGGGGCCCAGGCTACGCCCACCAGAGCGGTCACGGAGCAACAGGAGGAACTCACAGCTGACACTTGCTTGCCCGTTTTCCAGGTGAGAGCAATGGTACCATCTACTCCATCTGGGCGACCCTACCCCCCCGAGGGGCCTCTCATTAAGATTGACATCCCAAGAAAGAGATATCCTGCATGGGATGCTCATTTTGTAGACAGGAGGTTAAGAAGAACTATCAACATCCTCCAGTATGTCACCCCCACAGCTGTAGGTATTAGGTATAGAGATGGACCTCTCTTATATGAGTTGCTACAATATGAATCTTCACTTTAAAGCTCCTTAAAGCAAAAGTAAAAGAGGGGACCTTATTTTTGTTTACGGTAAACACAGATCATGAAACAAACACAAACCTTCAGATAAGCTTTCTTTCTGGTTGCTGTATGTATAAAAAAAAAAAAAAGAAAAAGATATTCTCTATGTTTTGTAAGTAAAAACAAAAAGAAAAACTTTTCTTTTGTTTTTTACACACAAGAAACAGTATTTCAACTTCCACACCTAGGATTCACAGGTGGAGAAGGAGGCATCTCCACATCAGTTTTATACCGTACACCAAGTGTAGAACATTATTTATGGGATTGGTGCTGATTGAAAAATAAAAAAAAACAAACAAACAAACCTACAACTGCCTTATGCCCTTAGGTGCTGAGTTTCATTAAGTACTGTCACCTTTCTCATGCAAAACTCTTTAATGATTATATGCCAGGAAAATAATGATAATAATAATAATAAAAGAAAACGTGATTGAAATACAAACTTTAAAATTAATAAGGAAAAAAAAAAAAAAAACAAAGAGGAAAAAAAAGAAAGAAATTAATAACAACAGAAAACAAAGAGAGAGAGAGAAATGTCCTAAAATATGTCATTGCTCTCATTGGATTTAACTTAAGTAAAAAAAAACAAAAAACAAAGAAAGCAAGGCCAAGATACCCCAAAGGAGATTGTTTTTTTTCTAAAGGCTAAAAGACAATATCAGGTCTGCACCTCCGGTTGGTGGCACATTTGTGACACTGTTTGGCCAAGCCCGCTCACCTTGCCCAAGTCGTGTTGTAAATGTGGCCCTGCTGGGGAGCCGCGTTCCTCCTGCAGGTGGCCCATGCACCGTGGTCAGTTTGCAGCAGGGGAATGTGGCAGTGCACAGCTGATCTTGTCTTGAACGGCTGCACATGCTGATGCCCACTGGCTTCAGTGGAATCAATAACCACCACCAGAGCCCAGAATGAAACCGGCCATGTTGATCTCTGGAAAATAAAATAAGAGATCTCAAATTGTGAAATTTTATACCAAAAACCTATTGAAGTATACCTACGCATCTCTAATAATTTCAGTAATAATAAAACTCAGCATAGTAGCAAAAAGCGAGTCAATTTAAAGGCACAATACTTGATCAGTGACTGGCAAAATAATTTGACCTACTGTATCATTTTAAGGCTGTGAAAGGCATACGTGTATTATTTGTAATCTCGTGTTAAGACCTGTCACGTCTCATTCAGTGCGAGCCTTAAAGTGATTGTAAAGCATCCTTTGTTTTATTTGGGGCTTTTGGGGGTTTTGATTTTTTTTTTCCTTCTGTTTTCTTTTTTTTTTGTGTGTGTGTGTGTGTTTATTTTTTTTTTTTTAAGGAAAACAAAATCTGAAAATCGGGATAAGCAAACGAACGAACAAACAACACCACAAACAAACAACAACAGGAAAACAAAACAAACAAAAAGACAACAAACTTCTTCAAACGGTAATAACCTGTAAACTGACTCAACGTCTTGAGATGATTTGGTGCTTTGTATTTTTGTTGATGTTGTTGTGATTTAGCTGAGATTTCTTCGACTCGGTACATGTGGGGAACTGCTGATAGAACTGTCTCGTGTCACCCTCGACTGTAAGTACATGGCAAGAAACACCGCAGGAAGCGTAGAGGGAGCATCGTGGTGTAGCTTAGCCTTCCCACCGCAAGGAGATTCTGCCGCCTCCGATCGTGGCCAAGGGTTGCGTGGTTGTCTTGACATTTCCCAGTAACCCACCCGCTGTCAGACCATTCGCATCTCTCGACTTCTGTTTCTGTGCTGGAATCTCTGCTTCGAGTTAAATCACAGGGTCGCGTCCACCCACCGCCCTTTTCCTTTCGGAGAGTGTTACTCTTTCAAAGGAGTATTCCCGTTTCAGGGCATCTTTTCAATCCCGCCGCCCCTCTGCTTGGGAGGGGAGAAGCAACAACAACAAAAACGGTATTTTTACGTGAACACTGTAGTGTTTTCTCTGTGTGTGTTTGCAATTTTTTATTCCAGAAATACTGTAACTGTCTAGGGTGCAAAACTCCCATGCTGACCTATTCTGGAGAGAAAATCAGCAAGGGGGGGTATTTTTTAATTACGATTATGATTATTATTATTTTTTTTAATTTGAAGAATCAGTTGTGTGTTTTTTTGTTGTTTTTTTTTTTAAATTACAGTAGCATTTAAAGAAACTCATTCAAATTTTATATATAACAGTTTAAAGAAGCTGAATGCTTTCTTCGCCTGAATATACCTGAAGAGAAACATTTTTTTCAGTCAGTGATCCTTTGCAGTATTCTGAGGAAAAAAAAAAAAAAAAGACTTTTTTTCTTTTTTTTTTCAGTTGTGTCATTTTCTTTTGTAAAGAAACTTTTAACTCGTGTCCACCCCTTTTAAGGAGGGCAGGACCCATTTGCGCCAAACTAGAGACACATGGCAAAGTTTGTACAAAGCCAAATTGTCACTGGTACTGTAATTCCCAGTCAAACTCCCATTTCAGGCAAACGTATCTGGGCTCTGATTAGAACTGACGTGATGGCCACATTTTCATGCAGAGGGAGGTGTTTTGTCCTGTCATCCATTACCTAAATTCCTGATCCCTTGTTTATTGTGCTCATATACATATCTATCTACCCTTATATATATTTGTGAAAAGCTTCCATTTGCTTTCTCCATTGCCCATATCCTATAGTCAGTCCCCTCTCAAGCATCCTACTAACGCATCACCCTGTTTCTTCCCCAATCAGTTTGTTGTCTCTACATCAAAAGAGGTAATTTGTGAAGTGAACCTGCCATCCTCTGAGCAATTTTGCACTGCTATCATTAAAAGACACAAGTGCTAAACCCCTGACAATGACCCTGATTTCTCCTCCCAAGATTTCACTTGTTTCTTTTTCTACAAGGACTCACCCTTAATACCGGTGTAGATACAATCTAATCTGCTTCTCCAAGCCTCACACCCTGGTTAAAGACTCTCTTTAGTCCTTCCACAAAGAGTTCTCATCTACGCATCTAACTTTTCATCTGCACAAGCATGAGAAAGGAATGGATGGGCAAACAACTCCACTCTTCCTCATGGATACGTCCTCCAGGAGACAGCACCCTCATTTCCAAAAGCACCAAGAGAAGGTTGCACACCAAGCATGTCAAAGTTTAGGTCTGATTTGGAGAGGTGAACACATCTGACGGAACAGCTGGACCCTGCCACTTCTCACCAAGGCAGTGAGATGAGCCACTGTGCCATGGTACGCTCATTGGGAGTCAAAGAGGAGACCCTTCGGTGCTGCCTGACCTCGGGAGCACCTGCAGCCTGCCTTCCCTCAGGAATGAGACCCTCACTCCAGACCACCACACCGACAGCCGTCCTCTCTGTCTCACTGCAAGAGCGGAGGGGCAAACCACTCCAGAAGTGACCTTACTTCTCAATACAGTGCTAACTTCTCACAACCAAACCAGCTTGACTTAAGGGCTTGACTCATTCCTGCTCCAAAGTCCTCCTTCTTCGGGTCTCGTTGTATGGATAACAACAAAAGTAGGTGCTTCCGCTGCGTGTTAAGACTGTTACATTATCCCTAGCCACATAAACTTTCTGCCTCTGCTTTGAGTCCTTGCTTTGAGTGATGTCCAATGGCATTTTGATTTAGCAAAAGATTTCCAGTGAGAGCCCATCCCCAATCTGAAGAACTATTTCTCTTTGAAAGACTTCATTGCAGCCTTAAGGTGCTCTCCCACCACACCCAACGGTTTTGGGGTGGTGACCATCTCCTCTAGGGACTGTCTGTAATCATGTTGCCAAACAGCACCTTTTGCCAAGCGTGGAGAGCAGAACTGCCCCCATCTTTTTGTTCATCGTAATCCCAAAACTGAGAATCTTGTCCTCACCTTTTTTTTTCTTTTTTTTTTCTTTTTTTTTTTTTTCCCCAGACTTCCTTTCGTTTTTGGAGTTCACTCTGACAGGATGCTTTGGTTTCATTTGTTTTTTAACTCCCGGTAGGTCAGCTATGCCATGTCCCAGCTTCTTGCCAGAAGGTACTGCTTGAGGAGTTTTTTGAACTGGAGAAGTCTGAGCCTGTAATTATTTGCATCACAAGCTGCATGGACAACTTCTCTGCCATGTTTGTGCTGCTGAATTCACCCTGGGACCATCAAAATGAGCCATCTGCACCATGCCAGGACAAAGCCAGGGCTTCACCATCCCCACTGTTGTATTGTTCAGCTCCTCTTTGGCACGGTGTGCATCCACTCCAGCAAGCCTAGACTTGGGCACAGCTTGCACAGGCATTGATACTGGCCAAAGACCATCCCCGGTTGGCAGTGTGGATGTGGCTACGCTGTATTGAGATGGAAGAGTTTAGTAGTGTGGATGTGGCCAGCACGGTTGGCTTTGAGACCAGAATGGATCCTGGCAGTGCTTATTCTGCTAATAAAGATATATCTGTATGCCACACAGCAGGACTTGGGATTTTGAGAAGAACATCAGCTCTGGCCTGGTGTATTTCTGTTGTCTGCCCAGTTCGACGGACAAAATATTTCTTGGTTCTTTTTGCTGAGCTTATTTTGCAAGCAGTGTCACTTACATTGAGCCGATGTCAGTGCATCCATCTCCTCATCCAGGTCTGATGTCTGGCATGCTCAGTGTGGCAGTGTAACACATCTGCAGGAAGCTGATTTGGAGACTTGAGTGATTCAGACCAGACCAAGTCAGCAATGGGCATACAGGAGTTACAAGATCCCTGGCCATGCCCTCGTGATGCTGTGCCACCTACACAAGGTGTTTCTTACCCAAACTACATCTAATCTGGACTGCAGAAGAGGGGCCAGTGTTCCGTAATTGCCAGTGGAAAGTGCAAGTGAGCCACCAGTTTCAAGAGTAAATGTATATTTTGCAGTCTGTTGGATGGGAGCTAATAGTCCACTTCATCCTGTCCATCTCTGCACCTGCCAAAAACTCAGTAGCCATTTGCCTGTATTTTCATTTCGAGCTGACTAGATTCAGTGGGACAAAATGAATTTCAAACTTTAGTCAGTGTTCTGCTAAAACCCGTTTGGTGGTGCTGATAGGAAAGTGTTGCTGTTGACTTTCAGAGAGCAGCAGTCCCTTGCTCTTCAGATGTATTTTCCCATACACAAGATTCACTTCACAATGTATCCCTGCTCCTCATCCCTGCACAAAATTGCATGAACTGAGTCACCCATACCATCCCAGCATCACCAAACCTCCTGAAGAAAATGTGGTCTGAGGTCCACCCAGCATGATTTCATTGAAGCTCAGAGGTGCTTTGAAAAGGAAAACTTACTACTGTGCATTTGCAAAACCTTTTAGTGCCTGCTTGCTGGGCAGCTTGGGCAAGAGACCATTTGGAAGCTGCCAGAGTCAGTAAAAAATTGTAGGGACAGGCTTTTCTAGGATCTTCTGTTACTAGGTTAGCTTTCCTCTGGATTCTGTTCAGCTCCAATGTGGTCATGCAAAGTAAAACAAACAACAAAACCCAGACAAAATAAGGTCTATGCCAATCCCCACAGAAGCCAAGGCTAGCTGGTAGGGACGACATGAACTCAGTTGCTCACCCTTTGCTTGCTGCAGCTTGCATGCTGTTACTTTGGCAGTTCACTGCAGCCCTGGGCTTTGGGGATGGTCGATGCCCGGGGCTGTGATTGCTGTTTTCATTTTTCCTTGGAGCTCAGGTGTATTCTGGTGCAGAGAATCTCAGCCTGGTTTGAATGGGAAGATTGGAGGCTATCCCAAATAGACGTGGGCAAACCTTTCACTGTGTGCAGAGCGCATTTCCAGACCTTTGGGTACCGCTTATTTCTCTATGAGCGTGTTCAGAATCGCTTCATTGTGTTTGAACCTGGAAATAGCAGAGTGGTGGCTCTTTTCTGCTGTGGTGTGATGTGGGGGAAGGGAGGACCCTTCTTTCTGAGATGGAGATTGCTTGTGTTCAACCCTTGTTCCTTACTTGAAGCTCAGGCTGTAGGATAATGAGAAAGATGAAAAAGTGTGATGAAAGATAGCTGCGTATGTCCCACTGGCTCTTCGCTACCGAGGAGGGAGGCAATCAGTGACAATTAAATCTGCAAAATCTGAAATGAACTTGCCAGTCTAGTTGTTGGCAGCCTTGCCCATGGCCACGGGGTTGGAACTCGGTGATCTTTTTATGGTCCCCTCCAACCTGAGCTGTTCTGTGGTTCCATGAAGACAATCTGGACTTAAATATAAATTTGGATGTACACACAACCCAATTGGAATGAGTAGTGTTGATAAAATAATGTGGTCTGTTCTTTCCTGTTGTATATTTAAAAGAAACAAACAAAAATCCCCAAGCCACGACAACAAGAAAGCATTGCAAGCAGACAGAAATGATTTGAGTGCACAGACTTCCCTCTCTCCACTTTGGGACATGTGCAGCAAGGGAACTCTTGGGAAACCTGTTACATGCGGAGTTACTCGTATTTGGATTTGTGAACAGCTGTGTTGGTCAGATGGCTTTTTCCAGCAAGCGTAGCAAGGGACCGTGGTCGAAAGGTCATTGCAGGTTTCAGGGTGATGGGACTCCTGGGTTTCAGCCCCAGGTCTGCCACGACGTCGCTGTGTAACCTTGGGCAAGTGATTTAACCTTTCTGTGCCTACAGTTTACCCATCTGTATACATGGGTATAATAATATTTACCTACCTCACAGGGGTGTTGTGAGGCTTAAGCAAATGCGTGCGGGAGGTGCTGTTATCGCGCCGTAACGTTGTCATTCTCCTGGGTGCGTGCTGTTATCAGGAAGGAGCAGTGAAGGGGTTGGTTACACCACGCGGAAGGAGATCCTGCCGGTCCTTGTGCGTGTCAAGAAATTGATCTTAAGTCTTTTGTCTCCCCCAAAAAAAGCAAGAAACGGAAAAAAAAAAAATGGTTGTGTGCCAACTCAATAGCCTTGCTGTCCCAGTCAAAGATAACAGCGCTGTTTGCAATATTGTTTTCTTAACGCAGCAGGTGACCTTTCCCTTTTCCTTTCTGTTTCTGGAAACTTGAAACTAAAGATCACAAAAGTATTTCTGAACCGAACAGATTACTAGTGAATACTTGAATTTCTTTAAAAGATGCTCTCATCAGCCACGGTTAATGTGCACTAATCTTTCAGTCATCAGCATCCATCTGAATACAGTGAAAAATTTGCTCACGCTGTTTTGGAATAGCCTGGACCTTGGTTGGGAGGCTGGTATTCTGTTTGAGTCTTGTAGGCATGGGAAACTGGAGTCTCAACTGAAAAACGTGAACAATCTGTTATTCTTTTTGGTTTTGCCTTTGGGTTTCTTGGCTGCCCAGGGACAACACGATAACTGCAGTTCACTTGGCCGTACGGTAGCTTTTTTCACACTGTTTCCTTCTGCAAAGAGAGAAGGCAGGTTGTGCAAAGGGAAACAAGAGTCAGTGCTGCTCACGTACAGCTCCTCTCCAAGTACCTGCTTCCCCGCCAAAAACACATCCAGAGAGACGAGACCAGGGCTGCCTTCACACCCATCCTCAACCAAAGTCCCCCTCGCCACCAGTGGGAGTTTTGGCTGCCGATGATGTGTCCTTCAAGGTGGATCCATCCCTGGTTTAACCCCTGAATGCTCACTGAAACCCGCAGTGATTCTCTCTAGACTAGGGGAGGGGTCTAGTTCATTGCTCCAACTATCCGGTAATTCAGAAGGGAAAAAGCATGTTATCGAAGCCTTTTCTTTTTCTGTTGTTTTACTATTTTTTAATGGTTTGAGTTTCCTGACCATCCTGTAATGTCTTTTTTGTTGTTTTTTTTTTTTTGGAAATGTAATGTGAGGCAAGGCTGCCTGCTCCCTTCCAGCAGCGCTTTGTGAAGCCTGCTCACGCAGTCCTTACTCAAGCAGAGCTCCTGAGTTTTGCGGTGGGGTCTCGCTTTCTCTCCTGTGTTAGGACTGGAATCTGGGCAGCGTTTCAGCAAGCCGTCATCTTCGCTAACCCAAGATTTGCCTTGCATGCAGCCAGAACAAAGCTGGGAAACCCTCCTCCACCTCCGCCTTCGTCTGCCGCGTCCCATCCCTGCCCCTGTGTGCCACCATAGAGAGGTCGGTCAGATCTTCTGGCTGCATGGCCTAGTCTCTTCCACATCGCCAGCCATGTAGCTGCAGATCTTCCCCCTGGGGTTGAGCACATTCAGAAGCTCTCTTCTTCCAGATGAGCCTCTTCCCCGTGAGCATCAGCTCCGGGGCTGCTCCTTCCCACCTTCGTCTCCTCCACCATTTGTTTTCCCTGTTTGAAGCACTCAGCTCAGTGCTTCTGTTTTTTCTTTTTATTGCTTCTCTTCCAAAAAAAAAGAAGAAAAAAAAAAGAAAAAAAAAAAAGATTGAAGCTGGAAAAAAAACAACACAGCAATGTAACTCCTTTGGTGCTATGCTAACTGCTATGTTCTACCCAACCAAGTGCTGGCCAACGTACAGATCGTCCCTCTTTGTCCTAACGAGCACCACACATCTGTGTCTTGAACAGGGATGAATTGAGAGGGATGAGAGAGGGCGAGTGATGTTTGGAAAGAGATGGAAGTCTTATGTGTATCTGGGAGAAAAAAGAAGAAAAAAGAAAAAAAAAAGATGTAAATGCAGACTGCTTTCATAGCTAATTGTCAAACAACTTGTGGAACTAAGTTGGATATAGCCTATAAGGTATTGAGGGCATTATATATATATACATATATATATATATATACGTATATAAGAAATGATGAAAAATTCACCTTTATCAATAAATCACCCTTTAATTTTCCTGAAAATGCACTATTCAACAGTAAACACATCTGCCTGTGTTTGCAGACAGCTGTTTTGCTTTGAGCCACCCCAGCAGCAACGGCTGTTCCAACTGCAGAGGTCAACAAGCAGGTGTTAGGTCTGATCTGAAGTGAATGGCTCAGAGTTTTGGGGATTAAAGGGACTAGTCAATGTGTATGCCTGCATCTATATACACAGTGGAGATATAGACAAGCATACATGCCATGTTACTGCAACAGTATATATGTTTTAATATATGTATATGAATACATTGTGAATTCCTAAGGGCTTTTCAAGATGAGGAAGGTAGTTTCTGGTCCGAGCTGCAAAGAGTTTGGGGATTGAAGGTAGGGCTGTAATAAGTATCCCTAATATGTTATTTTTTACAGTCGAAACAGGGATAAACAATCATCAGAAGCTTAAGGTCCTTCTGGAGAAATATTGTACCACCTGATTTTCCTTTCCTTAAGAAGGATGGAAGCCAAAATCAGACCAAAAATTGGGGCCACACACAGTGTCAGTATGAATCAAGGCTCCACTGTTCTCCTCACATTTGGTATCTCAAAAAAAATCTGGTGCCAGGGGAACCTAAACTGGGCATTACAGCCCCACTGGGTGATAAGAGACTTTCTGTTGTTGCTGAAACTCAAACAAAATCTTGGGCAAAACCAAGTGTCCATTTCCAAGCAGAGCCACGTGAATTTGCAAATCCCTGACCCACACAAGGGCTTTCTCTGCCTCCCATACCAGTGGGAACAGCCCTGCTCATAGGGACAGCACAGTGCGCCCTTCTTTGGACTGGACCCCAAATCTGATTCGAGGCTCTTTGGATCTAAATGACAACTGGTACACAATGAGAATTGTTTTCTCTCCAGATGTCATTCCCATCCATCAGTCACAAGAACAAGGAGCTCCTATTTTCCTGTTTTTGCCAGTAAGACCCGCTGCTGGGGCCAGAGTCCCCTCCCTCAAACCCACCTGCATGCCTCTCCTTTCTTCCACCTTAAAAACAAATGCTATTCTTTCCCAAGTAGCAAAAATCCAGGACAAATGCCAGATGATTACACCTGCAATCTGTTTGCCTTAGGATTTTATTTTAGTTTCAGAGGGCATATGAGTACACACAGAGACTCATGCCTGCAGAAATTGCAGTAACCTGAAGTTGAAGCCACTTGACTTCAATGGGCTCTGAGCTGACACTGCTAGAAGAGAAGCCATGCACCAAGAGTTACCCAGATTCTCCCAAATTACTGCAGTTTCGTGCTGTTCCCCTATGATTTGTTTTTGTGTTTGTGTTTGTTTTTTGGCAAGTACTGAAAACTGGCTAACAGACAGTAAATTTATGATGGATAAGTAGTAGGAGAAGTGTACTGGTTCTCACTCATCCATAGACCTCTTAGCACTACTCCAGCAATTAAACAAGCCTTAAATTGGATGTAATTGCTGCCATTTGGAGGAGAGCTGTGATGTGTGTTTTCTTATCTAAGAAGGTATCACAGCCAAATCCCTCATCCCTGTCTTCTCTACGTAGGGAGAGTGAGGAGAAAGATTTTACATCAAATGTCAAAGTTTGCCATTAGCTACAAAATGTGCCCTGTATCAGAAAAAAAAAAAAAACACAAAAACAATGGTTTTGTCTGGTGGTTCCACTCTGCAAACTCTTTTACCATTCCAGCCTTTTGTTTCAGTGGGAATGGGAAGTAGTTTCAAAAGCGTTTAAATACTCAGGGAAGGACTGTTTCAAATCTAGGTCTGGTGACTTCCAGCTGTGTCACTGGGCCAAGTTCAAACCATTCCAATAACGTGATTTCCCATGGTGTGAAACCAGAGTGAGACAACAGTTGAGGTGGGGCCCATGCGTGGTATCCCAATGGTACACAATAGATGCAGTGCATTCCCAGCAGTGATGCCCTTGGAGACCTGGCATACCACGTCCCATCATGCAGAAGGATCTCCACCATATCCCAACCCCACGAGCTGTTTCTCTAACAATAAAAGTTTCACAGAAAGGCTAGATAAATTTTGTTGTTGTTGATGATGATGATGTTTTTTTCTTTGTTTCTTTGTTTTTTTTGTTTTTGTTTTTGATTGCAAGGAAATACCATCTCTTTAGCATGTGTATTTTCAGGTGGGCTATTGTATTGTACTGTAGAAGGTAAAATTACAGTTCCTGAAGATGTATGTTCTCTTTCCATCTCTGCTGTGGGCTGTTGGATAGGCAAACCAAGAAGATGTTAGGAATGTCTCTGCTAACAAATGCAATCTTCCCTGCCCAAACTCCCTGGTACCACTGGCTTGTGCTCCTCAGAAGGTAATAAGGAAACGGTCAGGCTGTTGTCTGGCATCCATCACCAACCCCATCTCCAGCCCTGGATCTCTGCCATTCTTCCCCAAGGCATTGCAGTGTGGCTTTAAGGATTCTTTCACGCCGTACAGAAGTGTTGGGAAGACTAGTGAAATACTTCTTGCAAAGCTCTTGAGCACCTTCTGATTGAATGGAATTCTGCAAGTTGATGGCATCTTCTGAAATCAGCTTTCATCCTAGAAGCACTTTTGATTAGTGAATTTTGATAGTACTGGAAAGTTGGCACAGCCACAGAGAATAGCACAATTTAAATACTAATATTTCAGAAGTGCCACTTTCCCCATAAACATTGAAAATTGACTAATCATTGCTAGAACTCTTTGTTAACATTGAAAACCCAGAAAACATTCTTGCACTGGATTCTTCAGATAAGCCTTATTCAGTGAGCACAAATTCCCAAATCACTCCAAAATGGTAAAGAGAAGCTGCTGAAGTGGGTCTCCTACGTTCTTGTAATGCATCTGCAATGTGCTGAACTCTAACCACTGAATACTGGCCATCCACCTTGCAGTACATGCACTGGGACCCTAGCCAAGCTCAGTGCCCTTTGTGCTGAGCACTTTACCAGAACACAGAGGGACATGGACTTGCCCAAGAAGAACTTCTAGTTTCGTTGTAGTTGTTTTTGTTACCTTGGACGAGTCATAGAACTCCTCTCTGCCTCAGTTTGCCCATCTCTAAAATGGAAGTTACGAAGCTTACCTTGCAAGGATGATGTGAGGAGTATGTCAATGACAGCAAAGTGCTTGAACATCAGAAGTACTGTAGAACTGCAGCATTCATGGGCGAAGCAGGTGAAGCAGTGTAGCATGTCTCCTGGTCCCTGCCTTCATGCAGCCTGGTAGACACTGGTCTGATTTGGCTGTTTCAAGAAGGACTAGCAAAAGCCAGACAAGATGCCATGCTAAGCTTAGAGTCAGTGCATTCCTTCATCCTTCAGAATGCTTTGCTCTCACATAGAAAAACAGCCATGGAAGTCAGTAGAGGAGACAAGGCTTTCCTACTGTCATCTTTGTGCATGGAGTTAGAAAAAGCAGAGGTGGAAAGAGCACATGGGTCATCAGGTGCGTTCCCAAGAATGCCTGTGCTGCAGGCGTCCTGTATCTTATGCTCCCACCCTGAATCCTGTCCACATGGAAATATTGCAAAGAACGGCCTTGCTTACCCTAGACCCTCATGATCAGGCACATTAAACAGAAATTATGGCCTAAGATTTCCTAGTAAGTATATTTTTGTGTGTGTGTGAACTCAGCTTGAAACTCAGTCATGCCCATGCCTTGAATCTTGCCTTATTAACCAAACTTAGCGCATTCTGGACCCAGGTCATCCATCTGAAGTCATCCTTCCAGTGCCGCTCTGATCCTGTGGGGCTTGCTGTCTGTCATCATGTTAGGATTAAGGATCTACTGCTGAGATCAGGAAAGGTTGGCTCCTTCCTAGGTCACTTCTGCACATGAGCCACCGTCTTGTCCTTATTGGGGTCTAGACAGACTGGGCTCCATAGCAGACCCCACAAAAAGACCAAGGAAAATTACTTCAAGTCCTGCCATGGTGGCCTTTTGGCACTATCCTTTGCTTCTGCCAGCAGGATGCATCTGGGAGGCACGAAGACCCCCAGCAACCCCTGTTCTGAGCTGGCTAAAACAAGCACACGAGGGTAGGCTCGATCCTCTTGCATTGCCACCAAGCTCAATGGCTGTCCCCTTGGTTTGGTGTTGCTCCACTGAGAGCAGAGTCAGGCAGGCGTCATCATGATGCAAACCTGGTGCTATGAACTTGGCATAGAGTGCCTGCGAGTGTCTTCTTTTCTTGATCACCAAGCAATTACTTTCTGCACAGGAAGCCCAAGGTTTATGTACCATCTGCTGTGACTTCTCATTTCACAGGAGGGTTCTAAGGTATTCTATCTTGTTCTTCAACTCTTCCTCTAATTTCTGCATTTTAGAAGGCAAGGTGTGCACATTCTGGTGCTTGAGTGTCAACCCATGAGCAAAAGTAACAGAGTGAGGGCCAACCAGAAAGTGCATTACAGGAGAGGATTGGGCTGAGTGAATGAGAAGTGCAGGGTAAGCCCTGAGAAAACCAGACACACGCATTTTGATCTCTGTCTCCATCTGACAACACTTCTGCAAATCTGTTGAGACTATTGCCTAAGTCCGGGACAGTTTTGTCTCCGGGCTCCTGGGGAGTGACAGATTGAGATATTCAGGGCAGGGTTGTGTGGAGGGATGAGATCAGACTCTCTGAGCACATCCAGCACGTCCCAGGAGGCAGCCCACGTCAGGCTGTGCCCTGATCATCTTTGATTAAGCTTTGAGCACTAAATCTTGCTTCCCTTATGCTGGCACAAGCATCTTGAACTTGACAAGATGTGGTCTTTTTAATTTTGGAAGGCTGTTTTAAAAGTGCTCAAGGTGCTAGAAAAGAGCTCGCAAAATCAACACACTCCTTAAAAAGACCAAATTCTGGTCCCCATTTCACTGTATGAAGCCTGTATGAATTTTTTAATGGAACAGACTTTTTTTTTCTTTTTTGCCATCAGCAAGACCAGATGTTGGCCTGGCCCCACCTGCCCTCATTAACTCCAAAAGCCCTTTATTTGTTGATGCCAGTGTCATTAAGGCAGCAACGTTTCAATTCTCCAGACCTTGTGGTGCCTTTTCTTGTGGTGCTTACCCTCTGCAGGACTCCAGTCAAGGCAACCACTCACATCAAACAGCAACGCCAGTACTTCTCCTCCAGATTACGTGCCACTGCAGTAACAGACATTAATGTATACATATATAAATATAGATAGATAGATAGAAATATTGCTATAGTTATAATTATATATATATAATTGAGGTTCTGATGCCGCTGTGCGGGGAACGGACTGTTCCTCTGCAGGATTACACTGGGTGAAACCAACAGCTCAATATCTCATAAAGGCTTGCAGCCTTGGCAAGGAGCTTCTCTCCCATGCGTTCGTTCTCACGTCACTCATTTCTCCTCCACACAAAAAGAACAATTTCCAAATCATTTCTCCAAATTCTGGGGCAGATGATGCCATATGGCAACATCGTCCTCCTGCCATGGATGGGTGGATGTTGCCTTGCCATGGAGGGAGCACGATGGGACCAGTGGGATGGCATCCCCAGGTGGTGGCTTTACCTTTTCCTCTGCACCAAGGGGATGCAACCCAACAGTTTGTGAGCCAACCACCCTGCCCACCAGCAAGCATTCCTATCTCATCTTCCCAAGCATCTTCCCAATGTGCTTGCTTCATTGTTTTTTTTCCCATCGGGATGCTCGGTTTCCCACGCTGGGGAGGAGGGGAGCTGGCAAACGTGGTTTGCTTTGCTCATGCCAGTAGTTCTGCCTGACTTCAGGGGGCGATTTTTTTGTCAATGGACTGCTGGGTTGGGTCAGTCGTCTCCTTGTTGTTATCATATTGCTGAACCCATGGGCCCATTTCAGACAGGACAGATGTTGAGTGGAGGTATTTTCTACTAAAGGGAACAACACCAATAATACTGTAAAAGGTGCTAGAATCAAACCTCATTTTATATACTTTGGTTCTTAGAGAAAAATAATATACATGGAATTCTTCCTGTGCAGCCTTACTGTAGATTGTTATAACCAACTCTTTAATCCAAAAAACAAACAGACAAAAAAAGTGAAAAGGTTAAAAAAGGACAAAAATGACGCGATCCTGTATAAAGTGTAACAAATACGAGTTTCCTATATAAATGTAAATGATCAGACATATTAAAATGAACTTGAGGCAAGCAGCAAGCATGGAAAGCTTTTGTAGCATTCTTTTTTATGCACAACAGCTGTCTTTTTTCATTTGGCTGGTGCAAGAGGGAATGTGCCGAGGCACTTCTGTTTCCTTTTAATTCTGTGCGTGATTTTTTGGGAGAAGAAAAGAGGAATGGGACGGAGGTGGGTGCTTTAGCTAGCAAGCAAGCCTGGAATATTCATCCCTTTTTTTTTTCCTTTTGTTTTTTTCTGGCTAGTTTACGACTACGTTTGGACTCCATTTCTCAAAAGCTTTTTAGAGCTTTGCTGCCTGCCCCAGGTGCTCAGTGTAACTCTTACCTCAAGAATGCTTACAAAAAAAAAGTCAATTGTTTATTCTTTTCCCGTGTCTGGAAAATTCAAACAAAAAATTGACATCAGTGACAACAGTACAAATGAAAACATGAACGACCAGCAGTGAATGAAGTAATGAGAATTAAAAAGAAAGAAGTCAAAGCAGAGGTTTGGTGATGAAACCGAGCCATTCTGGTGCTTTTCCCCTTTTTATGTTGCTAATGATTAAAATTACATGAGATGGGCTAGGACAAGTTTGTGGTCTTAGGCTGTAGCAGAAAAAAGAAAAAAAAAGAAAAAAAAAAGTATCTAAAAGAATACAAACTTGCATGGAAAAAAAAACTCTGATGGAGCATTTAAAGAATGGCTGTTTCGATGTCAGACGTTTAATGTTAGCATGTGTGTGTGCTGTATATACCTTTTCATGTGTGACATGTACAGTTGACTGAGGAAAAAAAAAACATATGGAACCGAACAAAAAATAATAATCAAATGCTATTTTATCAGATGATGCACTTTTTCACCTTGATGAGAAGCCACTGTTCACAACTATGCAATCTTCCAGTTTCTCTCTCTATCTCTTCTCTCCAACCTCAAATTTCCCAACTATTTTCCATAACCTAAACCGTTTTTTCTTTCGTACAAAGAAACACAAAAAGTTCCAAACTCTGGTTCAAGGTGAGAGTGCTACTGTGACTTTTCTCAAGCGATAAGAGCTAACAAACAGACAAACACAAGGGGTTTGGTTTGGTTTTGTTTTTAAGAAAAAAAGGAGGTTCAGACATGACCCTTTTAATGTTTTCTAAATGAATTGATGTTTTCTACATGTGCCAGGCTTCTGTTGATTGTTTTTTGGGTTTGGTTTCATTTCTTGATTCATGATGTTCTTTCTTTTGGGTTTTAGGATTGATTTATTGGTTTATTTCCTTCTGTATTTATTTTCTCTCTCTCTCTCTTTTTTTTTCTTTTTTTTTTTTTTTTTTTTTACATCTGGTTTTGTATTGTAGGTATTGGGGATGTGAAGATGAAGGTGAAATTTGGCTTAACTTCAAGTGTTTTAGTACATGTGTGTGCTATATGTATATAGTTTTCTACATAGAAAATTTTACACGCTTTTTAACGCACTTTACGACATGTATGTACAAAGTTGTCTATATAGAAAAAGTAGTGAGTTATCTGACCTTCAAAGAAGAGAGTTTTGATTAAGAGGAGTTCAGATTGAGTATCTCACGTGTGTGTGTATTATATACTATATTATATATTACAGAAATATATAATAGTGTATGTCCATGTTAGGGTGTGTATAATAGATACGCAACATCCAAACACATGATCATGCCCACCTATATCATAAAAGTAGAAGTTTTGCATTCCCCTGAGGTTTTCAAGCTATGATAAATAGCCTGGCTCTATTCGGTCAATTTCTTCCCTATCCTTTGATGAAAGGTAAAAAATTATCCTCCTTTGCTGTCCCCAGTACACTGTCCCCTTGTAATGGGAAAATGTGTGCATAGATACAGGGGGAGTTTGCCTTTATAGCCTTTCTTTTCCCACCTTGGTTTACCAGTGGGTGTAGAGGAAGAGAAAACAGGTCATTCAGCCAGTGATGAGCTCAGGAAACCATGACCACCAGATGGGGCTGCCATGTCCCCTGCCACCAATTCACCATGCCGCCTAGAGCAACATCTCTCCCACTTCTCTGTGCCTGTCAGACTGGGGTTGCTGATTCTTTCCAAGCCTTTAAGCACTTTGCACTCATGGTCCTTCTCTGCCAATACCACAGGGTTCCCCTCAACACCGGTGGGAGGTGATTTGGGCCAGTTTACAGTGAGATCTTCACCGTCTTACCCTCGTCCTCTAGCTCTCTTCTGTTCATGAAGCCCACCCCTGCCTTGTTGGTGCATACTTTGACCTTCATCATCTCACCATTAGGTTTTAAATGAGCATCTGTGTGCTTCTTCTTCTTTCCGCTTAAGGTTTCCCCGTCCTTGACAGCCATCTCCCACCATGCTGAGCCAATTCCAAGCCCACTTTTGCCCCTCATCTTACATATGGGCTTCATCTTTCTTGGGGCAGGGCCCATAAAGCCCCATTTCTGATTTCACTGCCCATTGGACACCTGATTTAGTAAAGCTCTTCCATGTGACTAAGGGACAGCTAGACTGGTATCATACTCAGCTCTAGATATATAAGGGCCCTTATTGGAGCCAGCAAAAGTGGGAAGTACAAGGGAATGGGTTTGTGGCATCTCTTCCATTTGTCAGTGAGAATACAAGTGTCCACAACAGTCTGTAGCAGCATGGATGTCCTTTCAGGCCATCTTTCATGTTCGAGTCCCAAACAAGAACATCTTGTCATCCTTCCTACGGAAGGTAAACCCACAATTATCTGAAAACAACAGCCACGCAAAAGCTGGGGACAGTCTCCCTGTCTTGCACAAGGTCATGGCTAGCAGCCCTTCTCAGTCAGCTGGTTGAACTGTAGAGCCAGCTGGGTTTGTAAACCTACTGTGATCGCTTCTTGTAACTCAGTTCTCTAGAAAACAACATTCATACCTAAAATAATTTGTCATAGGACACCCAGCCTTAGATGTTACACATTTTCTACATAACGGTGTAGTGTGTAGTGCAGCTGTACTGTCTCAAGCGTCTACTTCTCCACTTTTTGCAGGCTCTTCTACCTAATGGCAAGTTTTAGGCTGTGGCTAATGTTTGCACGGAGATATAGCTGTCCCTTGGACTTGCCATTAGGGTGCTGGGATCTATGTGAATGATTAATCCCTCTCACCAATCAAAGACAGTCTTTTTCCCCCTGAGTGACTTGAAGGCAGTACACTTAATTTCCTTCTCTGAAAATACAATGCTGAGAGGTGTCCATCTAAAAATGAGGCCAAGAGGAATCATTTTCTGCCCTAGTTAGTGGTTTCTACTAAAGCCTTAAGAAAAAAAAAAAAAAAGAAGATAGTTTTCTAATTGCCAGATTCAACAAATGGAGGAGCCTAGAGGTCAAGTTCAACTCAACCCGAAACCATGCAGACAAAGTCTTTTATGTTCACACATTCCAGTTTCTATAGGCAGTAAGTTGTAAAGGCTACTCCCATGGTTCATCCAGAAAATGTCTGCAAGGGAAATAAATACCTGGAAGACACTTGGTGATACATTCTTCCTTTCCAGGTTATTAGGAGCCTTCAAAAAAATGCAATGAACCCATTGGAGCTAAAATAAAAGCAGACCTGTCTTTCCATTCAAAATGGCTTTTTGTGAAATGAGAAAAAAAAAAAATGTTGGCAAACAGTAGGAGAGGTTTGCCTTGCAGACAAGTATAAATCCACTTGCAGCTTTCATACCCTAAGAGGGAACATATTTCTTGTCCCCTTGCTTGTTCAAAGTTCTTTGCCTTCTGGCTCTGTGAGCATGGGGTGGACCTCCTCTCATTTAACAGGAAAAGCTGGATATTCATTGAGTTATCATGATGCCTTCCGTATTCAGGAGAGAGATCAGGACATATCCAGGTAGGGATTTCTCCCACTTGGTTTCCAATTTAGGTCAGTTGTGTGCCCCTTAGCTGGTTACTTTTAGGTGAATTGAATTCCATGTGCAGTAGAAAGGATTCTCCACACTTCCAAACCATTTCCAACCACGTCTTACCATTAGACTGCTTCTCTGTTTGCTCAGCCAACAAGCATTCAAAGTTATCTCCTTCAGCAGAGCTCCATGCTTGCTCAACATCCCCTACCAAAGGGATGCATCCACACCAGGCAGTCAGACTGAAGAAAAGCAGTCTGCAATTCAGAGTGAAATTGTCGCTTTCTGTGACAGTTCACTGATCACTGTAAAGGTTCACTAATAATAATAATAATAATAATAATAATAATAATAATAATAATAATA
>JAPSGF010000024.1:5958072-6084967 GCA_035772895.1 Perdix hodgsoniae | reverse complement strand
TAATAATAATAATAATAATAATAATAATAATAATAATAATAATAATAATAATAATAATAATACATAAGGAATAACGTTCCATCTGTTTTCCTACAGGATAAGGTCATTCCTTGTCTAGATGAAAAGTAAAAAGGAAAAACTGAGCTACCACAATGACTTGTTCAAATACGGAGAGCTGATAGCAATCACATTGGCTTCTTCATCTCATTAGCAATCCGTTCTGGTCAATTTTCCTCATTTTCTTTAATTCAAGCACCACGTTGTAAATGTCAGATTGCAACCATTTACAGAACAGTTGGGTAATCATGCTCCTTCCAGGGCACTGCTTCCTGATTTCACAGAAGTTTAGAAGGTATGTTTGAGCAGCAACAAGTGGGCTGTCTCATCTGGAGCTGTAAATGTTTTTGTTTTTCTTTCACATTGAGCACCTAAGCTCCTTCCATCCCTGCTAGAACATGGCTCCCGCATCCTGGGATGCCGTGCCCTTTCTTTGCTGCACTTGCCACTTGGATGAGACTGGCCCAGTGGCCTGAAGAAGAGCCTTCACCAACGGCCCCATGCTCAACCACTCTTGTTGGGAATGTTTACCAGTATCCAATCCGCTTCCCACTGCTGAAATTAAACCAGCTGCTTCTCATCTTCATATCCTTTCTGCTATAGAAGTGCCACCTACGCACCATCCTGGATTGATAGACTAAATACAGAAGCCAGCAAGCCTAACCCTATTCCAAATGCCTCCCCTGAGCTTTGTGATCAGAGTTAAGAGCCCCAGTCATCCAGGTGCCTTAGCAGGTCTCCTTGTAGGAGTGCTGACCATGCAGCCAGATCCCACCAGCTACCCACACTGGTCACCCCATAGCCTCGCCACTTCAGTAGTTCTGTCCTTCCTGCCACGTAGCTGCTGTTGCCTGAAAAGTGCAACAGAATCCATCGAGAGGCTGCCCTTCTGCTGAAGCCTTCTTTTGTTGGCCACTGTCAACAAGTGCGAGCTAATATTCACAAGCATGTGTTGGTGAATGTAGCCTCAAACATTCCCAGGGTGTGCTGCTTCCCCTTGGCCACCAAAAGAGAGGGGAAATGGCTTATCTTTCTTTCACTTAGTGCCAGTAGATTCCCTTATTGTTCTCCTTCTTTGTGTTCATGCACTATGAGTACCCCTAGAACACAGGCTATTTCTCAGAGCCTCTTTATCAATGCTGAGCATCACAAAAGTTTTCCCTTGAAGATGACTAGTTTGTAGAAAATGCTTCTGATTTACTTCTGCCTTTCCCCTGGCTTTCCAATGGCATTGTTTCTAAGTGGGCTGTAATACTGGCATCAGTGTTAGTAGGACCCACTGATCAAGTAATCAAAGCTCACTGCTGTGTTGGATATACATATGTTAGCGACAGTTGCGTTAAGCCAAATTTAGCAGCTGGATTCTTCAACATCCCTTTGTTTTGTATCTACCTCACTATGATTTCTTTGATTTCTTGTGATTTAGTGTTGTATACAATGTCAGAGGTGATATGTAGATAAAAATATATATATATATATAAAAATATATATTTTTTGCTTTGCAATAAAGCTCAAAGCTATAACACTGAATATTCATAAAATGTCATAATCTTTATTGTGATGTTCCCATTTTAGTTGTAAAATCCTGTCTGGATCCTATTTTCCTGTACACTAGGATCAATATTCTGTTCACGAGTGAATGATGATTATTTCTGTTACTTTTCCACTTAAGCGATATTTTTGAGATGTGAGATAGACACCAGAATTGTCAAAACATGAATTGGTTTATGTGCTTTTTCCCCGTATATATGCTTGTAACTGGAATCAAACAGTGACATTGAAAGAAAATGATTTGCAGTCCTGATCTTTCAATTTTGGCTTGTCTGATCATAGCACTGAATTTGGAAGGGAGTGGAAGCAAAAATAGAGGCACTATTAGGGTGATTATAGAAAGGAATGAAGGAAAGATATTCATCACAATTTGAGTGAAGAGAGGATTCGTTCTTTGAAATAATTGTGGCACATCTCTGCTGATGGAGACCACAGTCATTGAGCTTAATTCCAGGCAGTGAAAAGTTAACCATGTGCCTCATGGCCATTCCTGGACCAGAGGCATGCATCCAGCTCTTTTCTAATGGAATGGAGAGAGACAAAAAGTTCCCTAGGGCTCTTCACACCTAAGAGCTTGGTCTAAGATATGTGGGATACAGCTCCTTCAGGATGGGAGTATCTCCTTTTCTCTGTGGATAGAGCAGAGAAGATGAGTTCACGTTAGATACCTCAGGTCTCTGGGCTAAAATCCAGTTCAAGGACTCCCATTGTAAGCACACAGAAATCATCCTGGCTATTGAAAACTGTCTCAGTGTTTTGGTCATGTGCATTATTCTGAGCCAGATGATACCTTGTGCTCTGTCAGTGGAAGGTGAGGAAGGTGGGAGCTCCTGCCCTCTTGGCAAAGTGGAAAAATAGGACTTCACCTATTGGTCCTATGCTTGTGTGGTGGATATCATCCTTAGACCCAGGGACTATCCTGAAGTAACAGAAATGACCAACATCTGGCACAGAAAAGCTGGCTGAGTCCTACGGAAGGGAGATGAGCATCAGGGGGCACTGCTGAGAAGGACATTGCTCCCACAGGGATTAGGGGGAAAAAATACACTGAGCACAAATGCTGGCACTCTTCACTTGAGTAGAGAATATTTCCATGGATCTCATGCATTGCCTTCACTGGGAGCAGAATGAGGTGAATCCTCTCCATTTCCCTTCCACCAGACTGCAGGGAAATGAATATTTTCCTTCACTGCTTTGTCAGCAAAAGAAAAAAGAAAAGAAAAAAGAATAAAAGTAATGAAAAGAATCAGACGTAAATGGAATATGACATGTTCTTCAAAAGTAAGGAGCAAAAACACTACTGAACTTAAATCTAGTTATTCCATAGGGGGGAAAGAAAAAAAAAAGAAAAGAAAGATGCAAGAAATGAAACCCAAATGTGAGCAAATCAAAAGGGAGGAAATGTTATTGGGTTTCACAGAAAGCATGTGACAGGACTGCAAAATGCATCATTTAGAGTGGGTTTCACAAGACCTCTTCTGTGTTGTCTTATCTCTAAAATTTGCACAATTGTTCAGTACTAACAGCAGTTTTTTTCCTCATTCTGATCTGGTGTCTGTACAAATCTGGCTTGGGTTTCTGGTTTGTTTTTCTTATTGTTGTTGCCTGTTCCCAGCTATTTCTATTTTTGCAGTGTAGTATTTTGTCTATATGGAATGAAATACAGATGTGTTCATGAAATTGTATAGCAGATGGAATTACAGGTTGGAGTTGATTTGGAAAAGAAAAACAAACTTGCAATGTGAAGACAAATATCTATATGAAAAGTATGCTTCCAAAGTGTGTGTTTGAATTTGAGCATTTTGTCATTTTACTGAGCTTTTTGAAAGGCTTATTTTGAAATAATGAGACTTTATGACGGTTGGGGTTTTTGAATACCAAAAAAGCACAATTATCGTTAAAACATTATCATTTTTATTACGCTATTTCGCTCTTTGCCTATCTGGACTCTATAATCCCCAAATTTTGTCATATAATTCTTTGTACCTGCTCATTAGTCATTTTACATTAGGCAAAAGGGAGAGATGCAGCTGTTTCATTTCTGCTCTGAAACCACGTCGAATTCCTGGCCTGATTTGCTTTTTATTTGCTTTAAAAATAGGGTTGACTTTTTACTTTGTGGTTATTCTCTTTGATGCTTACCGTAAAGACAACAAGGTCTTCCTTTAACTGAGTGGCAAATAATCTATGTGGTATATGCAAGAGACAGCCTCGATTTTTCAACAACTGCAGTGAACTGTGGTATGTAAAGGACTGGGTCATGCAAAGCGTTTGTAGATCTGATTTGGTCGCGCTGATAAACAGTACAGAGAGGGCAGGCCTATCTGTGGTGCATTCCTCAGCTGTAGGGGGAGGTGCTGAATTAATGCAGGTGTCTGAGTAGCGGTAGTTTGGTCCTCAGATGTTCAGAGTTGGTTGGCTGGAGAAGCCATTCATTGCTTGGTCTGAATAGAGCCTACCTTTGCTTCCCTTATTCTCACAGATATTTCCACTGATGCTAGTGGGATGGCTTTGTTTTTTGGTCATGGAAGCATTTCCTTGTTAAGTCTACTTGTTGTGTTGTTGGCGTGGTTGTATCAAAATGATTTGCTAATGTTGAATTTGAGCTTCTATGTTCTTCTGTGCTTTACTGAGAAGCTCTGTGTCCCTTCCATCGTATACAATAGCTCTCCTCTTTTCCAGGTTGTAAGATCTTTTGTTACTGTATATTTTGGTGGCTGTATTGTGAGCAATGTCTAGCTTTGATGAAGCTGACTCAACATTTATCCTCGGGTAGAGGAGCAGCACGCATTGGTGAGAAGGGTGTGCTGTTTGAATAGGAGTCTCATCTCTGTTGACTGTTGCGTGACAGATGAGTTATAATGTGTAGATGTGAGAGCAGTGGAAATGTCTTCTGCAAAAAGCTGGATCTGAGCAAAGACTGAATAGGTTCTGGGGACGGAGCCCTTAAGCTCCACTGGGTTTGGGTTTTCATCTGGAAGCACCAGCATATTCCAAAAGGCAGGTGAGATTGGACAAATTGATACTTGCATGGGTTGTGTCTGGAACAGAGGTGACAGAGGGTAATCTCATGTTGTGCAGCAGACTCATGGCTGGCAGAAGTGTATCATCAGAGGATAGGGAAGGTTCAGCAGGTTACGTTACTGCATGGTGACCTTGCTCTTGTGGAGGCATCTCTGGGTGACCGGTTGTTTCTGTCTTGACACATCTGGTGTCTCTTGAGGCTGCGAATGAAGCCAAGTGACTTCACTTTCATTCCTGGGTCACCGGGGGATTTCTGAGAGCACCAGTAGTGCTTCTGAAGTGGGTTGTGCCCCATGAGATAGTTGCATTGAACCCTCACCGTGAAATTGGCAGAAAAGGCAGCTATGAAGCCTGAGCAAGAAAGGCCTGATCTTGAGTGCTACCCAGCAGTGGACTCAATGGACTTAGTTCTTTTAAAGCAGCTTTTAGATAGCACCTGAGTCAATTAGTATCCCTGAAAGAGTCTCACACAGAAGTGCACAGAAGGCTGTGTGCATGTGAAAGCACCAGGAGCTTGGTATAAGGGCTCATCCACTGGAGGAAGAGGTTCTGACCTTTAATGGGGTCTAAGAGCACATAGCCAGGAAGATTTGAGCCTTGTTTCTGTGCTGAGAGCTGCAGAAGCTTTTTAGTTCCTGAAATGGTGAAGAAATAAGAGCAGCTTCTTTCAGGAATATGAGATCCAGGCTGCTCTGAAGGTAGCCAGGGCTAAACTGACCTGAGATCAGGGGCTGAGACCCCTTAGGCAACAATGCAGTGGCAGTGGCTTGGATTCTGTTGTATTCTCTCTATGATCTCCCAAGACTTGGAGGCGTGGAGCCCTTGGAGGCTCAGGTCAAGTCAGGATGGATGGCAGCAGGGGAGGGATGTCCCCATGCTATTTAGAAGCAGATTTGTGTCCTGGTGTGATGTCTCAGTGGCTCTGTGGCTGGGCATTAGGCCATGGCCAGACGCATGAGCTGAAGGAGAGAGCAGTGTGCCATCAAAATATCCCACAAAAGATACAGGAGCTTAAATGTGCAGAAAAGATGCCCACTGAAATCTTTCTCTGAGGTATGCAAAGGAAGGCAGGGATGTGAATTAGGGAATAGTGAAGCTTTACCTACTGCTTATCAGGAAAGGTGATTTTTTTTCAAACAAGCAATGAATCAGCCTGGACTAATTCTGTTTGGGTCTGGATACACAAAGTTACACCATCCAGCCCACAGTGCTGCATGACTGGCACAGCTTTGGCTAGGAACAGCGATCTTTGACCCAAGCTATCCTCTACCTGAGGAGTTAGTAGGGGGAGCTGGAAACAACAGGCATTATGGCTGTGGGCAGCTGGTTTTTGGCCTGGCACTGTTTTGTTTTTGTAGATATAGTCAGCATAGCCTTTGCCGGATGCTGGTTAAATAGTGCAGCATAGTCAAGTGGAGGTAGAACAGACTAGAACAGACTAGACCTACAGCCAAGTCTGTGCTTAATGAGACAAGGTTTGAGGGAGAGATCCTATCTTTTACTACAAATATATATTTTTATTATTAAAACGCCTCCCCCTTTAAACTGTGCCTCTTGTATTACCTTAAACTATGCCAGCTACCACAACACATCGAGGACATCTTTAGAAATGCTTTCCAGTGGATTTTGTCTCAGTACTGCCATTCCAGTGTTAACAAACTTCTGTGGCCCTGTTAGTCATGCACCCTTTTCATATCCCAGGGTGCATGAAGAGACTTCAACTTTGCAAGGTGCCAAAGGTTGCTTATTATGTCCAAAAATACCATCCCTGCTTTCTGTGAGCTGAGGGGATCAGTACGTTCCAGGAAGAGACTGGAATTTTTTTTGCTCAATGCCTTTCTTTTGTTGTCCTGCCAACAGAGCCTCAAGGACAGCATATGGCCTTGCTATACTTGCGTTTTCTTAAAAACAAAAAAAAAAAAAAAAAAAGAAAGAAAAAAAAGAAAGAAAGAAAGAAAATAAGACACCAGAGTACTGCATGAGTTTTAATAGTGTAAAATGAGCTGTGTTTAAGTCTATTTCCCTCAGACAAAAAAATCAGAATGCAGAATTCATCAGTTTTATGTCTGGCTGCATGTTCCTGCCATAATTCCTTATTTTCCAGGCTTGAGGAAACTTTTCCCCCATTTCCAGGCTGATTTAAATATCATTCACTCCTAAAATAATTCCCTCTGCTCTGATGCTTACTAACAACTCAGCCCTGGGCTTCCTCAAAACTCAGTGCCAGAAGTGTTGAAAGAATTTGCATCAAGTGTCTCCTTTCCCTCAATGTTGGATTATATAAGACACAAGGAGGAGACTTTTGCCTGTGGCAGAACCTATGTAAGCAGTGGAGTACGCATCTCTGTTAGCCTGTAGTATGTCTTGACTTAAAAACTTGCCCTTTACAGATGGGGAGGTGGCACATCAGCATCTTGAAGATCCCCTTTTTAATGTTCTGAAGCAGTTGGGAATTTCAGGACAGACTTTTTTGGACCATTTTGTTGGGCTTGGTTTTCAGAGCAATGTGAAGAGTTACAGCTGTGCAGGCAGAGTGGGTAAATGTAGAAAAGTGCTAAAACTAACGCTACAAGGTGGAATCCAGGGCAGAGAAACCTCAGATCTACAAAAGTCCTATGAACTTCATCTCTTCATGACACCTTCCTTTGCATTTTCCGTGGAGATACTCACAGACTGAGGACTAGTAGTGGATCAGAGACTCTTCTTCCCTTAATCCTCCCAGTGAAGAGGTGAAGTTGGAGTTGTTCTGCACTGTGAGCCCTGGGGAAGTTTTAGTCACATCAGCTTGGGTTAGGAGTTCACAGATTTGATGAAACAAATGGCTGCCCAGATCTTTGGATCACGTGTATTTGTTTGCTCCATCCCATCCTTTGTTCAGAACACTGTGTGCTTTTGCATTATTACTGTTTTCTGTAAATTGAAAACTCTTTTGCTGGAGGGAAAAAGATGCGTTTGCCTCTTCTTATACCATGGCACAATCATCCTTGGTATAAACCAGACTCATTTCAAACAGGGACTGCCAGTCCATTCTAGATAGTTCAAGCAGCAGACATCATCCCTAGCTCTATACTGGAGCAGTACAGTTCTTTGCTCAGGACAAGAATTGCCTGATTTGCACGAAGATAAAGTCAACTGAAATTAATCTGGTCTTAAAAATTAAACCAAACAGCATCAGTTTTCAAAACAGAGAATTTCAAGCCAGTGCAGGAAAGAGAGGTTGGCATCAGTGAGAAACATAGATGAATGTGAATAGCATTAGAGCAGTTATCTCTGCAGTGCTGATGTACAGCAGTACTCTGACACAACCCTCCAGTTATGACATACCTTTCATCAAACTGTTCAGCTGAAATCACCAATGGCCGTGTTGCTTAGAGCCCACTGTGGTTTCAGCCTTTCTGGTGGGAGATTCTTTATGCCATATGATGAAGCTCTTTCTAGATTATTTCATAGATCTCTCGTGTCTTACCAAGTTCTTACCAAATCTGTTCTTTTTTCCTCGTACAGATGAAAAAATAAAATAGTCTTTTGTTACAGCTCCTGTGATGGACAACCAGAAGATGGTTGTCTTGGTACATTTGCTTTGCATTAGAAAAGCAAGAAGACTGTGGCCAAGGCATGTCTTTTGTTCTTCAGCTCTGTTGTTCCTTCCATCTGGTAGCAGTGCCTTTTTCATCCTGCTTCCTCTGAGATACACTTGATTCCCTTTAAAATATGACCGTGTCTTTGAAGAGACACTGCTCACTTCTCATTTGATGTCATCTGAAAAGCAGAGTTTAATGCCTGGTGATTTCCGTGTTGAATGGATACACTTGCAATGTATTTAGCTGTTTGAGGAATGGCAGGAGAAGATACATCCTTCAAATCTATGAACTTTGGCAGCCAAAAGTGTAGCCAGAAGTTCTCTCCCCAGATGTGTTCTGGCTGCGTTATCATGGCAGGATCTCAGTTAGGCTGGTTCTGTAGGCACTGTGGAGGACACTCTGAGAATTCCTGTCCATTTTAGTTCTTTGATAATTTGTCTTAGCAGCAATAATACAAACTGTTAGCACATAGCTTATTTGCTGTTCTTTATTAAGGTACATTTGGTCTCGATCTGCACAACAGTTATTCAGCTCTCTGTGCCTCGAACATGTGAGGCAAGATGTTGGTATTCAGTCATTCTCCCACAGTAAGTTTATTTTTCCCTTCTCTCTTTAGCAAGGACAGAGACATCTCCCACAAAACTTCAGTGGGAATCTATGGAGTTTACAGGCTTTCACTGAGTCTCCATTAGAAATAGCAGCTCCTCCATGTAAGAGATTCTCGGTCCTTTAGCTTTCCTTCTCTTCTATAATAGCCTATCTGCTCTGAGAGGAAAAAGATGCAAAAAATGGATCAGTTTGCACTTTTATTTGCACATTGGAGCTTTCAGACAGTCTAGTTTTCATCTTCTACCCCAGTTCAGAGTTTCAGTGGAGAAGTGTCATCTGGTGAAACTCAAGAAATCACTTTCAGTCCTGATCTTCTATCTGGACTTGATTATACTTGTGAATCTAAATAAGTTTCCATAGATGGTAGAACAGCTTTGAAGAACGAAGACCAACTTGTCTATGGGGCAATGTAAGGTTCTTCAGCACTTCTTCCAGATTTTTACTGCAACGCGTAAAAACAATTCAAAGGTTTGGACTGTGGTGTCTGCTACCTTACAATTCAAGAGGAAATCTTTTAGTGTACCCACCTCTTTTACATGAAACAGACATCCTTTTGCGATCATTTGTCCTCATCTTCAAAAGAGGTTTTAGTGGAATAACATCAAATATCCAGTGCTGAGACGTTCCCTGTGTTCCATTAAGCACAGGTCTTGCAGATGTCTTTGTGGATGTCTGCTGGAGCCAGGATGCTGTGAGCTGCTTCAGCAGGCAGTGTCCTTGCACGACCCAGTGGACAAGATATATTCATTTCACAGATCCATTGCCTAAGATGAAAATCAAAGGTTGCACACAGGTGACCGACCCTGGAAAACAGTCTACAGGTATTTTTAGGTGAGAGAAACTGTTCTGAGAGCTGCCTTGGAAAAGAAACTGTGAGTTTTTCAGCATGAAATGAAGGAACAAAGAAGAGAGCTATTACTTCAAGATGGACTGATAACCTCAAGGTGGGATAGGGTGACACTGAAATGTGTCTGCACTTTGGAAAATCCAAAACTTAGCAACTTTTTAAGAGCTGCTACGATTCCCTTTATCTGACTAACACAACTAAAAAGTTAACTCTCCAAATTTAAGCTCAACTTTCTTTTCATTTTTTGGAGAATACTCCTAGCAGTGATACCTAAAGAGAGATGTACTGGTCTCTGGAAGTACACTTTTCTTTCCACTGAATACAAAAGGAGCCAAGAGTGATTTTTCCAGTGCGATGTGGATATAGGAGGCCATTTTCACTAATCACGAAGAAAATTTTTCTCTGTAGGAATGGGACAACATTCTTGCTGTCCATCTTCATCATTCATCAGAGAAGTTCACACATTAACATCCAAGGGGCAAAATCACCATACGAGGCAGAGGTCTTCAGCATTGCTTGGAATGACAAAGCCTCTCCTACTCAACTAGCATCACGGTCTCACATCCCAAGGCTTTATGTAGTCCCATTTTAAGTAATTAATCTGATCAGATTTTGACCACTTCTTTTGATAACCCATGCTTTAAGTACCTGAGTACTTCCTGGTTTAAATGTATTTCTCCTTTAGAATAATGATCAAGGCTAAATAAATGTCTCTTGCAGTGAAGACTGAGCAGCACACCTAGCACGTCTTCGTACTTTGGCAGCTTTTTCTGGTGATTGATCACACATTGAGAGGAATGCCTCATTCAATTGAAGCCCCCAAGCGAAAGAGCGCTGTGATGGGAATTCGTCTCATCCTTGAACCTTCCTTCTTTATAGGCATTGTTCCTGACTTGGGATTTTGTCAAGTTTCTTATTTTTCTAAGAGGCGGATCAATACAAGCTCTCCCAGCGCTTGGTAGATTTCATCAGCAATGGCAAACTCTTTTCAAGAAGAAAGTAGCTTTTCAAAAAGAAGGTAACCAACACGTGCATGACCTCCTCAGAAGGGTTAGGAATAGTCTGAAGTGTCAGGAGAGAGAGAAGGGGATGGAAGACCTTTGAGAAATTATTTGTCTTTATCTCCAGCTGAGCTCATAATGTTCTTTAGCCTCCGGCTGGGACTTCATTTAGCTGAGGAGTGCAGATGTAATTTTCAAAATATGAGTGGTTTTTTTTTTTCCTTTTAATATAAAATGTACCCTCTGAGTAATTCTGCAGCCTTTCCCACCTGACAATACTGTAACTAACCTTGCCATTCGGAGCAGGGAGAAAACTTGAAAGGATTAATCCTACTCAACTTTCACTCCCTAAAAGTGCCTTGCCTAGCCTCTTTAGATCTTCTTCCTCTTCCATCAGCAGAAGGAGACAGGCGCACTTGAAGAGGAATTCAACCCACATATCTCACATCACTTCTTTGGGTCGAACTTTCTCACATCTAACTTAAAGTGAGGTGGAATTCATCGTATTTGTGGGTAAGGCCAATGTGAAATGGAAATCACAGAATCAAGCACTAAATCAATTCTTCAAATGTTGTTCAAGGGACAGGGATGTTTCTGCTCAAAGCTAGCATTTTAGTTGGTTACAGAATCACTAGACACCTTTTCTTGGAGACATGATTTCACCCACAGCCTTAGAACATTCTGATGACCTTTTGATTTCTGTGTTTTCTTATTTAGATAAATCTAGTTGGTTTTAAATTAAGATCAACATGCTTGATTAAATCAGGAAGTCTTTACTGTTTCTAATATGCTACTACTATGTTTCTATTATTTTGAAGCTTGTTTAGCTCAGAAATGCTAAAGCTGCTGAACATTGCTAAGCATAGGCAGAATAAAAAAATATTGAGTTGTAATTGAAAACAACTACAAAGCTATGGCCAGAACATCCTTCAGTTCCATTTCTTTTTCTTGTAAATCACTTGTTCTCCTTTCAGTGCCAACTAGAGAGAGTTCCAGCCCCAGGAGTGTGTGCACAAACCAACAGTGTACAGCACTGGACATCTTTGTTCAGCAAGCAGTGCAGGGACAATGATTTAGAATAGGAGAGTAATCTTTCAGGAAGCTGTGTGTAACCTCTCGTGTATTTTGGTTTCAGTAGATGTCAGTTGAAGATTGAACCTGGTCCTCTTTGTCATAAGCAATGTAAGCAGCTGGATGTTGTTGTCCAATGTAGCCGTCAAGATCCACATTGCAGTCCACAGGACAAGGCTGGTCCTTCTGGGAAGTGAGCCATCCTACATCTGTCCTAGGATGGAAGGAGGAATCCTTGGCAACCCCATACACATTTAACTTCTGGCTGGCTAAATATCTGTGCAGTGAAAATAGTAAGACTTTATTATCAATTGTGTGGAATTTCAGCTGTGTTACCTGCTCACCCTTTAAAATGATTCTTCCAACTTTAACCATATCTGATACATGTAAGTGACTACTGGCTTGAAAGAACATCTTGGCACTTTGATCTAGTCCTGATTTCACTCTGAATTTTGTTTTTTTGTTAGTTTGGTTTGGTTTAATAGGCAACACTTTGTCTTACCCTCCTGACAGTCAGGGATGGAGGGACTTATCTCACCTAATGTTAAATCAATGGAAGTGGCTTCTTCACCTGAACTTGTTGCCTATACTCCTGCTGCAGCACTGTCAGACTGTGAGGCATCATATTTGGGCGCCTTCAAGATAGGAAGAAGAATCACATTTCAAAAGAGGTTGTTTCTGTCTGTTGATTACAAAACAGACTCTAACATCAGGTTGGTGACGGTAAATATCTGACCAGCAGCGAGGTGGCAGGATGGCTGTCTCTAATCTTCAGATATCTTGCATTATGTTGTTTCGCTCTGCCCTACCATGTCTGGTGAGGTTTAGTGGCCACTGGTCCATCCCAGGTGGTGCATCCACCAAATGCTTCCCTAAGGGCTTAACCTTCAGTTTTTGTGTAAACAAAGTAGAGAACGTTGCTTAAATACTGAAGAGAAAGAAAACTTGTTAGGAGGGATTTATTTCCAGAGGAAGCCAAGAGAATTATCTATACCTTTTAACAGTGATGAAGGAGCTGTAGGGTCTTCTGTCATATCCATTAAGTCATATGTGTGTGTCTAGGGCATGTGTGCAGGCAGAAACAAATGTGCGTGGACAGGGAAGATTTACATAGACTGTGCACTACAGTGATGGTTCCTCTCTGAGTGCTGGGACGTTTTGTTCTCCTTTCAGAGTGGAATCTGTGGGACCTCAGTTGCGTGCATCCAACCCATGAAGACAGGGCAGTCTGGTGTAATTCTGAGTTATTACCACTGAATTAACGTGTTGAGCTTGGTTTTGCCCCTGTGATGTCCTGAGTCCTTAGTGGTAGAAGGGGTATGAGTGGAGCATCTTCCTTGAGCTAGTCCCTCATAGTGGAATATTGCCAGGGTTGCAGTCATTTGCATCTCACCTTAAAATTACTCGAAGGAAAAAGCCCCTTCCAAATACATCTGTGGCTTGGAATCATGGGGCCAGCACGGATGATCCTGCTGCAGGGAACCTGTCCAAACAAAACGTAGATCAATTCTAACGTCACCTTTTAATGCACAACCTCAGATCCCAGCTGTGGGAGGTGGAACAGCGGTCTGCCTAGGCAGAGGCAGCAGGGTGAGAGCCCAACCCCTGTGAGCCCCCGGAGCTCAGTGGGGTCGCAGAATGCCGTGACTCAAACACACAGTCATGTCCCTCATCCAATGGTTTTTATGTTTGAATTGTCGGGATTTCGACAAACGTTTCATGCTTTTATTAAGGCAAAAGTACGTGCTTGTGAAATTGTGAAATTGATGTGTTCTTTTGTATCTGTTTAAAAAAAAATAATATGTATTTAAAGCTAAAGAGCCGTTATTGTGCGGGGTTTTCTCTCAAACTGGTGCATACACTTTACATCAGGGACCTACTATACATAACAAAAATCAGTGATTCAGTTACTGTAAAACCAGATACACACCTTTTACTGTAATAATAACTTTTAAAACCTTGCACTGTAATGGTTGCTATTAAAAACAAACAATCAAAAAAAAAAAAAAGCTTAAAAAAAAAACAAAAAAACTTGTCAGAATGATTTTGTATCTTTGATTATATCTGAAATTTTAGCATTTTTGTATACTTACCATGTCCACAACAGCATCCTCCACAGTTAGTTCCCAGGTTCCGTTTCCTTTCTGTCTCACAAAACACACGCATTGCTCCAGGATGTGGATGGGCAGGGTATGGCCATGGGAACTGCGTAGGTCACCCCAAGCTCTTGTCAGAAAGATACACCCAAACAAGCCGAGTAGGAGGAAAACCCAAGACCCCAAGCCCTTCTGATGATGTCAGATCCCCTCAGACAGTTCCAGCTGCTCCGAGTGTCCGACCAACAGAACCAGGGAGTGACATCCGAGCCGTTCCTTTATGCCGGCGTCGCTCTGGCTGCCTTGGCTGCCCAGCTCCATCGCACAGCAATGCGTTGCCAGTAGGTAGGAAATCCCAACCAACGAGATAACTTTGCAATCGCTGCGTTCGTTGATTGATTTGTTTTTGGTTTAAGTTTTTTTAAAATAAGATGTATTTGGAATCAGACAGCATGGTGTTGCAATCCTTTCTATTTTTAAATACTGATACATTCTGTGTGTAAAAGTCTTGTTTCCTAGCTAAGAGAACCTTACATGTGGAGCTGAATTTGAACCTTTTTTTTTTTTTCCCTTGTTGTACTGTGATTTGGGAATTATTTTGATATAATCCTTTAATTTGGTAGATTTCCCACACCTTCTCCCTCCTTCCTATCATCACTTCATATTTTTTACAAAAGAAAAAAGAAAACAAACAAACAAAGGAACAAATAATCTTTTTTTCTCTCTTTAGGCTGTGTAATGTTGTGTTGTCCAGATTCTGTATAAAAATATGTATATGATGTATCTGATATTTGGCAGCGAACGGCTGCAACTTTAACCAATATAATTAACAAAGAAATGCATAATGTTGGTGTTTTTAAAAGTAAAAAAAAAAAAAAAAACCTAGTTAAGATGTTTGTGTAAACTTGCATGGTTTAAAATGTACTTAGTGCATTGAGAAATGTTGTTAGGGTCCTAAGTGAAAGGCTGGTTTACTTTTTGATTCTAATGGTGATTGGTTTGTTGATCAGAATATCCCCTATACTGTATGTCTTAGTTTATTTAGCATATTTATTTATTTTTTTCTCAAAATCTAGCATAGTGTATCTATCTATATGTAATACTGTTCCTTAAAACCAGGTTGTGGAAACTGCGTTTCGTCAGGCAAAATGATGTTTTGCATCACGGTTGTGATTCAGTTGCATTCCATTTAATTTGCTCTGAAGTCCAGGTTTGACCTTCCATTGGGATCTTTCTTGCCAGTGGGGAGATGCTCACAGCCGGGCTGCCAGACCCTGGGACAAGGCTGTGCTGAGGGCCCAGCTCCTGTCCTACACCAGGACATCAACATCAGGCCCGGTAGTCTCGAATTATGGTGAGGTACAAGGGCAGGATTTGTTCCCGCCATAGCAAGAGAAAGTTGGGTTTTTCCTCTCGGCAGTACGCGTTTTATCAGGATCACAGCAGGCTCCCTGGGATTTCTCCCAGCTCTCCATTGGATGATTATGGCTTTTAGCAGCATCACTGAAACAACAGCAGTGAAGTGGGGACGATCAGCCCATGAGGAACATAATGAAGCTGTTCAGCAATAAGCTCCCTACTTCCAGAAGCACAAACCCATCGTGTTCCAGAGGAGCTCATTCGGAACCTAGCTCTGCAGGTGTGGGAAGCATTCAGGCAAAGGATGCAGTTCCTTTTCATCAGACTTCTCGTTGCTTTGCTCCAGGCTTTGCTTCTGCTGAACTGCCAGAATGGGAACATTTCCAAGCGACACCACTGACACCATCAAAGCTGCAGTGCCCATGAACAGCTCCTGGGACTGAACTCCCTGCACAGGTCAATGCGGAGATGTTTGTGTTTCTAATACCTGACAAACCTCCAGTGGCCTTTCCCTAAGGTAACGCAGAGCTAGATGTAGATACATAGAGCTACCAGTTTTCTTAGTGCTCTTCAACCCAGAGAATCTTAAAGGGCTTTTCCAGCAGGACACCATGTGACTCATGCTGCCCATCCATGGCAGAGCACTGTTATCACAGCCTCCTCTGGGGTGACCTTGCTCCTTGTCTGTCGGCTTGTGGCATCATCAGCATGTGACCATCTGGTGCAAGAAGTGTGGTTTGCACCTTGGGGGAACCTAGCAAGGTATAACATGTCCAAATCCCAGTCAAGTGCACATCAAGAGCAATCTGACTCATTGCTATTTCCCTTTCTGAGCAGTTCTTTTCATTTTGTCCATCCTCACAGGGCTGGACAGTGAGATGTCCAGGTAACTTAAACATCTGCAATTTGCTTTCACCAGCCTTTTCTTTCCTAAAAGCTTATAAAACAGTCCTTTTGCACTGGAAAATAGGGAATGAGAATCCACCTCTCTGCTCCAGAAACAGGACAACTCCAGCCTTCTCTTTCCTCCTTTATGCAAAGCTATGGGCCGAATTATTTTCTCTCGATCTTCTCTGGTCTCCACCACTTCTTTTAAGCCATGGTTGCACTCTGATTTTGTTGCTTGATTGTCTAACTGCTTTTCATCTGGAAATGAACAACCATCCCGACTTAGGCATTCTCAGGAATCCTTGCCTGGCATGCAGTTATACACCCTGTCCTGCAGCCGCATCGTACAGCACGATGGATGTGACCTCAACACTGATGACAGATCCTGAGATTTGTTGCAGGATCAGCTCCATCCATGTAAAGCTGCCTGCGGTGGGCATCTCCCCAGCTCAGCAAGCAGAAGTGATCTGCTTCTCTTCTTGCTTTGCTCCATACCCAGGGTTTCTGCAGTAAAACCAGTGCCCAAATGCAGTTCTCTGGCAAGGAGGAAATCATCTTGTGAATGTTTCATGGCATGGTGCTTAATGGACTTTTTTCTCTTCAAGGATCCAATCAATCTGGAGTCCTATGTCTTTACATAGAAAAGTTCCTGCTGAAATCAAGTTTTGCTTTCTAAGGCTGCGAGATCTGTTACTTCGGATCCCTCGAGGATGTATGTGGAGCATCCTCTGATAGAGGACATCAGTAGTCAGTTCCTTGAAAGGGCCTTTTCTAGTCATTAAGATTTTGCTTCTGCAAAGCTGACCTCTGTCTTCAGCATCACTGGAAAAAGGGTCTGTTCCCTGTAGGAAAGACCTTAGCTGTTGGAAGTCTGCTTATGTCTTTTGGAAGAATGCTCATATGGTGTCACCTCACCTCACAGCTGTTTGCCTATCTTGGCTCTACTTGCACTGGGGAAAGCTAGCTTTTTGAGCAGCATTCCACAGACTGCCTCCAGTGGTCAATTTCTCTTCCCTGTCTCAAAGCTAGCATGCAAATGTTTTAATTTGAGCAATTAACCATACAGCTGGTGTAAATTATCAGAGTGCTACTGAAATAACTGGAGCCATTTTGACACACACCAGCCAAGGGCATGGCACAGCTCTCCACCAGCTGTCAGCGAGATCTGCATCTCCTCACTGCCTTGCTCTGCTCAACGGGAGCATGTTCTGGGGTTAGACAGAAACTCTCTTCAAAAACAGTGGTTTACAATCTGAGTAAAATGCTTTGCTCATCCTCTAGCCTCATCAGCAATCCATTGGATACATCTCTCTGTATAGACAGACTTCCTCCTTCTTTGAGAAGGCCCATAAATAGCTTTAGTTTCCATCCTTGAAACCAAGTGAAGTTAAAAAAAGAAACAAAACAACAAAGCAAAACCCAAATCTTATGCCCTGAAATTATTCTGCAAAGCCCAGGTGAGGCTGAGACTTTGCAGGCCAGAGCTATGGTTTTATGCAGGACTTTACAAGACTGTTTTATATCGAACGCAATAAAGAATAACCAACTTATTGTAGCAAACCTTGTGCCAGGTGCTATCTCCCACAACCTTCTGCATCAGACAGTCTGCCCTGTATTCTCTCTGCCTAGGGACACTTTGCAGAATTTTGGAAGGGAAAATCCCCCTTTTGCCTCTTTACAAGTAAAGGCAGGTTATAAACAGGAAAAACAGTATGGCTTTAATTGTATTTTTTTCTTTTCGTTTCTCTCTCTCTTTTTTTTCTTTCGGCCCTTTCTTCCTTCCTCCCTTCCACCTCTTTCCTCTTTTTCTCTGCCCCCTTCCCTTCTTTCTCTCTCCCATCTCTCTTTTTTTTCTCTTTTACTCTCCTTTCCTTCTTTCTTGTGAGCTAAGGAGTAGCCTCACTGGAAACCACTGGATCTGCAAAGGCAATTCCAATTGGTCTCTCCATCAGAATTTCCACGCTGATTTGAGGGACTCCCCAAGGATACCTGTTCAGAGCTCTTTCCGTTGTGCTTTTGTTCATGTTCTTTGACTTGGTTTCTGACATTTCTGACATCTTCTGGATAATCTCTTTCCTTGTTGTCATGCTCAGTGTCTTCCTTTGACCTTTAACAAGCCAAACTTAAACTAGGAAAATGGGTATCCATTCTTTCTGCTGTCTCGTGAACTCATCAGCCATTCTTTCTCACCTTCCAACAGTCACGTGTCTTCTTTTTCACAGAGGAAACGCTATTCAGAGCAAGAGACTGGTGTTGGGGATCCTAGGATCCTCATCTTAGCTTTTCCTTTTGCTTGCTCTCTACTTCTTCTACGTGTGCCTCAGTTTACCCACCCAGGTATAATAATATCTACCTCACAGGGGTGTTGTGAGGCTCTGTTCTCGAGATCCTTTGTCTAGAAGGTGGAGGAGAAATTATCCTGTTCATTCAGTATCTCACTGGCATTCCGTGATCAAATACTTTCCTAAACCATCAGTGTTGGCAGAAGTAAACCATGACACAAGTTTTATTCCTTGCTTTTATCTGTTGTCAGGGTTTGGGCCATTTGCAAAAGTTCCACAAAGGCAAAGCTGGACATGGCACATGGAGGAGATCAGCATGACAGGAGAAGCTCTTGTTCTTCTTATTCTTTCATTGTCTGAAAGTCACAAAGTCATACACTTAGAAGGTTTATTGCCCTGCTGTCCTAACCTTCCAACAACCCCGTAATTAATCTCTTTGCTGCTACAAATATTTTCTGGACTGTAGAATCTCACTAGAGACACTGAAAGTCATGCAAGTGCACGTTTGGGCTGTATGTTAGATTGTCTCTACTTTTTGTGACACAGCTCAGGCTGTCCTACAGCACCATGGCAATGCCAGGTGGTTGATATTTGTAAGGGTGAGCAGAGAAAAATCATTTGCAAATAATTTCTTTGCTCTGCTGGGAGTTTAGCACCTTGATGCACAGACAATTCTGTTTGCCCATACATACTTCAGTCAAAGAATTCACGTTTGAGCATGAATGATTCATGACATTAATCCCAGCAACTGGCAGAGGAAGTGAGAGAAATGTCATTTTCCTACCCTACCCCATAGTCAGCAGATGCTATTCCATCCCAGGCTTTGTCTTAACCACAGTGAATGGCAAACAGAATGAAAACCATTCTGTCCAAGTACAGGAATCTCTGATGCTTCCTTCAAGAAAAGACTCATTGAGACAACCTTTTGGATGCTGACAGAAGATGGATTGGGCTACATTGGGCTACAAAAAGGTAAAAAAAAAAAGAAAAAGATAAATGTGCACATAATCCTCCCAGAGAAGCAAAAGGAGCTCACGGGAATCTTTCTTGTCTACCATGTGCAGCAGCAGGATGAGTTGCCTCCTTTCAACCACACAGGTACAGGGACCTTCTTGGAGCAAGTTGGAAGGGGTCCCCCTTACTAGAAGGCAGCACTCAGAGGATTTCTGCTGCCTTTGCCTTTGAAAACCATGCTGTAAACTCTACAATGCGGACAAGGAAAGCTTTAGCTGAGATGAATCGTTTTCTGCACTGATGGAGCTGAATAGGAAAGAGTGGGTCCATCCCTTAAGAATTTTGATGAGTTTGACATGGAAACATCGAGGCTATCAGCAAACAGAAAACAAAAATAGGTAAAACAGTACATATGCCAATTAAAACAGTTTGCATCCTACTTTTTTTTTTTTTTTAATTAATTACCCTGCATTTTGAAATGCTAGGTGAAAAAGCTTGAGTGAAGGTATTAAAGACATCAAAGAGCCTCAAGTCATATCCTTCATTTCCCCATGGTTGTGGTATTTTTCAAGAAGAAACATCTTAAAACTTGCATTTTCTACGATTTTTTAACTGTGACATGCTGACTTCTTGAGGAGGATGGAAACAAGCTTTCAAAACAAATCACATCTGCTTGACCCTTTATTCTACATGGCACAAACTTTACAACCTTTTCCCTCTGGGAAGTGGGATTGACTTCAGTGTAGAAGCCCTGTTCCTGCAGTACTGTATGGAGCATCACAAGTCATTCCACTTAGATGGGAATGACCAGGAACACAACACAACTTGATCCCAGTGAGCCTACAGAGCATCAAGGAACGCTGTCCTGTCTTGGATCTCACCTGCTATTCCACTGAGCCAATGTGGGGCTATTCTTCCTTTCTGAGGTGATGGAGTCTTCTATAGCCTTTGAAACCATCAAACAAAGAGGAGCTACTCTTCTGATTGTGCAGTTCAACTTGTTGGCAGCAATACACCCACAGGAGCTGCTCCAGGCATTGAGTTTTATCTACAGATTGGCAGGAAGTCTCTTGTTCATTTTATTTTTCATGCAACTACTTTTTTCTTTTTTTTTTTTTTTTTTTTCCCTTTTTGATGAAACTTGAATTGTTCCTGGAATACTGAGTTTTGGGAAAAGCTACTATCATCCATGCTCCCACGTCCTGCTCCACACAGCAGCCTGTCCATTACCCCAGGATGATAAGCACACAGGAGAGGTTAAGAGGGACCATAACAGCCCATGGCTATGGCAACAAAGAAGAAATAAGCACACTGTTGAAACTAAAGCACACGAACATGCCTGCTCCATGATCCTGATAAAATCCGCTGCCCGGGAGTAAATTCCCCATGGCCTCTTCTCACGGGTCCCAAGCTCACATTCACATCCCTCCTCCCTTTCTGCTCTGCAGTTTCATATTGAGACATCATCCCCTACTCCCAGGCCAGGCTCTCACCGCAGAGTTGTGCTCTGTGCAGCTCTTGCATTCACCGCAAATGACGACATCTCTGCAGAAGGCCCCCAAGTGCCAAGATGCAACTTTCCTACAAAAACCCCTAGGATACAAAGGGGAGCCTGAAATAATGATTTATGCCAGCAAACAGGTCCAGGAGTTCTGTGTTAGGTGCGGACCATTGCTGGGGTAGCTGATGAAGTGGATTATGTCCACAAACATCCTTTGGTAGAGCTGGCCAACACGTCCAAAATGCTTTGCTTCAGATCTGGACTCATGCACTTGCCTCTTCCCCGTCCCATTTGTACACTTTGGTTTTCGAGCTGTTTTTTGCACTGTCAGGAATTTTTTAAACCGTGTTAATTGTAGTCAGCTGCATAATGTTTGTTAGGCCTCTCCACCAAGCTCTTTAAATGAAAGTCAGTGGCTGTCTTCCCTTGGACAATAATGAATGTATATATCGTAAGTGCAGACTATACAGAAAAGTGGCTAAGTCAAGGATCAGAGGGTTTTGTAAAGCCTGTTTATTTTTTTAAATAAGTTTGAGCATTTATATTTTACCACCATTTACGTGGTTTTGGGGAACCCAGATTGTGTCAAGATCTCATGCCAAAACAAGCCAAAAGTTGTTTGATTTCAACCTTTTCTTCCATGAACCATATTTTAAATGATACTTTAAATGTCATTTTAAATGTTTTATTGAAACATGTACTGATGAAAAAAAAAAACAAAAAACAAAAAACAAAAAAACAAAATGTCATCTTGACAAAAGATTTATACATGAATCAGAAAGTATTTATTTCAATTTTGTACCTTTCCATTTTAATACATTATAATGTATTGACTCAACTGAGATAATATAAACAGTTCATTTTAATAACACGTTTGCATCGTGCTGTGTCTTTTTATTCTTTCCTTTCTCCTCCACCCTGGAAAAGCTTCTGGACACAGAGCCTCTTAAACCAACAGATCTGCAACATCTTGGGTCCTGGGAATCTTTGCTCTTTTAAACCAGAGCAAGAATTTGTCTTCAGCAGAGCGCGCAGGAAAAATCAAATGGGGACAGGGTCAGATGTTGAGATGAGGCAGTCTGAGAGGGTAGAATATCTGGTGGGTAAAGGGGCCCAAGTTTAGACTAAACTACAATGCAGACGCAAATCTGATTATTTGCTGCTGACTGTAGGTTCTGTGATATCCCCGTGGCCTCCAGACAGGGGATGGCCCAATCACAGTATGTCCCCTGCATGCAAAGCTGCTGGGGAAGCAGGCTGCATCCTCTGGCACTGGTATGTCTCCATGTTGACCCTCCCAGGTGAACCCATTGACTCAGGAGCTGAGGGGCTGGCCTCTCTCCTTGCTCACCCCCACTCACTCAATCTCTAAATAAGGACTGTCTCCAGTTCCTGATTTTCTTCACTCATCTCCTTAGGCACCTCCTGCTCCTCCTGCCTGGCCTGAAAGGCACACAGACCCACTGCGCAGTGGAAGGACATCTGTATATTGCTGCTAGAGAGATGTGCCTTCTCCTTTCCCACTTTTTGGCTTCAGTCTGTGCCTTTTGTGGAGTGTATCCCAACCCCTTGGTGAGCCCAAGCATTCATTTAGCCCACTTAAGGATATCTGATCCCTTGACTCAATGGTTTGTAAAGAAAGGGCATGAACCTGCAATTTCTCCACTCTGTATTTCAAAACAGAATGACTGCTCAGTACAGATAGGAAGTTCCTCATCAAACATTAAAATAAATATGCTCTGTGGTGCAAGGACAGATGGCAGGCACAAGGTGACAGGGGAAGTGAATTTTTTGCACGGGGATATCCCAAAATCTCAGTCACCTTCTCCAGAAGATACCTCCTTCCTTTTAAGAAACTCTTTAAGAGTTTCTTTATGAGTAACTCATTCTGCTACATTTGTTGTAGTGGGATAGATAGGGCTTTGCTGGAGGGAAGATCTGTGAGATGCTGAGTGGAGGATGAAGTAGAGGAGAGTGGGGGCCTGTGTAACCTCCATATTAAATATAATGGATGTGAGAGAAAAGAGCCCATGGGTTACTGGAAGGCAGCTGGAAGAAAACTGGGAGAGCACGGGCACTCACTGCAAAGAGCTTCCTTTATTCTTACCCAACTGACCCTCTCTGTGCAACTCATGCTTCTCTGTAAACTAGCTGAGGACAGGCTATTTCTGCATTGCTTCTGATCTTCCTCAAAGTACAGGCAATTGCCATCTGAGAAAATCATAGAATCACAGAATTATAGAATGGCTTGGGTTGGAAGGGACCTCAAGGATCAACAAGTTCCAACCTCCCTGCTACAGCCAGGTTTGCCAACTGCTAGATCAAGAACTAGATCAAGCTGCCCAGGGCCACATCCAGCCTGGCCTTGAACCTGGCCCAGGGATGGAACATCCACAACCACTCTGGGCAAACTTTCAGTACCTCACCACCCCCTCACTAAAAAACTTCTCCCTGACATCTAATCTAAATCTTCCCTCCTTTAGTTTAAAACCATTCCCTCTTGTTCTATCACTGTCTACCTGTGTAAAAATTTAATTTTCCTCCTGTTTATAATGTCCCTTTAAATACTGGAAGGCTGTAATGAGGTCTCCCCGCAGCCTTCTCTTCTCCAGACTGAACAAGCCCAGCTCTTTCAGCCTGTCTTCATAAGGCAAGTTCCCCAGCCCTCTGATCATCTTCGTGGCCCTCCTCTGGAACCTCTTCAAAAGCTCAAAATCTTTCCTGTGTTTGGTCCCCCAGACCTGGATGCAGTACTCTAGATGGGGCTTCAAGAGGGCAGAACAGAGAGGGACAGGCCCTTCCCTCGCCCTGACAGCCAACCCTCTTCTGATGCAGCCCAGGATACTGTTGGCTGGCAGGGCTGCAAGCACACACTGCTGGCTCGTGTTAACCCTAAATCCAACCAGAATCCCTAAGTCCATCTCAGCAGGGCTACTCTCAAGAGTTCTTCTCCCAGTCTGTGTATATATCTGGGATTGCCCCAACCCAAGTAAAAATCTTGCACTATGTTGAGCCTCATTATGTTCACATGGGCCCTCCTTTCAAGTTTATGAAGATTCCTCTGTGTGGCATCCCCTCCTTCTGTATCAATGGCACTGCTCAGCTTGGTGTCATTGGGCTCAATGATCTTTAAGGTCCTTTCCAACCTGAATGATTCTACGATTCCATGATTAGCAAACTTGCCGAGGGTGCACCTGATCCCATCATCAATGGGATCGACATTGATAAAGATGTAACAGTCCCAAGAGTAACAGTCCCAAGACCAACCCCTGAGGGACATCAGTCATCTCCAGCCTCCTCCTGGACATAGAGCTCTCTGTCACTCAGCAGTACATCCCCTAGCAGCTTTAGTTTTTAATGCCCTCCTGATGTGCACCAGCTTGCTGCCCAGTATATTCTTGCCCATCCTGGTCAGTTGTGTGCCCATCCAACATCAGCCTTCCTGGTCTGTCGAAGGTGTGTCCTAGATCGTGTAAGTCAAAGCCTTCAGCATGACACCACCCACAGAGCCAGTCATCCATACCTGGAAGACATTATAGCTCTCTGTAATTCTCTGAGAGGAGGTTGTGGTGAGGTAGGGGGTCAGCCTGTACTCCTGCGTAACTAGTGATTGGAAAAGAAGAAGTGGCCTCAAGCTAAGTCAGGGAAGGTTCAGGTTGGATATTAGGAAATATTTCTTCTCTGAAAGAGTGGTTGGATGCTGGAATGGGCTGCCCAGGCAAGTGGTGAAGTCACCGTCACTGGAGGTGTTCAGTAAGTGTTTAGATGTTGTAGTAAAGGACGTGGTTTAGTGGGGAAATATTGATGGTAGGTGGATGACTGGACTAGATGATCTTAGAGATCTCCAACCTTAATGATTCTATGATTCTATGGTTCTCTCTTCCACACCAGAGCTTGAAATATATTGGCTAGTGAGACTTCAAGAACAAGGGGGAGTCATCTCCTTTTGCCCCAAGTAGAGACAAAGGTTCAGTCACCCTCACCCTGCATGTGCTTATTCTCTGACACGTGGGAAATCTTCTTCCCCTGGCTGGGACCCAAGACAGGGATGTCTGTCTGCCTGTGCCACCACATGATACCAGGCATCAATCTCTCTCTCCGACTGCTGGATACATCTCTGTGTGGTGACCTGGTCTTGCAGTCTGGTCATCTGCTTAAAAAGATCAAGTTGGACACACCTGCACCCATGACTCCCCTCCGTACCTCAGTCCCTTTACATTCCGCTCACAGCTGAAGTTCTGGGCAGATCTCTCACTCCTCAGGAGGTCCATCTGGGTGCACACATCAGCCCAGAAAAATTGTGGCTCTCCACGTGTGCTTCTGCTTCAGCCTGTCTGCCATGCTGGGTGACCATCGTGTTGATATTCATAGAGAGCTGTGCCCTTACAGCCCCGGATGAGAACAGCCGCGTACCGTGCTTGCACCTCCTGTTCCAACACCCCATGCCAAGTGTCCACACCATGCCTTTCTGATGCACCATGCCCTGGTGCTGGTCCTACCTAATGTTGATCTCAAAGAAATGATCTCTTTTTAATGAGAGTCAAGGTGTCACTGAGGAGACTTGGCTCCAGCTCTGCAAATGTCTCTAACAGGAATGAGAAAATCACAGCCTCCCTGCTTTTCTAAGATGGAGATGGTCTTTCTTGTCCCTGTCCTAATCTATTTTTACTATAAGGTTTTGGGAATGGGGATTTTATTTCCCTGCACAGAATCTCACTCACTCTGGTCTCACCTGTTCAGAACGCTTCTAGCAGGAGGGAGATGTCTGGTTTCCTTCTTTCCTCCTGCTGTAGCCAAATTAACACTGCGGACCCTAGGTCCAGAGAGACAATGGCCCACGTGCCACAACATGGGTGCAGTGTGGGATGAGAGCCAACAAGCAGCAATCAGAGGAGCTGAAATAAAACAGCCAGGACACTGCTGTGGGTGGGAAGGGAGAGGGAAAGGAAGGAGAAATAAATGTGTTTGCCTAAGAGATGGACGTACAATGAAGAATGTGCTTTACTTGGCTGTCTTTCTTCCTAATACCCAACCCAGGATATACTTCTAACAGAATAGTCTCCCTGTTACAGTTCATCAATATGTCAAACTTTACCTTTCCTCAGTTTCTTTCTCTGGCTTGCTACTGACCAACAACTTCTGGAGAGGACAACTTCATCTCAGTCTCTCACATGACTATATTTGCGCTGTGCCACATCGGCCTGCAGAACTTCTCCCAACACATATAACACAAGGTACGTAGCAGTTGTCTCTGCCTAGACCAAATTTTAATGTTTTCTAGAGACCCAATCAGATTGAAATAGCTTCTTTCAGAGGAATTGAGGACATTGTCTTGGGCTGAAATCATGTCTGGAAACCAAGTTTGAAACCATGCAATCAGATGCCAGCATCTACATCTTCATAGCAAAGATTGCCAGGCCGTCATAACAATGTTTAATTGGAGATCATCATGTTTATACAGTATCTGGCATAACAATAGCTTAGGGATGTTGCTGTGGGAAGATAAGGAGTCTAGGAAAAAAAAAAACATGCAGGGAAAAACAAAAAACAAACAAAAAACAAACAAAAAAAGGAACAATTGAGATTCAGGCTGCAAAGTAGAATAAGGTGAGACTACAGGAGAAATTGTCTCGGTAGGATCTGTCAGTGCTGGGTAGGTGAGCTGGATGGGAGCTGAGCATTCATAACTAAAGACAGAGAAGGGTTTAGATTTCATAGATTCACAGAATGGCTAATTTTGGAAGGGACCCTGTGCCATGAGCTCATTGTCTCCCACCAGATCAAGCTGCCCAGAGCCCCATCCAACCTGGCCGTGAGCACCTCCAGAGGGGAGGCACCCACAATCTCTCTGGGCAGCCTATACTAGGGCCTGAGTACATTCTTGAGTAAAGAATTTCTTTCTGTCATCTTACCTAAATTTACCCCTTTTAGCTGAAAGCCATTCCCCCCTGTCCTGTCATTGTCAGATTTGTTAAAAAGTCAGTCCCCTTCTGCTTGTAAACTCCCTTCAAGCACTGGAAGGCCACAGTGAGGTCTCCCTTTTCCAAGCTAAACAAGCCCAGCTCCCTGAACCTTTCTTCAGCCCTTTGTTCACACTCGTGTCCCTCCTCTGGATCCACAGAATCACAGAATGGCCAGGGTTGGAAGGAACCTCAAGGATCATGAAGCTTCAACCCCCCTGCCACATGCATGGCCACCAACCTCCCCATTTAATGCTAGACCAGGCTGCCCAGGGCCCCATCCAGTCTGGCCTTGAACACTTCCAGGGACAGTGCATCCACAACCTAAACCAACCAATACCCACTCCAGTACTCCCTCAACCTTCCTGTACCATGGCCCCAGACCTGATTTCAGTACTCCAGATGGGGCCTCACAAGAGCAAAGTAGACTGGGACAACCCCTCCCTGCCCTGCTGCAACCCTTCTGTTAATGCAGCCCGGGATGCTGTTGGCCTTCCAGGCTGCAAGCACACACTACTGGCTCATATCCAGCTATTCATCCATCAGGACTCTCAAGTCCTTCTCCACAGGTCTACTCTCAAGGAGTTCTCCCAGTCTGTACACATACCTGGGATTGCCCTGACCTATCTCAGGCCTGAGTGCAGTGTCAAAGTGGAGATTTTCCTTTCAAGCACAGCACTTGCCCAAGTGCTTCCAAGCCCAAGAATGCTAAGTAAGCAATGATATTTACAATCACTATTTGTGCTGCCATTTGCATTAGATGTGGATTTGAATTTGTCTGTGGTATAAGCATGCCATGATACTCTTCCTGGCTTATCAACTCTACGATGACCAAACAAATGAAAGTGCCAGCACAGCTCTGTTTTGTAAGGAGCATGTGGAAAGTAAAAAGTTAGTGGTGTTCGGAAACTAGCTGTTTTCTTGTCTTTGGGCCCCACTAGAAGTACTGTTAAGCTGCATTTGGTAACAAGTGAAAAGGAGGTCTGCTTTAAATCAAATCAAAGGTCCTTCTAGCACAGCACATTACCTGAGATAGTGGCCAACAGTTGAAGTACAGCAAAAAGCATGAGACGCAGAGTAGCTCTAGAATGACCTTTTCACTTTGCACATCTCTCTGTTTGCACATCTCTCATAACTTTAAAGGCTTCGTGAAATGAAAGTAGCACTTACGTGTAATGGCATACGGTGGATCTGCCCTTCTACAATTACCCTTCAGAGCCTGCATCCTTCCACAGTACTGAGTACCATGACACAGCAGTTGTGATATGAGGAACTGGTGCCACACAGGAGGCTCTGGGGACAGCAGTGCAAACAGACAAGCCAGTAGGTTGGCAGGGGTCTGGATTCAGACATTTCCAGTGAGCGGCCAACGTATAGAATCATAGAATTACAAAGTTGGAAACGACCTTTAAGATCATCTAGTCCAACCGTCTTCACACTACCACAAGCACTAAACCATATCTCACATCTCCTCATCCAGACGCCTCTTGAACACTGCCAGGGACAGCGACTCCCCTCACCAGTTCTGTTGCCCTTCTCTGGACACGCTCCAGGGCCTCAATGTCTTTCCTGTAGTGAGGGGCCCAAAACTGAACACAGCACTCAAGGTGCGGCCTCACCAGTGCTGAGTACAGGGGATGCTCACCTCCCTGCTCCTGCTGGCCACAAAATTTCTAATGCAGGCCAGGATGCCGTTGTCCCTCTTGGCCACCTGGGCACACTGTCAGCTCATGTTCAGCCGAGCACCAACCAACAGCCCCAGGTCCCTTTCCTCTTCACAGTCATCCAGCCACTCGTCCCCAAGCCTATAGCGCTGCATGGGGTTGTTGTGGCCAAAGTGCAGGATCCAGCACTTGGTCTTGTTGAACCTCATCCCATTCACCCCAGCCCAGCCATCCAGCTTATCTAAATCCCTCTGAAGGGCCTCCCTACCCTCAGGCAGATCAACACCACCTCCCAACTTGGTGTCGTCTGCAAACTTACTGATGGTGCACTCAATCCCCTTGTCTAGGTCATCAATAAAGATATTAAACAAGACAGGCCCCAGTACCAACCCCTGGAGGACACCGCTTGTAACAGGTTGCCAGATGGACTTCACTCCATTAACCACCACCTGCTGAGCACGGCCCTCTAGCCAGTTTCTTACCCAAAGGAGTGTGTATCTGTCCAGGTTACGGGCAGCCAGTTTCCCCAGAAGAAGGCTGTGAGAGACCGTGTCAAAGGCTTTGCTGAAGTCTAGGTAGACGACATCAACAGCTTTTCCCTCGTCTACCAGTCTGGTCACCCAGTCGTAGAAGGAGATGAGGTTGGTCAAGCACGACCAGCCTTTCATGAACCCGTGCTGGCTGGGCCTGATTCCCTGGACACCACGCACATGTCGTGCGATCTCACCCAAGATGATTTGCTCCATTACTTTCCCCGGAACGGAGGTCAGGCTGACAGGCCTATAGTTCCCCGCATCCTCCTTATGGTACTTCTTGAAGATGGGAGTCACATCAGCAAACCTCCAATCCTCTGGGACCTCTCCAGTTAACCAGGAGTGTTGATAGATGGCTGAGAGCAGCTTGGCAATCACCCCCGCCAGCTCCCTCAGCACCAGAGGGTGTAACCCTTCCAGTCCCATGGACTTGTGACAGTCCAGATGGAGGAGGAGCTCTCTGACTGCCTCCACCTGAATTGCTGGGGGTGTTTTCTGAGTAGCATCCCAGACTTCCAGATCAGGGCATAAAATGCCCAGAGGATAACTGGTTTGGCTATTAAAGGCAGATGCAAAGAAGGCATTGAGGATCTCAGCCTTCTCCTTGTCCTCAGTGGCCACATTGCCTACTATCAAGTATAGGATGAGAATTATCCTTGGTTCTTGTTTTGCCGTTGATATATTTATAAAAGGATTTTTTGTTGTCTTTTACTGCAGTGGCCAATCTGAATTCACGTTGGGCTTTTGCCTTCCTAACTTCCTCCCTGCATACCTTAGCTACTTCCCTGTAATCTCCCCAAGCAGCCTGTCCCTTCTTCCAGAAGACGTAGACTCTCTTTTTCTCCCGGAGTCTCAATAGTAGTTCCCGGCTCCTCCAGACCAGTCGTCTACCCCTATGGCTCACCTTACAGCACTCAGGGACAGCCTGTTCTTGCGCCTTTAAGATTTCAGTCTTGTGGAGCATCCAGGCTTCCTGGACCCCTTTACCCTTAAAAAGTGACTCCCAAGGGCCACATGCTACAAGTGCCCTGAACAGATCAAAGTCAGCCCTCTGGAAGTTCAAGAAAGTAGTTTTGCTGGTCGTCCTTTTGATACCCCCAAGAATGAGAATTCTACAATTCCATGATCACTCTGCCCAAGATGGTCCCCAACCTTCACTTCTTCCACCAGTCCTCTTCTGTTAGTGAAGATCAGGTCTAGTAGGGTACCACCCCTGGTAGGCTTTCCTACCAGTTGCATAAGAAAGCTATCTTCCATGCAGTCTAGAAGCCTCCTGGACTGCTTCCTCTGTGCTGTATTATATTTCCAACATATATCAGGGAAGTTGTAGTCGCCCATGAGAACAAGTGCTGGCGATCGTGTGACTTCTGCAAGCTGCTTATAGAATGCTTTGTCCAACTCTTCATCCTGGTTAGGCAGCCTATAGCAGACCCCCACCAAGGTGTCATCCCTACAGGCCTTCCCCCTGATCCTTACCCATAGACACTCAACTCTGTCATTATTAACCCCAAGCTCTTCAACATCAAAACAGTCTTTGATATAAAGGGCCACACCACCACCCTTCTTCCCTTGTCTATCCCTTCTGAAGAGCTTGTAGCCATCTATCACAGCACTCCAGTCACGGGAGTGGTCCCACCATGTTTCAGTAATAGCAACAAGGTCATAATTAGCATGACTCACAATCGCTTCCAAAGGAGGAAATAGTAAAGTTGAAAGTCCCCATGTAGGGAGGCAGGGAAGCACTTGGCACATCATCTTCCTTGTCCAGTCCAGAGGGTCACCCCTGTGTAGACAGGATCTACATCCTACATCTACATCTCCTTCATCCCAGACCTACTCACTTAGAATACGATAAGAATTCAGTCCCAGTTGTTTCTAGAATCATTCAGGTTGGAAAAGACCTCTAAGATCCTCAAGTCTGACCCCAGCTCACCCCCACCATACCTGACCTTGTCCCTCAGTGACATATCTCCATGGTTCTTAAACACCTCTGGACACACAGTCTAGGACAGTGACTCCACCACCTCCCTGGGCAGTCTATGCCAATGCATTACTGGTGTTTATGAGAAGAAATTTTTCCTAATATCCAAACTGAACTTCCCCTGGCACAACTTAAAGCCATTACATCTCCTCCTATTGATATCACCTGGGAGCAGAAGCTGATCCCTACCTCACTACAACCTTCTTTCAGGGAGTTGTAGAATAGGGTTTAAAAGTAGAGTTATCCCTGGAAGCACAGACACTGCTTTCACCTCAGCTATGTGAATGTCAGTTTAGCTGGACTCATAACTGCTTCTTCAATAGATAAAGATGCAACTGGATATCATGTACCAGGACAAGCTCTGAGCACTTCAGAGGCTGCTACAGTCACTGCTCTCCCCACATTCTGTTTTCCTTCCTGCTTCTCTTAGTGCTGGCTTCATGGGAGGATCCCATTCTCCCAGAGTTCTGAAAAGAGAAGGATAAAAAGATCCCATGGAGAACTGGCAGGAAATCACCCTGGTGTTCGCCAGGCCAAGGCAGTTCCCCAGTGTCAGTGTCAGGTCTGAGATCACAGGACAACGTAGAACACGTAAATGAGAGAAAGGAAAACCAACATGCAATTAAAGAGCTAATGATCCCATGTTGGTTATTTTTAGTGCTCTTTTATTTTCCAGTGGTTACTCAAACAGTCCTGAAATGACAGTACTGGGTCAGTCTTGAAAGCACAGCCATGCTTTGGAAAGTGAGCAATGTCCTTGTGGGTTTCCCTCTCTATTTCTGTTCAAAAGCCCTAAATCTAATTTGCTGTGTTTACAAAGCTGAACCTTGCTGAGACTGTGAGCAATGTCAGTTCTGAAACCTTCAGAAGCAACCTCAGTCCTGCCAGGAGAACATCACAGACAGTGATGGCTAATGAGTAAAACGGGCTGCAAACTAGATACATTAAATTGCTTTAAAAACTGTTGCAGATCTATTTGTTGGTATTTGTTGCTTTTTTTTGTTGTTGTTGTTTTGTTTCCCCCCCCCCACACACATCTGACCCCATTTCCTGCTACTAAATTTAAACTTGATCTGAGCCATTGGTATTGCTTATCTGCTCTGCACTTAGCGCCTTTTCTTCCTTCTTGACCAGAGGAGTGATTCTGCTATATACAGAAGTATAATTTGCTTCTTATGGCATGTGTGTGCTAAATAACACTTGAACATGGCTGGTCACATGGCTCGTGCAAATGAAACTTGCCACCTAGCTGCTCCTCAGAAAATGAGCACAATGATGGTGGAAGGGAACTCATTTTGAAATCTGAATGGGTGTCTGCAGGAAATCCTTTATTTTTCCTTTCTTGTTTCATATTGAACAAAACAAGCGTCTCATGGGATCAAATTTAATTTGTAGAGGAGTAAACTGCACTTTACAGAAAAGTAAATATTACAGGATCCGTTTTGTGGATTGCATCGAACATGAGGAAAAGACGAGTTTTGAGAGGGTTTCATAGGTTAATTCATGCAGGAATAGACATAGAGAAGTACATGAACTGGAGAAGCTCTGGGAAGCCACAAGCTCCTTCCCCCATTCTGTGGCTGGGTTAGTCTGTGACATAAATGACCATCAAGAAAGACAATCCCACCACTCCTTAGCGAGCTCTATCCCTCTTCTGTGCTTCATTTCCAGTTCCATACCTAAGTTACTTGAAGTGCAGTGGCGGATATGAGCATGGCACTACTGCTACGTCTTTTCCAACCCCACGACAAAGAGCAATTATCTCCTTTTGTCACAGATAATGTGGTCCAGAAAGAAGCAGGTCCTTTTGAATCATCTTTTTACTGCAGTTTCTCATTTAACTAGTTAACTTTTAGCTCTACTCTCTCTTCCTTCTTTATTTCCCTCCCAGTCTCTCTGCCTGGCATCTGCTTTGCTCTACTGTCTGTTAACTCATCTTTTTCAGGATATTCCACCTCTTCAGTGTGATCAGTTGGATTCCGATCCTGCCTTCCACGCTGCTTGCAGCCCGTCTGTGCACGGTACACCAACAGATGGTCTGTCCCACACCGGATGGTTCAAAAAGCACTGACTAGACACAGCATGCTTCCATGCTATGGGAATGCTATCTGGAGCGTAGATCTGTATGTGGGTTGGTGCTAAGTCTATCTAAGACTTCTCCCTTCTCTCCTCCCCAGAATACTCAACCCAGGCTTCCCTGTGTTGTAGTGTTGAGAGATGAGGGTCATGCATCTGCAGCTCCTGAGTAGATGAAAAATCTTTCAACCTTAGTCACCAAGGCCAGGTACCTCCATAAAAGTAACTATGAAGTTTGTTTGTTGAGGATTATATCCAGCAAGATATGTAGGTGGGCTTCCACCACTCTGTTGCCCTCCAGTGGCCAAATACTGAACCGCTTAGATAAGAACTGCAGTGTTTTCCCAGGGGCTGCAGTGAAGGTAACCCAGCCATAGTTCCTCGTCTCCATTACTGTCCTTCTCTCATTATACTGTTTACTGATTCAAGGGCTGTTTCACAACATTTCTCAAAATTTCCAATCTGAGTCTACACTAGTTTCAAATCTCCAAGTCAGACCTCTCTCCCTACCATCAAATATGCACTGTTGAACTGCTCTGAATATTCACTCAGAGTTGTGCAGTTCTGCTCCACATCTTTATTTCCAGCTTCAGCCTCATCTCCTGTCTGGTTTTTTATTTATTTATTTATTTATTTATTTACTGGTTTCTGACCCTGCCTCTTTAGGGAGATGAAGGTGGTGAAGGATCTTACGGGGAGCAGTTGAAGGACCTGGGATGGATCAGTCTGAAGAAGAGGAGCTCCTACAGCTCCTAAAAGGAAGTTGGGGTGAGGTGGGGGTGGGTCTCAAGTAACAGCAATAGGATGAGAAGTAGAGGCCTCAAATTGTAGCAGGTGAGGTTCAGGTTGGATACTAGGAACAATTTCTTTTCAGAAAGAGTGGTGATACAATGACACAGGCTGCCAAGGAGGTGGTGGAGTCACTGTCTCTGGAGGTGTTCAAGAATGGTGGAGATGTGTCTCTGAGAGACATGGTTAGTGGGCATGATTGGGGTGGGATGACAGCAGGACTTGATGACCTTGCAGGTCTTTTACAACCTTTCTGATTCTGTGGCCTATTTTTCAGCTGTTCCCAAGCCCTGAGCTGTGGCTTATGTCTTAGGGATCCTCTTAATTATACCTGGCCTTGCCCTTCGGTTCTGCTGGCTCCATGTCTTCGGCTTCCCATCTTCCTCCTTTAGACTGGTCCTTTTGAGACCCTCTGGTGCCTGGCCTCACTGCACCATAATCACAGCTCATAGTTATGCTTCCAACCCACAATCAGTATGGCCCAGCAATTAATTCTGATCACTGAAACTCAAGTCATAACAAAAAAAACTCCACCCTTTACACATTGATACAAATTTAATCTCTCGTTATCATTTGGCTCTTTAGAAATCCTTTATATTTTAAAATACCTCCACAAGAAATGACATCTGTTAGCTCCTTGACTTTTACATCATGCTCCTGCCTCAGTTTCCTCCTCTAAAAATTATTGCCTCTCTCATCTGCTGCCTACCTCCTTTCTTTCCTTGAATAACAAACTGCCTACAACAAGACTTCAGTCTTGCATTCCATAAAATCCAAGCTGATGAAATAACCACAGGGGCAATCATTAGAAAAACAATTAATTTATGGAATAGAAAGAAAAATATCTGGAGTTTTGCTGCCTCCTTTGCCCACACTACCTCCATCCTTCCCTGCCAGGCACACTGCTGCTGAACTCTTCACTGGCAACATTCCCAGCAGCATCACCCTTGCCTCAAGCCTTTTTCTGCTCTTCGCCTGCCCCAGTGGCTGTTCTTTGAACCCCTCATCTCCTGGCTGCAGGCACTCGTTCTGACATCTTTTGCTGCATGGGTCAGACATTGTTAATCTCCTGCTCCCCGCCTAGCACTTGATGGGTGGCTTCTCTGTTCCGCTAATGCAGCTTTATACCAGAGCTCACCCCTAATCCGTGTGTTCTCTCCAATCATTGTCCTAAATCAAACCTGTCTTTTTGTTTTAAGGTCTCCAGGCACTCCTTGTCCCCAGTGCTTCCATCACACCTCTCCCAGGACTCGCTCAATAAGCATTTCCAGCCTGGCCTCAGGCTATTATCACACAGCAGAGGCTGATTTGCCTCACAAATGACCTGTTGCACAGCCAAGATTCACATCTTATTTCTTTACTTGCTTTCCTCCACCTTTTTGCCACTTCTCTCTTTTTTCTTTTTCTTTTTTTCTTTTTTTTTCCCCTTCTGGCAGCCTCTCCTCTCCCTTCTTACATTTCCTTTGTTGATGGGGCATTTCAATGGAGAACAGAGAAAAATGGGAGGGTTGACTTATTTTGGTTCTTATCCATTTAAAAATACAACAGCGCATCAAGGTTTAAATGCCTCTTGCAGGTATCTAATGTTATGGGACCCAAACCCCATCTCCACATGCCTGCTTCCCTACATCAACTCCAAGAGAGTTATAATGTTTGTGGAGTCCACTTCCATGGCCGCAGCAGAGTAATGAGTGGCATGAACTCCCTGCTGGAGCTCATGGCTGCCCTTCTGCTGCTCATTAGCTGGGACAAGTCCTCCCTCCTTCCTTCCAGGAATATCCTCTGGGTGGGATGAGATGGGACCTGCAAGATGAAATTCAGGCTCAGATATGTATGCAAGCCTTCTCCTTTTATATGCTATTTTAATTTTCTCTGTGTTGTTGGCTCTGTTCATCCCAGCTGAATCTCTTCCTAAGTCTCAGGCACTTCAGCCTGAAAGTGGCATCAAAGGAATTCCCCAAAGCCTGTGGGGACTTTGGAGCTGATGCTGACAGCACAGTGCAGGCTGTAGCTGCCGTATGATCAGTAACGATGCACCAGAAGGAAAATACCTGCTCAATCTCTGAGCCCTAAATGATCTTTGCAGTGCTGGCTGTTGGGAAACACCTCTTTTCAAGTAGGACCCTTGGGAGGAATCAGTGGAGAACTCTGAAAGTAATGCCCGCCAGGAATCTTTATCACTTTTTCAGTGAAGAGCTACACTTCAACCACTCTAAGCACACAGAAAATAGGACTTCAGGATATTTATATATTATAGAGGGCTATAACCATCCAAATCAGCTGCTTTTTCTCTTAGAAGGTAGTATATATACATAAATACATATATTTTCCCATTCTGTGAAGCCAGCTTTTATTCATTGTGAATTGCAGTAATCGCTTCCAGACTAAGCCTTCCCCTTTTGTACCTAACTTCACTGTCCTTTTGCACGTTTGAATGTACTTAAATATTTGTAGGATCAGAACATCAAGCTTGTGATTTGTGATACCTGTGTACATCTGTATAGAACAATCCAGATCTTGACCTTGAGCCTTCTGCAACTTAAATACAGGCAGCAACAATTATAGCAGGTCTCATATATTTGTTTAGCTTTGATTCATAGCAAGCAGGGGAATAACAGTTTTGGAAGCAAACATACTCTGATGCAGTCAGATATTGTTTCAAAAACAAATGAGCAACAAAGCTCAACATTTAAGTCATCCTTTAATAGAAATTACTTCCAATCTTGCACTGTGAGCAATGCCTTTAGAGCTCACTCAAATGTGTGTAATGCTGCTATCTATTGGAGTGATCAAATATTACACCAATTCTCTCACTTAAGAGACTTACACCTCTCCAGAATAAAAAAAAATGCAAGCAGAATTTGGCTGGTGTGAAATAGCTCATGCAAGCTGATGACTAATTGAACACTAAACACATGGATGACATCACTATTTCACTGGTTTAAAAGAGACATTAGAGGGATAATACATAGAAATGGTTATTACTGCAGAAAGGAATACTTTTTTTGGGAAACATAGATAGGAAGACAACAGAGGCGAAGATACATCACACGTCTCAGATACAGATGATGAGAAAGAGAGTTCCTGGGCAGTGATAAAGGCAGAGGAAGATCCTGGTGCGTGACCTCGGAGCACTAGAAAGCAGCCAGGGTGGCAGATGACTTCTGAGAAGTAGCAGAATCCCAACTCATGGTGACAAGCAATTAGGAAAAGAGCAAGGTTGATGGGATTCAACTTGTACTAACCAGAAAATCACCTGGGTATCTAAATTCCCTCTGTGTTGGAAGACAGATGAGCATCTTCAGGACTTGAGGTTACAGGACTGCTTTGTGCAGAATTGCACAGAATCACCAAATGGGTAAAGTTGGAGACACCTCTGATCCCCTCCTGCCCCAGTAGGACCACTCAGAGCAGGGTGACCAGTTCCACAGCCAGGAGGTTTGGGAGATCCACAAGGAGGAGACCTCACATCTCCATGATCCCTGTGCCAGAGCTCCACACCCACCCAACACAGCAGTGCTTCCATTGAGCAGGGGGAGCTCGTAGGCTCCAGCTTCTGCCCTGGGCCTGGCACTGGGCATTACTGAGCAGAGCCGACTCACTTTGCATCCTCACTTCAGGTATTTATGGACATGGATGACAACAGATTGTCTATAAGGTTTTTATGAGGGACAGCATCAAAGGCCTTGCCAAGGAAGGCAATATCCACTGCTCCCTCCTCATTTGTCAGGCTGGTCATTTCATTACAGAAGCTTATCAGGTTGGTTAAGCATGCCTTCCCCTCCTTATTATGTTCTTCTTCCTGTGTTTCCCATGCTGTGGAAATGGATTCCAGGATGAGCTGTTCCATCAGCTTCCCAGGTGAGGCTGAGCAGCCTGTAGTTCCCCACATCCTCCTTCTTGAATACAGGAAGGAGTTTCCTGCAGTCTTTGGGCACTTCTCCCATTTGCTTTGATCAACCAAAGATTACAAGAGAGTGGCCTTGCAGTCCCATCTGCCCATTCCCTCAGCACTTGTGGGTGCATCTGATTATAGATGGACTTATGAATGTCCAGTTTGCTTAAAGTAAGAAGTTCAGAGAAGTGAGATTGTCCGTGTTGTGGACAGATCTCTGGTGCACATAAATTTTGTTAAGACAGGGGAAAAAAAGGTAGGGGGGCTTTCCAGAATTGATTCTGTTTACCAGGAATTTCCTACAAGAGGAAAATTGTAAGTGAGAGGTGCTACAAACCTGTTTTGTTTTGTTTTGTTTTTCAGGTGCGAATGAGGATTCTTCTTCCCAAGGCTGCACAGTAGAAGAGCCAAATAAAACTGACAGATTTGAGATAAAACCCAGTAAGCTCAAAATTAGCAGTCAGACTCTTAGAAGCCTGGTCTGTGAATTAAAGACAGTTATTCATTAACATGACACTAATAAGTACTCAAGTGCATAACACCTACCTGCAAACCAGAAGGACACGACAAAACATTAGGCCAACTTTTAAAAAGGATATATCATAGGAGCATAAGAGACAAAATGAGATAATTTAAGGCACTGAATGAGATATAAACAGCAGGGGCATAACTTTAACACAGCAGGTGTAAGAGAAAGACCAAAGGCAAGGTTAATCCCCTACGCAGCAAAGAAGGAACTCAGAAGGTGATTCATCCACTCAGTCTTGGCTACATTGATTAGGTGCAATCAAGTGGCTAACGCAATTAACAAGGGAGGCAAAAGGAAAAGATCTCTGTCTCAAGTAGCGAAGGACTGGAAAACATTTATTTGTTTTCCCACCAGTCAAGCCTGACAAACATGACCTGAAACTACTTAGAGAACTGATAGAAAAGTCTGGTGAGAGCACACGCTGTGAGAATTTCCAAAGGCTTAATGTGGGCCTAGAAAATTATCAAAGGATTAAGTCGGCACCCCTTTTCTAAAGGAGGAACTGGGGCAGACACCTTAATAGGATGAGATGTGGGGGCTTTAGGTTGTGTCGGAGGTGGTTCTGTTTGGATATTAGGAACAAATTCTTCTCCAAAAGAGCAGTGATGCAGTGGCACAGCTGCTCAGGGAGGTGGTGGGGTCACCATCCATGGAGGTGTTCCAGAACCGTGGGGATGTGGCACTGAGGGATACAATGGACATGGTGGGGTGGGCTGGGGTTGGATCTGGGAATCTTTTCCAGGCTGAAAGAGCTATGGAGGTTAGAGCATGTAAGGTGACATTCAGGTGCAAAGCGCAGCCAGGGGCAGAGGCGCTCCTGCCACTCGAGAGCTCTGAAGAACTCGGCAGCCTTGCGCGTGTCTTGTTTTGGGTGCTGCACTTCGACTGAGAAGCGGTGCCTCCGTAAGAAGCCCAGCAGCACCAACCCCCCTCAGCCCGCAGGGCTGCGCGCAGGCGGCCATGGCTGCACCCCGCCAAGCTGCCCGACTCAGCGCCTGCACGCGAGGAGGCAGCGGGGAAGAGCAGCTCGGGGACGAATCCAAAATCGATATTTCTATCTTCCGCGGGACTTTAGAACGCTTTAAAAAAAAATAAATAATAAAAATAATAAAGTGGCAAGTGGGGGGGTTGGACGGGATGGCGTCTCGCCGCACGCGCCGCGCAGAGGAAAGCCCCCAAGATGGCGATGCTGGCGGAGCGTGAGTGCGGCGGCGCTGCCATGGCGGCGGGAGGGCGGGAGTCGCGTGGGCTGTGGGGCGGGGGGCAGGCAGGGTTTGCTGAGCTCCCCTCGGCTTCTGGCTGCCCAAATCGAGGCGGAGTTGTAGGCTCGAAAAGGGGGTCCCCGGGGAGCAGCCCCAGCGCTCGCTGCTCCGTGTCCCCTTGTATCTCGTGTGGGGATTCGTGGCCACGGTGAGACTTCATTGCTTTTGCTGCCTTCTCTTCTAACAGCGCAGCCCGCAGCTGTGGGCGCCCCATCCCTGGAGGTGCCCAAGGCTGTGGGTCTCTGAGCTGGTGGGGGCACACAGGGATGTGGGAATGGATGGGCTTTAAGGTCCCTTCCAACCCAACCGTTCTGTCAGTCTACAATTCTGTACCCTTGGGTGTTTTTGGTATTGGGATGCCCTTAACGTGAAGCCAGAAGGCCCAATAGAAGATGGACTTTCTTATAATGAATGACTAGGGAAATCTTTTTCCCACTAAGAAGTGCAGGGGTGGATGGAGGGAAGTCAAACTGCACGTAGTTTTGGGGTTTTAGTTGTAAATTTTGTTGGTAGGTGTTTTCAAAAATGTAATTGGGCATTTATGCGTTGGCGAGGGTTATTCAGAGAGCTGGTGGTGCCCCATCCCTGCAGACAGCCAAGGTCAGGGGATGGGCTGTGAGCACTGATGGAGCTGTGGGTGTCCCTGTTCAGTGCAGGCAGTGGGACAGGTAGCCTTCAAGGATCCCTTCCAACTCAAATGATTCAGTGATTTCAGTTTCAGTAGTAATTCTTGTTAAGATTAAGTTAAGATTGCTTCTGTATGTAATGAATTCTTAAATCAGTTGCTGCAAAAAACCTAATCTAGTTGCTGAGAGCCACCTTTGTCGAGTTGTTTTTCTTTGAATCATTGAATGGCCTGGGCTGAAAAGCACCACAATGCTCATCTAGTTTCAACCCCCTGCTATGTGCAGGTCGCCAACCAGCAGCCCAGGCTGCCCAGAGCCACATCCAGCCTGGCCTTGAATGCCTGCAGGGATGGGGCATCCACAGCCTCCTTGGGCAACCTGTGCCAGTGCCTCACCACCCTCTGCCTTGCCTTGGTTTAAAACCATTCTCCCTTGTTCTATCTCCATCAACCCATGTAAACAGTTGTTCCCCCCCCCCCCCGTGGTTTAGATCAGGGTTGCTAAGGAACTTTCAGAAATGGTTTTTAATGCTCTTGGCACAGAATTAGTTTTGGTGGAAGGGTTTATTAACTGGTAAGAGCTGGGTATCCGAGCAAAACATCTGAAGAAATGTCATATTTCTCCACTGGGTGGTGCTGCTCACCCACAGTTGCAGTACCATCTCAAGCATCACTCTGAGAGCAGTTCAGGACATCTGTGCTAAATTCTGAATTTTCTGGCTGGAAGCTATTAGACTGTTTCCTTCCATGCTCTTAAAAGTAATTGGTGAGCAAACATTTCCCATATAATCTGATGGTTGCTGTGTGTGGCATGAAGGTGGTTCTGGTTTTCTTAAATATATTTTGAAGATGTAGGAAAGTAAAGGAAGCTGCTTACATGTAGCTTAGCACATATGAAAATGAGCATGTTGACCTGGCAGAATTGTGAGGATTAATCCCAGAACAGTAGCTATGGGATTAGAAATTCAGAGATTGAAATTGCTGAGAAAAGGAGGATGTAGTGGACGTTTCAGGCTTGAGAAGTCTCAGTGTTAGGTGCTGCTGTGGTTTGTTGCCAGGGTCGTCCTGGGTGTAAAACATCTTAAGGTTTCTCAGCAGAGGAATATTCAGGAGAATTAATAGACATTAATAGACATTAATATTTAAAGTGGATGAGGTGAGCTGCATCAAGCAATTCACTGTGAAATGTAGTTTAAATTCTTGCATTCGGTTGACACGGATTTCTTCTGCTGTGCAGACAAGTCCTGAGATACACACAGTGGCTTTATAATGGTAAGGACTGCATTGAATTTAATGTTTTGGGTTTTGCAGAGTCACCACCTGGGAACCAAAGTATGGACAGCACAACAGAAAATAAGCAGGCTGAAAATGTTACAACTAGATTTAAAAACAAAACAAAACGGTATTCTTCCCCATAAATGAGTGGAAACTGGAGTCCTTAACATGTATCTTGGGCGAGGGAAGATGACAGAACATGTTAATTGTCCCCGATTTCTAACTCAGTATTTCAAACATAGCAGCATATGAGCAAACTCTGCCTGAGGAAACCTGAATGTTTGGCCTCAGAGGCTCAGCAGGGAACCTGGATTTGCTTGTGTCTGTTTAAAATCACAGTCCCCAGTGGCACCTCTCCAGACAGGGCATGTATTAGATGATTCTGGTCATTGTTTTCCCTTAGAGAATTGAACTAATTGAGTGCTTTTGGGTTCCTCTCACAGCACTAAGTCATTTAATACACCATAAAATCTTTTTATGAACTATTAGAGCTTTTATGAAATTCTTTATCAGACTGTTATTTTTTGCGGGTCTGCCTTGCAGCATTTATTTTGAGCTTCAAAAGTATGTTAAAAAACACTGAAATCCTACATTCTGCCAGTTTTAGCTCTGAACCAAGACCGGGCAGCCAACGAGTTGAATATACCTGTAATATTTTCTCCCTCTGGCCTAAATCCCAAACGTTGCACTTTAGGAAGAGATGATTTCCTGATTATGTTGAAAGTGTCCCCGTGGACTTGGCTTCTTGCTGACTCTCAGTGGCCTTGGGTTAATCGGTCATTTTTGATCCACCGTTTCCCATCGTGTTTAATTAAGTTTGTAATCTTCCTGTCTCCCATTCTTTGCCTTGTTTATTTCTGTTCTCTTCCTGCATGTGTTTAGGTACATGCTTAGTGACTGGTTAACCGTGCTAACTTTTTTCTTCCTTGGTTTCAAAGAAGCTATTCCTGATGATACAGACAAGCTCACGCACATGGGCCTGGGGGACTGCAGTTTCATTAATGGTATACGTAGGACAAAGGAGCCTTGATTCTAGGTTGCATCTCCTAACACCTGTGGTTGTTTCCGGTGACTCTTCAGTTTGTGAATAAGCCGTTTTGCAGCAGATGAAATAGCTGAAATCCCTCTAACTTGTGTTCTGTGATTCAGTTTCTCCAGTCACTTCAGTTTGATGTTTCAACTTCGCTTTTGTAAATAATACCCAATCTTAAAACTCCTGGAGAAGATCAACTCCAGTTTCCACTCATTTATGGGGAAGGATATTGTTTGTTTGTTTGTTTACATCTAGCTGTAACATTTTTCAAGTACTGGGAAAGCTAGCACAGAAGTCCTATTCTTTACTGTGAGGGTGGTGACACACTGAACAGGTTGTCCAGCAAGGCTGTGGAAGCATTCCAGGCCAGGCTGGATGGGGCTGTGAGCACCCAGGTCTGGAGGGAGGTGTCCCTGCCTATAGGAGGGGGTTGGAACTGGGTGATCTTAGGGGTCTCTCGAACCCAAACTATTCCATGGTATGAAAGCTTTCACTGGATTCTTTGGATTGAAGGCTTTTCTTGAGTTGACAAAATTCTTGGGACACAGTGGAAATGTAGATAGAACCTGTTTGATTTTTTTTTTTTCTTCTCTGTCTTAGCCCGTAGAAGACAGAAGTGGTCTGTGGATCCACGAAACAGTGCTTGGAGTAAAGATGAATCTAAATTTGGACAGAAGATGCTGGAAAAGATGGGCTGGTCCAAAGGAAAGGTATGGTCAGGAGAGCTCTGTAGCTGAAGGGTTGTATCTGTTGTTCGTGAACTAAATTTTTTTTTAAGAAACAAAAATAATAAGGGGTAGAGGGCTACTGGGGTGATGTTGGTCCCAGTGTTTAAAACAGCTGTGATATTCTGGTGTACCAGGCTGGATGTGGCTCTGGGCAGCCTAGTCTAGGTTGGAGACCCTGTCCATGACAGAGGGGTTGAAACTTGATGATCATTGTGGTCCTTTTCAACACAGGTCATTCTATGATTCTTATTTCGTTTGTTCTCGTAAGCCTGCTAAGAACACAGAGAATTTGAGCAATGTTAGATATCTATAATTCCTTACAAAGATATTTGCTAGCTTGTGCCTGTCTTACTTTTCTCATAGAATCAGCTTTTCTCATAGAATCACAGAATGGTTTGGCTTGGAAGGGATCTCCAAGGATCATCAAACTCCACCCCCTCTGTTGCGGGCCACAACCTCCATATCTAATACCAGCCCAGGCTGCCCAGGGCCCCATTCAACCTGGCCTTGAACACCTCCAGGGATGGACGGGGCATCCACAGCCTCTCTGGGCAGCTGTTCCAGCACCTCACCACTCTCTCTGTAAAGAACTTCCCCCTGACATCCAACCTAAATCTCCCCTCCTTCAACTTAAAACCATTTCAGCTTGTCCTGCTGTTATCTACCCTCATAAATACTTTTCCCCTTTCTTTGACAAGATAATGTTAAATCAAGTAACATTTAAACAGGGCTTTAAGTTGCTTTCATGCCCTCAGTTCTCTCCCTGGCTGTTTCTACTGGTGAAAGAAAGAACAAGATCTGCTGTAGTCCTTCATGTGTTTTTAAAGGTTACTTCTGATCTTTGTACAAAATGCAATGTTATATGAGCTGTATTCCTTCCCAGATCCAGCATGTACCTGTGGTGTGAGGTGACTGGTTGCTGGTGCTAAGAATAATCTCCAGGTCAGCGTAGTCAGCTGCAGACATTTCTGCTGCCACTTAAAAGCAGTTTAACTTCCACAAAGGTGCCTCAGCAAAGCTGAGATTTGGGCCTGTGAATCAAGCACATTGAGTGAAACAAATACATAGAATCTCTCCCATGCCGTTTATTTAATTCTCCTAGATCTCCACTCTTTTTTAAAATGAACAAAATTAGGGCTGTTTTCAATTCTGTGAATGTAATAAAAATTAAGAGTGAGGAAAAATAAGGCTACCTTTAGATTTCTCATTTTAGCCTACTGCTTTTGCCTCAGTTGGCAGCATAGCTGACATAGTATAGATATGGCTTCTGCCTGCCTGTCTATAGGCATTAGAATGAATTGTTAACAAAGTGTGGGACTGAGCACTGTTATATCAGGTTGTATGAGTGGCTGTTTTGTGTGTAAGACTAAAATAGGTATATGAACCAGAGTAGAAAGAGTACTGATTATTATTCAGGCTGCCAGTTCCTCTCAACATAGTTAATGCCTTTACTGATATGAGTACATTGTGTCAGGGTATGGAAGGAAGGCCTTGTGGTGTTCTCTGTCATTCCCCCCCCACTTTTTTGACAATAAGTTTCCTGCATGAGCTACTAAATCTTCTTCTACAACAGTTATAGTTGTACTAGAGGGATTTATGACCCTGTTCTGCTGCAAACTCAGACAAATGGAGCCATAGCTTGATCGAGGTAAGGGGTAAAAGCCCATCTGTGCTCTGAAATTAAGCTGATTATGTTAGTCCTGTTATTAGTTGTATTGAAATTGGGTCAGGGTGAGATGTGTAGCCAAGTGCTCTGCTTCTTTCCATACTTTTTTGTTAGCAGAAACTTCAGGGTAAGTCTCCCACCCCTCTGACTAAAAAAGAAGACTGCAGGATGTGTGACAGCAGCAGCCTTATTCAAACATTCCTTTTTGCTTCACGTATTGCATACGCACATACTTTATCTACAGGACTTCATTCCACCATTGCATCAGACCCACATGTGTATATTTGTTATGGCCTGATGGGAGAAAAGCAGATAGCAGGAATAACGTTCAAAACAAAATGCCTTGTCTTTTTTTTTTTTCCTGGTTGTACAATTCAGAAAGATAATACTGGGTGTGGAGATTGTTTCCCAGGTTGGAATGCTTGCATTTATTTAGAATAGACAAAACCAACGTTTGTTTGCCCCAGTATCTTCACCAAATTATGAGTGTACACAAGATGGAAAAAGTTGCAGGTCATTAGGATGACCTGCTAGCTCCAGTCTGATCCTTCCACTTCCCCTCACCCACTTCAATATAAATTAATTCTGCTTTTTAAGTTCCATGAGGCATCTGTCTTGTAGCTGTTACACAACTGCCTTCGCAATGGCGGAGGTGGTTTTGATGAGAGGCATGTTCTTTTTATGTAGTGTCTTGTTTTAAAATTGTAAACGCTTTGGACTTGCCTAGGAATGTCAGGTGGCTTCCTGATTAATCACCTACTGCTTAATGATGTTATTTTAGTGTTTATGGTATTTTGCTGGAGGCCTGAGTAGTAAATTAAAAATACTTAATATCTCATGTATGCTAATGCCTGTGAATGAATTCAGTTGCAGGCAAGCAAATAAATAGTAACTTGTGGTTTCTTGCTATATTTCATTGCAAAATGTCTTCAGTACAGCAGCTCTAGTTGCTTAGTCACTGCTGGAAAACCCTTATGTTTTTACTCTTCAATCCTCATTAGGGTCTTGGAGCTCAGGAGCAAGGAAATACAGAACATATCAAGGTTCAAGTGAAAAACAACATGCTGGGGTTAGGAGCATCCATCAAGTATGAGGTGAGTGCTAAGCCCAGGTAAGGAGATGTGGCTTCCTTTTTAGGTAAGGCATGATTTTTGTAATGGGATGTTAGTGAAATCTGTTGTCACGCCTAGTGGCAGCATGCACTTACGTGAACTTTTCTGCAGAGACTCTTGACCTAGAATTTAGTTAGGCTCTGTTCAGTTGTTAGGGTATAAATATCTATTTGGGAAAGTTACAGTGAATTCTCAGAGCTGTTCAGGGAGTTTTTGCTGTAAATCACTGGAACAGGTTACCCGAGGAGGTTGTGGATGCCCCTTCCCTGCAGGCATTCAAGGCCAGGCTGGATGTGGCTCTGGGCAGCCTGGGCTGCTGGTTGGCGACCCTGCACGTAGCAGGGGGTTGGAAATGAGTTGATCATTGTGATCTTTTTCAACACAGGCCATTCTATGACTTGCTTCCTCCATATGTTTTCCACCTAACTTAGTTTTATGTTTTCTTTCCCTCTTCCTGATGCAGTCACCTTGCTGACTGGAGTTCAGGTAGATGTAGGGAGAGCAGAATGTGCTTCTAAAAAGGTGCTTGTCTCAGAATCAACAACTTAAGTAACTGCTGGAAAATCACACTAGTGTTTCCTGCGTACTTTTGAAAACATCTCTTGCAGTCTGGGACATGCAGAGCCAACAGCAGCTCAGCATTGTTTAAAAGCTTACAAACACAACACTTATCAGATCAGTTCTGCACTTTTGAGTAACTATAGCAAGCTGTTGTTGGTATTTGCCACCTGTGGAGCTTCAGGGGGTCCCTCCCACCAAGAATCTAGTATATGTAATTAAGTTACTTCTTGACAGCATTGTTTTTTAATGCCTGCTTTAGTGAGACTTCTGTTCCATCTGAAAACTGTTGCTTTGTATTAATGTGGGTGATATTTACAGGACAACTGGATTGCTCATCAGGATGACTTCAACCAGCTCCTGGCTGAACTGAATGATTGCCATGGACAGGGTGAAACAGGTAGGTTCATGCTTTGCTCAGACAGGTGCTGGAAGGTTAGCAGAGTTTCCATTATCTGTCTTACAAGGGTAGCTGAGGCCCAGTCCTTTGAGCTAATAGTATCCATGCTGAGGCACACAGCTTCTCCTCCTTTCCCCAAATCAATGGGAGTTGAAGGACATGCTGCTATCCACGGCCATGCTCAGTTTTGGATGTGTAGATCTCAGTGGATTGGTTTAACCACAGTTAAAGACTTTTTGATGGGGAAAGAAAGCATAGAACTTGGGTCTTTTACCCAACACTACAATATGGAGGAACCTTTTGCTGGGATGCACTGCACCAGCCCTTGTTTCTTTGTAAAGTAACCAGAGCCAGAAGGTTCACAGCAGAATCATCCACCATTGCAATGTCTTCATTTGCTAATTAACTGTCACATCTGGCTTCCATGCTCTGGTGGTTTCTTAAATACCTACTTTTCCTGTCTTCAAAGAGCTGCTTCTCAGCTTTTAACTCAGAGTTATGCATTCCTGTTTTGAGTGTCATGTAATGTGATTTTTGTAGCCTCAATATAGAGCAAACAAATGGGGAAAACTATATAAGTTTCCCCAAAGGGTTATTTAGCAAGTTGCTTAAATTTTGAAAAGCTTTGTGCAGTTAGACCTTGGCTTCTAGAAATGAAGTAATGTTAAGCTGGCAGGTGTGGTCTTACAGAAGGAATTCAGGCAGCTGTCTTATCATCTCTCCTTTGGACTGGCTTATCTCAAACTGATTGTACATCTAAGCAACTCTGTGGAGTGTTGTTAAACCAAGGGATTCTGTTTGGATGCAGCAGCCTGTCCACGTGCTGCAAGCTTAATAGCATTTGTGAACAGGAGTTCTACAAGAGGAAAGGTAAGATGAGGAGCAGGAAGATCAGTTCAAAAGGCTTAAACTTGGTTTCTAATCCTTGAGAATGAAGGTGAAAACCCTGAACCTAATGCTCTAAAATTTTAATTGCTGTGTAAGTTATTCTTGTACGCTGGTCTAAGGCTAGCTGCTGTAGTGGAAGTCCTCAAGAGATTAGAACAGAGTATCGTAGGGAAATTCCAGAAGTTCCTGTCTTCCTTTGTATCTAAATCCTACCCAAGTTCCAACTTGAGCCATGAGAAGATTGTTTAGGTGTAACTGGTGGGAAACCTGCAAACTGGTGAGCAGAGAGCTGAAATGACTTGCCCAGGGACACAGTGAGTCAGCAGAGAGGCAGGTTCATTGAGCAAGGCTCTCTTGTTCCTAAATCTGTGCTGTATACTGTGGGTCATCTGCACCAATGCAAAGTGGTCCCCAAACCATGTTTCTCCCTGTTCCACTGCTGTTTTTTCTTGGTCTTCTTGGACAAGAGATTTCAATTACTGAGCACAAAGTTGGGTGCAAGTTGAAAAGTCCTGGTCAGAGTCACATTTGGTGATTTGCAGACTGTAAACATTGCTCAGAAACTTGTTTTTTTGGCAATTGTTTAAGCTGGCAAAACTCATCCAGATAACTCTGCCCGCAGCTGTGCTTCAGGATCAAATGTTACATTGCTGGCCATCATCCAGTTTCAAATTGCATTAAAAGTCAGCTGAAAACCTTCATTGTTCTTAAATAACTGGTGTAGTTGCCAGAGCTGGATTGCAATTAGAGACTGGGAGGGAAGGGCTCTTTGGTGGTTAGTATGCCAACATTCAAATACCCTTTATCTACATAGTTTCAGCTTTCTTCTCTTTCTAACTGAGCGCCTAGTGAGGAAGGAGTTCTTAATCCAACAAAAGAGCCAGGAATTACTGAGTGATGATGACTGACTCTCTTTCCCATCTGTAAAGTAGGGTAAGCGTGCTGGCCATGTCTGTTGTGCTCTGGAATATTCACCTGTATGAGATTTGCTCTAGAAATACCATGACTTTATTACTGTGACTGAATTGCTTTATAAAGCACAGCAGGAGACACATGGATGTACCTGCTCTGTTGTCAGTGCCAGCACATTTTTAAGTTCAGTAGTGAAATTCCTTCTGGAAGGCACAAGGCGGTGCTGCTGCCCCTTCTGCTGCAAGGATGGAGTGCTGGAGGAAGCTCCTATGGAAATCCTTTGGTGCGTAATGTTCCTTTTAGTACAAGTGAATCAGAGAGCAGACTCAAAATGCCTCATTTATGGTCAGGGTATCTTAATTGTCATACTCACTTTCCCCATAGGGCCTTTTATTGAGGATTTTCAAATTGACTGCAAATTCTGTCTAAAGCTGAGTTTTCCAGTCTTTCCTTCTCTCATTAATGTTTATGTGTAAATTCAAGAGTAGATCTGAGGCTGAGGGTAGTAAACTCTCCCACTGCAAGCCATGGATTTCATTTTTAGGTCAATGAATCTATCATCAGGTGGCATTACTAAGCAAACCATGAAGTGCTGAAATTCCAGTGTCAGAAAAGCTTGGGCTGCAGAGCTGTCAGGGGTGGGATGGTATGAAAACAATGACTCAACGTGACCCTCAGGGTATGGGTTGATTTATCTACCCATCCCAGTTGCCACTGGCAGGAAAAAAAAACAAAAACCACCTCACCTTGAGTAGCCTTTTCTGTAGTGATGGAGCATGGAATCCTGCAGTGCCTATTTCCCTTCAGGACAGCAGCAATAAAGTGGTTGTTACAGGATTGCAGGTTACCTCCTCCCGAGGTAGTTCTGTAAATTAACATGCTCTGTGGATACAAAGAGTGTGTCTACAGCAGCAGAGTAACCTCTCAGGGCACAGGAACTTTGCACTGTTAAATAGTTACACTAATTCTTCACATGCTTTTGAACTGTGCAAGCCAACACTCTGTCTTAAACAGCTCCTAATGAATTTGGAACTGACCCCAGAGACCATTCCCAGTGGGTAGCTTAGATGCAGCCCCTCTTCTGAAAGCTAGCAGAATTAAATAATACACATGTGGCAGCTTTTGCTGGCCTTAGGGATGAAAGAAGTCTGCTGCTGTTTAATTTCCTTACATGGGAGTATCAGGACACATTAAGTAGGGTTGAAAAGCCTGTTTGGTACTAATGTTTATTTCTTGTGGGTCTTTGTCCATTTTTGTCCATTTAGATTCAGTGTTTTATTTTTTCCAGTTTCTTAGTGCTTTCCCAGTCTCTAGGACTGGAAATATTTTGTAATAAACAGCACAGTTGACCCTGACCTACTAGTCTCTTCTTACCGCAGAAATGGTGTTAAATTAGGCTTTGCCTTTGATCTGCAGTACCTGTATCTGCCTATTCAAATTACACTAGATTGGAAATGGGAATGGAAGGGGATGTGGCAAGAAGTCATGCACTAGCATGTCTTTGAGAGAAGTTACTGTGCTTCCTTCAGTGATAAGTTGTTTTGAAAGAGAAAGTTAAATACAGTGTTGTTTGAATTCGGTTGTTAATGTTTTTCTGGTAGGGTTTGAACCTGCATTTTTTTCTCTTTAAGAATCCTCAATGACTAATCAGAAGAAGACATTTAATCTTGAGGAAAAATCAAAATCTTCTAAGAAGCGTGTCCATTATATGAAGTTTGCAAAAGGTAAGAGGAAATTTTATTTCTTTATCTGTAGTCAAGATTAGAAAAACATATCCAACTTATCTGTTCCCTTCTGGAGTCCTTATACAGCAAGTAGAATGATGGTTTAGAAATACCCCTTGCAGCAACCTGGAATATACTATTCCTCTTTCTGTTGGACTTTTCTAGATGGCTGTAGGGTGATATTGCTGAATAAATCAATTCCTATCTGTCAGAACCATCAGCTGACTAAGGAACAATGAATATTCTCAGCTGTGTTTATGGGAGGAGGGCTGGACAGAGAGGCAAAGGTGGTGGCCAAGTAACTGCGTTATCTGTGCTGCAGTATCCTCTGCAATCTCCAGTAACCCTTGCTAAGAGATCATGTGGATAAGATCAGTGATCAGATTAAACCTGAACGCAGGAAGAGGAAAGCCCTCTTAGATCTATTATATACTTTATTGGGTAAATTAGGACAGTGATGGGAGGCCAGAAAATCTTGTACGAAAAGCTTGTGGGGTTTGGTAGCTTCTTTCTGTGTTAGAGTGATGACATGAATTCAGCCGAACTTGTCTTCTGCTCCTGGCCACTGTTCAATCACTTGCTGTATTTCTCTGTTGGTAGTGTTCCTCTTTGACACACCTGTGTGTATAGATGTGGTTCACTATATGGCTAGGCTCAGTTTCCACTAATGGCTGATTTATTAAACTTAAAGCTCTGTATGATGTTTTTTGTTAACAAATGCTTCTGCTAAAACAGGTAATTGACTTCTGAATGGAGGCCAAATTCTGATATTGGAAATTTTTTTGTGTGTTGAAAGAATTCAGCCTGGAAGTCAAGTGTTCTAACTTGACCCTGCCACTTTATGACATTAAACAATTAAAGTAGTTCAGGTCTCCAAGTACAGAGACCATGGCCTGCTTGAGGTAGTTGCAAAGAGGATTTATTTTGATTTGGATTTAACCTTTTGCTAAATATAGAAGAAAAAAAGAAGCGTCTTTACAGCCTGTAAAACACAGAGCAAGGCTTTTATATTAACAATAGCACATATTTGTTTGGCTTCAGTGCTTAAATAAGGTAGGCCCCTGTTTGACTGTACCCTCAGTGGTCTAAAACAGGGAAATTCCTCCTTTTCAGGGAAAGAGGAGAAGTTATTTGAAAAAGGCAAATGTTGTTGTGGCCCTTGTTGTTAAAGTCCGATCCTGCTTCCTTTCAGACTAAACAAGACAAGCTCACACAAAAGCAGGAGAAGGGAGCAGCAACCATCAAAAGTTCCTGGTGCTGTTCTGTAGCCTTGCTGCTAGAGGAGCATAGACACTGCTCATAGTCCTAACTGCCGTGCTTGAATCTGGGAAATCTACATTAATATGAGATGAAGAGAGTAAAGATGGGGTATTTTTTTCAGCATAAGGGTGTAATCTCTTAATTCAGACAGAGATAGGAAATTCTCTTTAGAGTCCCAAGATATGCAGTTTCACCTTCTACGTTCTTGTGTGCAGGAGAACACAACTCTCCTTTCTGTTAGAGTAGAACAGGCTGCTTCCCTCATCTTGCTGTGCCAATTACAATGTCAGGTGGGAGAAAACAAGTTAATGTTACAGATGTTTTCCCACAGACTTTCACTAGTAGACTGCAATTGTCTCCTCACCAGCCTTTTCCCACCCACATATACACATCCTGCAGAATGTGTGAGCCGTGGGCAGCTTTCATTTAGTGTCTGTAACATATTACTCCTGGTTTTTGCACCTCCAAAAGTAATTTCTCTCCGTTTGTAGGTTACAGTTGGTTATCAAAATGTGCCTATCGTCACCAGATGAGAAGATTGTGCTTTTTTTTTCCCCTTTATCCCTTCCAGGTAAGGATCTCTCATTGCGCAGTGAGGATGACCTGTCCTGCATCTTTGGGAAGCGACAGAAGAGTGTGAAGACACAGGTAAACAAGAAGCTTCACCTTTCTTTTGTTTCTTTGCTTATTTTTAAACACAAGAATACGCAATTTCTTTCTGGTCATGAGATTACCACACATTTATCAAAAGCAAGGGCTTCTGTGTAAGTAGAATCACTCTTGTTTCTTTGTGAAGGCTGCAGGTGCAGGGCTGTGCTCTGAACCAATAGAGGTTATGAATGTATGTAAAAAATATTTGTATGAATTGTGATGATGTCATGTCTTTGCAATTAGTGACAAGACTTCCCCAGCTTTGTTGTGATGAGGTCAAGGTTTTTACTACTATTTTTTTTCTTCTATTTATTAGCATTTTGCACTTGCAGAGAATAGGCCTGCTGGATCAGTGTATGAAAAACAGGCTTACACTGGGATGCTACTGATGTGTCCAAAACTGTTCTTTGGAAAAGACAACACCTGGAAAAGCACAGATGAATATGCTGTGAGGATTGCACTATTGATTCAGAGGTCTCTGAAGTCTCTTGCAGCCAGAGGGAAAGATGGGACCTGGAAAATTAGAATGGCAGTTTCTGAAATAGCCCCTCACTCATTCTGCAGTACTCTTGAAAATTGTTCTGTCACTTCACTGTAACTTCTGTTCACAGAGCCAGTGTTAACTTATTATTGTCTAGATACAAGCATTTTGGCACTTCAAGTTCGTGAGAGCTGTTAGAGGTCTCAAATGCTGTAAGTACATATGCACTAACAGAACCCTCTCAATTAACACCACTGCTGATTGGATAAATACGCCTTAGATCCATTGCAGTAAAATCACTAGGAAGTGAGAAAAACAGGGTTTAAGTGCCAATCAGTGGAAGAAGCCAGTTGCTATGGCAGAGGCAGTAGCCACTCATATATTTTTTCCAAGTAGTTTGTTTTGTTTTCTCTTTATGCTCTTCATGTTGTTGTTGTTGTTGAATGCACGCATTTGTGGCAGCCTGTGAGGGGTGTGTAAGTTGGTGCAAATTCCTTGACCAATATAGTGATATTATAGCCAGCAGAAGGTGATGGCCACTGTTGTGCACATTTCCTTTTTAACCTTGCTGAAAGCTAAGCTCGTGTTTCATGGTTCTGGCAAGAAGTCACAGGCTGTTCCCTGTTCAGTGGCCAGATTTCCACATGCAAATGTAGGCAGGAGGTAATATGATTTGGGGCTGCATTGTTGTCTTCTGGCTACCGTCTGCTGCTAAGCAGCCACAGGGAGAGCACAATTGTTGTTTTTTGGTTTTTTTTTTCCTCCCTTCATGGGTCAGAGATCTGTGGAGTTTGCACAGAACAAAAATGCGTTGCTTGGGCCCTCCAGCTCTGAGCAATTCCATTTCATTTCACCCGTGAACTCTCTCTACCCTTCCCATTATGTTCTAGAGCCTGGTCCTTAAGGTGGCAGAAATGGAACTGCCCCATGAGGATGTGCAGTGCTGTTCCCTGTGTTTGTTTGCAGTCTGTTCTTGAAATCCCTGTGCTCTGGGTATTGCCTAAATGTGGCAGAGAGCTCTACAGAAGCAGGAAAGTGCTGTCATTCTCTTGGAAGCAAGTTGTTCCTATCTGTTCCTGTACAGAGATAACGCAGGGAGAGTTCTGGTGTCCATCAGAGCCCTGAGGTATGCCTTCTGGCTGTGGTAGGTTGTGGTTCCCTGTAATAGCAGCCCCTGTGACAACTGATAAATGCTGTACACTGCTGTCCTTGTTCAGAGTAGATGAGGACAGCTTCCATACTTCATAGCTGCTAGAACTGCTTCTGTCAGTAAATCCACTTACATGTTCCATGCTGTATGTGCAACCGAGATGATGTGTAAAAGTTGGTCCTGTGGTATGAAATTGTAGCTTTAAGTCCTAAGGTATTTCAATTCTTTCCCCCCTTTCCTCCTCTCTTCCCCCCCCGAGGTTTGGTTAGAGAAGTATTCAGTCCAAATCAAATTTGGAATGGATGGTCTGTCCTCAGTTCTCAACTGTTGACTTTCTGACCAAGTTATAATTCTGTTTCCCAGATTTCTAGTTATTTCAAACCGAGATCAGGACTATCTTGGGTATGATTTCATGGGAGCATGCAAGAATTGCTTTTCATAGAATCACAGACTGGAAGAGACCTCTGGAGCTCTCTAGTTCAGTTGTAGGGTCAACTGTAGCAAGTTCCTTCAGACTTTGCTAGGCTAGATTTTGATGATCTCTCTCCCTTAAAGCCTTCAATTTAAACTTATAACAAAATTCCATAAATTGATTACTTATAGAGTGGGAGATAAGGAACAACTTGAAATAATCAAATTCTTGTGCTATAAACAGACTCAGCTGGATGAGCATTTGTTATTCCATAGGGATCAGGGGCACTGAAACGTACAGAGAGGATTAAGGTTGTATTCCATTGTCTGATGGCATTATGGCCAAGTTTTTCGTCTGTGAGTTGCAGAGTTTCTCTTACTCATATGAGATGTTACACCTTCTGCCTTTGAGCTTTTTGGTATCCAGCAGTGGCTTATAGTACTGTAAATCCTGGCAGTGGTGTTACACTGAGAAACTTCAGCACTGTGGTCCTGTGCCACATGGTTGGTGTTATACCAAACTGTTCTTAAAGATTAGGAGAAGGAAGGGGGGAGAAAAAATGATATCCAGTAAACTCTGTCTGTGCCCACAGTCAGGTGGAAACCAATGGAAGATCTCAAGGCTAAGTGACATGGTGAAGACAATACAGAATAACCCTGCCTTCTCTGAAGTCCTTCTCAAAAACATGTCCCCTCTGAGCTGCTGGTGTCTATGCAAATCGAGTATGTCGGAGAGATGTTGTCCCAGTTAGTCATACTCAGTCTTAGCTGTGTGCTTCTTAACAGTCATTTTATGATCTTGACCTGTGTGTCTTTGGCAGGAGACATTTTGTGCTACTTTGGTCTGTGATGTCCTAATTGAAAAGCAGATTTCAGGCTCACTCTTAACTGTCTCAGTAGCCAGTGACTGATCTGGCGAATGGATCTTTACTCTTGTGTCACACTGACATGGCTGCAGCAAGTAAGGATGTTGAAATTTGGATTATCTGTGTTATCAAACTGAAGGGGAATTGGCTAGAGGACAGTAAAGATTGCAAAAGAGTGGAATCGCAAAGGATATGGAAGGAAATTCTATTTGCCCCTAAGGGTTGAAAGGAGTTTCTCTAGAAGTAATAAAACCAGGATCCCAGTTAAAGCTGTTGTTTGGATGACATTGGGATAGGTGTTACTCATGTTAAGCACAACCTTTAATTCTTCTGAATGTTATACACAAAGACACTTTATAAAGATTTTGATAAATCATGTGTCCAACTAAAACTTCCTTAATAAACTACACAGGGACTCCTTTTTTTTTTAATTAAAAAAAAAAATGGGGGGAAGAAGACAATGGCTGGGCTTCAGAGTGGAATTAAATTAGAAACGTCTGTAGTTTTTCCCAGGGTGAACAAGTGATCGAAAATATTGAATTGTAATTATGATGCTCTCTGGGGACCTGCAGTGAGGACCTGTTTTGCAGGGTGAGGACCTGTTTTGCAGGGTAAGATCTGCCAGGCTTTTCTTTTTTCTTTTACCCCCACTTTCCCTCTGGTTTTCTCGCTTGCTTAGGTACACTGGGAGCCGGTGAGACAGAAAAACAAATTCCATTAGTTCCTATCTGGTTGAACTTCCTCGAACCCCCACTATTTTTTTTTTGCTTCTCAGAATTTCCTTCCTCCATCCAGCTGTGTTTCCTGATGAAGCCTTATCACTGGAGAAAATACTCCTGAGTGAGACTGAGGATTTGGGAATGAGTTACAGACAGTCCCAACTTGGTTGCTGAACAACATAATTCTGGCACTGGTTTCACTCTGGGGGCCGGGGAACTGGTTGTGATTTGCTGGCACATTTGTAAGAACTCTGTTTGAGATGCATACAAAACTGAATGTTTTGCATCCATCTCACTTCCATGTCTCAGGCCATTTGATGAGTAATCTGCTTCCTCCAAATTTTTGCAGCTTGAACGTAAACCTGCGTAAGTTCCCTCCAACAACCTGATCTGAGCAGCCCGAAAGTCTCGAGTTCGTGGTGATTTCTTCCGTGTTAGTCATTAGAAATGTAACTATCTGCCCTTGTTGCCTTTTTTTTTTAAATCAGGAAATTATCTTCTGACACATTTTGCAGAACTTCCTCAACTGACTTACGTTTCCCAGCACTTATCAGAAAACCTTGTTGGCTAATCTTAAGGGACATAACTGAAAATCCATTAGAGCCTGGCCCTGTCACTGGCCCACTAAAGCTATGGGTAAATTGATGCAATTCCCTACAGCTGAACTTTCTGCAAAATACCAGTTGTGATGCTGATCTTGGTGGGGTTTGACAGCAGTGTCTTTCGGGCATGTGACAACTTTAACTTCTTGGATTTTCTTACCTGTGACAAAAGGCTCAAATTTTGTGCTTTCAGGGAACAAAAACCCACAGGAGAGGAAAATTAGTTAAAAATTAACTCCACCTTTTTACTGTTCTGCTTTGGAGACTGCAGCTAGCGTGAGAGATTTGGAACCGAGAAGCAGAACAGAAAGAGGACATCAAAAACCTGGAGAGAGTCCAAAAGGTTTTAGTAAAATGGGTGACAGGGTTAGAGGGCAAGTCCTAGAAGGAGAGAGTGGAGGAACTGGATACGTTCATCTGAGAAAAGAGGCAGAAAAAGGTGACCTCTCTGCCTATAAATATCTGAGGGTCAGGGGGAGGGAGGAACAGAGGACGGGAAGGGATAGTAATCAGGGTAGGCAAAAGCCAAGAATGGTGATGGGGGTGAGAACCTTCAATTAGAAAAAGGAAGACACAACCTTACTCTTGAGCAGGCTTCCTCACAGTGATGTCAGCAGGGCAGTGGAAAAATCCCCTAAGGGAAATCCCAGCTCCTTAGTAAACGGTGCCAAGAAAAAAGATGAATTTAACACTTTTAGATCCATTGGAATGGGGAAAGATGTAAGTAAATCATCTCCCAACGAGTTACTCTTTGTGCAGCTCCAGTAATGAAGCTTGGTTTCCTGTAGTTATGCCGTGCTGTAAAGGAGATGAGCTCATGCTGAAATCCCTCTCCATGTGCATGCTGATCTGTTGGCCTTCTCTGTCCAGCTGCCTGTTTGCATGAAATACTTGAGTGCCTTGATATCTTTGAAATCGCTGAGCTGCTGTTGGGTTGGATTAAAATGTTGTTTGAGAGACAGGAGCGCATGATGCACACAAATATCAGGGCAGAGAGATTGTGGAAGATTTGCTTCCTTAAGAAACTGCAGTAAAAATGTAATTGCTGTCGTTGGGTTCTGGAGAAAAATGGTAGGAAAATACTGAAACAAGCATTACTGGGCATCTTCTTCAGGCTCCCCTGGTAGTGCTGAGACACAGGTGCCCAAGCATTCACTTGTTCCAAAGATGGTACATAAATGTGAAGCAAAACCGTTCCTAGAGATGTTCACCTCTTTCTTTACTGGTCTAAGAAGACATCTAATAATAAGGTGCATCCTGTTTATCCCCAAAGTTATATTCTCAATGCATGCTGTGGAAAAGCTGTCCGTGTTCTTTGAAGTATGGTTACTGCTCTATGCTTAATCTATCCAGTTCTTGTGAAGGCTGCCTTGTATTCTTTCTTGGTTTGTGGAACAAAGCTAGGAGTAGAGTGGCAGAGTCTGCACAACCCAATGGTGCACTCACACATTTGGAATCCCCAGGGGCCTGCTTTTGATTAGGAGAAGGTTGCAAGTCCCTAGCCTAGTGCTACGTGTGAGCAAGCCTTGCTGGCCCTACCGAGTTACATGACAGAAGAAATTGTAAGTGCCAGCTTGCAGTAGCTTAGTTTTCTTGAGTTGTAGGTGCCTCTGCTGTATTCTGCAGCAGAAATGCATGAGAGTATCATTAGATTTGTGTGTTCACCTATTTTTGTTTTTTATTGTTGGTGTTTCTGACTGTTTGAATGAAATGTAAGAAGCCCTTGCTAATGGTAATTTTAATACTACTGTAGTACTTCACTTGCTTCTTTGGTCTTCCATTTTTGCTCTACCACGTACTGTGGATTCTTAACAGCTAGAGATGAGGATTTCCTTTAAAAGCCAAACAAAAAAAATGCAGCAAAATAGAATCATAGAATGTCCTGGGTTGAAAAGGACCACAGTGATCATCTAGTTTCAACCCCCCTGCTATGTGCAGGGTCGCCAGCCAGCAGACCAGGCTGCCCAGAGCCACATCCAGTCTGGAAATAAAACAGATTCTCAAAGTAGTAAGCACAGGTTTGTATTACTAACATGCAGTGGTTGTGTTTCAGACATGGGTAACCTCACAGGAACAGCGTGACAGTACAGCTAAAGGGCTAAATGCGGGTGGTGCAGATAGAGCAAGTCATCTGGCAACGCACAGTAGCATGAAATGATACTTCTTACTTGTACTAAGAGATGTGTTTGTGGGGAAGTACTGGTAGTAGGTGGGTGGTTGGACTGGATGCTATTGGAGGTTTTTTCCAACCTTTTGTGATTCTGTGATTCAAAGTGGGTTTAAAACATTATTCTAAGTTGGTAACTTGTAATACCGTATAAATCAGAATGAAGTTGAATTAGGCTCAAGGTGTTAACTGGGGCCGTGTTGTTAATACTCCTCCATACAGACAAGATTGGTCCAGGAGAACTGGTATAAATGACTTTGGCCTGTGTGGTGTCCTCGTTGCATTTTTTATAAAAGCAGGAGGAGCAAAATATTGACGCTTTGTTGACTGTTCTATAAACACCTTGTTAATCAACTGAGGATAAATTAGTGCTGTTTAGATATCAGCAGAGAGAGGGAGAGGAAAGAGACATCTCCCATTCTGGAAGAAATGGTGCTTTTTCTTCTTTTCTCCTCTCTTCATTGGAGGAGAGCCTTGCTTCTAGCATTAGTTCCTTGGGGGGGTTGTTAGGAACTGAAACAAAACTGGGGGAGGCTCTTTTGATTTATCTTCTCTCCTTCCCTTTTGGTCACTTCGATAGGCATAAAGAGCCGAGTTGGCTTTAATGTGTTACCATTAGAGACCATGCATTAGCTGGAATAAACCATCATGCCTCAGAGTGAAAAATATCCCTTGATTGGCTAATTAATCAGTCAAAGGGGAATGACATGGCCCTCGGCTTGAGGGACTCTGCTGCACAGGTAAACAGGTCATTGATAAATGGTTTACCCGCAAATTCATATATCAAGAAAACTTAGTCATTTTTTAACTACACTTTGTGTGAAAGCTGCACTGCATTTTTGGAAGTGTATTTTTGCTGCCTCTGCTTTTTGCATTGTGGGTGTTTTTAGATCGTAAACATTTTTAAGAAGAAAAGTCCAAAGACAGTGAAAATTGTAGTTCTTCTCTTTTTGTGAATCACCTCTCTCCACCTCTTAAAAAAAAATAAAAATAATAATAATTAAGAAAATGAGTTTCCTCAGCCATTATATGGATGCAGCTCACATCCATAAGTGAGCCAGGGGAAATAACAGGGGAAATGCATGGAGAAGCCTTCGTTGGTGACAGATTTCATATTGTCCAAAGCAGTTTGGGTATCTGTATACAGAGTGAAGCCATCTGTATGGAATATAACAGCTTGTCCTGAAAAAATGGCCCTTCAGTGGATTTCTCCATAGCAAGTTGTGCGTTTGATGCTTTGTTTGTTTTTTTTTTTAAGGATGAAGGTGGGAGAGGGGAGAGGAAGAATCCAGATCTACATGAAATAGCATACAAATGAGATCTGGAATCCCTCTTCTACATAGGGTGCATGAGTAGGGTTGTATAAGGAACCATGAAATGCTGTTAGAAAAGGCACAGCTGCTTAACTGGGTGCACAGAAGAAATCTTTGTCGTGCTGCTGTGCTTTGCCTTGGGTTTCTTGGTTTGCTTGGATGTTTGTTTGGTTTTTTGAACCAGTGTGTATACTTTGAACAAGTAGCACACTGGTGCCTAAGAATGTGAGCACAGGTACTGGGGAATTAAGTCAACTTTATTTCCATCATGAGTAATCTCTTCCTTCCAAACAGCCCTTGTCGTGGGCCTGTGCTTTTATAGGATGACTTTGTTTTGTTTTTCTTTTTAAAAATATTTGTCTGATCAAAGAGTTTTCTTTAAAAAATAAAAATAAAATAAAAATTCCAGTGCAGTAGTTCAAAACAAGGAAAAGTACACTTTTTTGATCCTATCACAACAGGATTTGTATATGGAAGTGTGAACTAAGCAGGTGGCTTCCTGTTGATTTGAAAGGCAGGTGGGCAAGTTCTTGACAGCGAGTTGATTTTGCAGGCTGCTACCTGCTCTCCTTTCCTTGATGTCCTGGTGTGAGAGTATGCTGTGTGCTCTTTCCTTCTGCTGCCATAGCACAGAGCCAAGATAATGGACCTTTGCACAAAGGAGCTTGTTCCTGTGTGGGAGGAATAGGGGTGGCATTTGGGATTGGTATCCTATGGGAGTATAACAACAATGGGAATGATAGGAAAATAGCAGTACGTATTCTCCATTGGAAAGCAGAAAGAAGAGTATCTTATATTATCATCCACGAGAGTGACCAGATCCTCTCAAATAGCATGCAGAAGGAATGGATTTGCATAGTGTGGTCTTATTTTTGCTGACTTTGATTATAAACGGGTGTCTGACCTCTCAGTGAGGGTTCCTTCTGATTTTTTGGGTCATAAAACCCATCATGGAGCTTCTGATTGGTTCAGATGGCATAACTAGATTAGAAGTTGGAGCAAAATAGATGATTCAACCTGAGAATATATGTAAAATCTAGGAAATGAGCTTTTCCACTTCTAGTCCAGTATTTTGACTTCTCTAATGAGTTTTTTTTTGCTTTCCAATCCAGAGAAATATCTTCTTCAGGGCAGCTTTGAGGGTGGATGAGGTAATTCCTCCTCTCTGACCTGTCTGAACTGCCTGATTAGTTCTAAAATTTTGTCAGTTTGGATTTATTTGAGTTTTGTCAAAGTAATAGGGCAAGGTGAAGAAATCCCTTATCTGTGTTTTTATTTTCCCCCTATATTCTCACTTTGCAAGCTATCATCAGTTCCAGTGTTTTCTTTGAATTGTTGTGCTGCTGCCATATTGAAAGGCAGATATGACCAGCTGACTAGTATTGCTAACTAGATTATCCATTAATGAGTGCAAATATAGAAATTAAGAAAACAGTATGATGGAGAAGATGGTGCAGTGGGATAGTAAGTATCTTCCAACTTCTGTTTGCTTTATCATTAGCTTTAAAATGATGTCTGTTACCAGCATCTTGATGATGACTTGCTGTATTGTTCCAAAATGCTCTTTGGGAAGAAAGTAGCATTTGGTACTAAGGATGAGTGCTGTCCAGCTTTGAATACTAAGTCAAGTTATTGCTAAGAGGAATCATAGAATGGCTTGGGTTGGAAGGAACCCTTAAGATCACCCAGTTCCAACCCCCTGCTATAGGCAGGGACACCTCCCTCTAGCCCAGGTTGCTCGCAGCCCCATCCAGCCTGGCCTGGAATGCTTGCAGGGAGAGGGCATACAGAGGAGAAGCAAGGAAGCAAAGGTCTAGCAGCTGAAGTAAGTACAAAATAAAGATTGAGAGAAGCTCAAGCAAACCTGAGTTTTGCTCAGCTGGAAAATGATTGAGTACCGAACTGTACAGATTCTGATGTTTCTGGACGCATAACTTTGTCTGAACTCTTCCTTACACTGGATTAAGTGATGTGACATCTGTCTTTTGTATGTGGTTTGTTCTTCCTCTCTGTGGGGGAAATGGGTTGTACATCCAAGCGTTTCAATTTGGCGGACTCTTAAGTAATATGAACCCGGTGGGTAGCAGTGAAGACAAGATGAAGTGTGCTCTGGCTTTGGAGCAGAAAATGTTGCTGGTTATGGTAATTAGTTCCTGTGGAATTTTGTTGCAAAGTCCACGAGGGACCTCCAGAAAGTTCTGCACAGATGAGCTTAAACCCGCTGGTAGGAAATCCTTGTGTGTAGGAACACAGAATCACAGAATGGCCTGGGTTGGAAAGGACCTCAAGGATCATCAAGCTCCAACCCCCTGCCACATGCAGGGCCACCAACCTCCCCATTTAATACCAGCCCAGGCTGCCCAGGGCCCCATCCAGTCTGGATCAAGGCTCATGAAGTCTGTTTTGGTGACCATCTTTCATTTAGCTGAAGGTAAGCATAATATTTAGTTGGATGTCCCTTACACTGAGCTCTGAGCTCCTGTAATCCTGTAATGGATGAGGCCAGATTAGACCCCACAGATGATAGAGAGTCCAGTGCATGGGAAGTACATCTGTCCCTGAGATGCTGGTAATTGAGTTTTCTTCTTATTTCTGCTTTGCTCTCTTCTTAAGTCATCTCTTTTCTCATCATGATCTGATTTCCTTCAAGTCCTGGAACGTGTTGACAGCAGAATCGAACTCAGGCTAACTGGATCCTGTGTCACCTGTGTGAAGGGAAGATCAAAAATCCTGTCTGCCCTAAAATCCTATTTTCCAGAATACTGAAGAATTTCAATGTCACTTAGTTCTTCAGTAGTTGAAAGAAAATTATTTATTCTCAGTAGTTTTTGCAAAGAAATTTCTGTAAGCCATGAAGAAGAAAGCTCCTCTTACACATTGACTTAGTCAGAGGCTAATGCTAATTAGGAAATGCTTTCCAGTTCGCAGAAAATAAGATCATTTGCTTTGGAAAAAAAAAAAAAAAGTTTATGTTCATTTAAAATAGGCAACTTTTATGTTTTACAGCAAATATTTTCTAGTAGAAATGAAATTAGTAGGAATATTGTTTTTATTTTCAGATTTCTTTGCAGGTGCTGCTTTTTAAAAAATTACTACTGTTAATAAGACCAGTATATCTCCTAATGGAGGAAAAACAGCTGATGTGAAAAAAGTAATCTGATTCTAGGAACGTGTTATTTCAGGTAACCCTTTGTGTATATGTATTTGTTTGATGTCTCACTAGTCTGAATAGAATCAGTTAGGTTGGAAAAGACCTTCAAGATGAAAATCCAACCATCACCCTGACCTACTGAGTCCCATCACTAAATCATGTCTCCTGGTCCACACATCTCTTCAAAACCTCCAAGGATGAGAACTCCACCACTTCTCTGCACAACCCATTCCAACGCTTGACCACCCTCTCCAGGAAGTAATTTTATCCTAATATCCAATCTTAGCATCCCCTGGTGTAACTTCAGGCTATTTCCTCACATCTTATCACTTCTCACCTTGGAAAAAAAAACATCCTCCTTGCTGCAGCATTTCTTCTGGTGGTTGTAGGGAGCTGAGAGGTCTTCCCTTAGCCTCCTTTTTCCAACTAAATAACCCCAGTGCCCTCAGTTGTTCCTCATACATCTTGTTTTCTTGTCCCTTCACCACCTTTGCTGCACAGAAGCAACCCAGCTTCCTCCTTGCAGTAAGTAACCCAGAACTGAACACAACATTCAAACTATAGTTTCACCAGTGCCACGTGCAGCATTTCGTGTATATTTAATTTGTATCAGGAGCTAGTAAGTCTGTATGCCACTTGCTGCTTGTCATGTTCGAGTGAAAGCTATTTCCCCCAACAATCTTTGAATTGTCTGAGGGCTTCAAATCTTTGTGACTCAGCTTGTCCCAGAATTGGGTCCTTGATCAGTAAACAACACATTTAGTCCAGTGGGTTACAGAGCTTTCTAAGTCCCTTCCTTTTCTGTGTTATCAGTCTTTGCAGTAATGGCATCGGTTCAAAATTCAGATTGTTCCATGAAGACCACCATAATAGTTTGCTTATATAAACCTTGTGGTGCTGCTCAGCTTGTATCTGGGGCAACGATATAATGAAACACATGAATGTCAGGTTATGCAGTTCTCAAGTTTGTTTCTGTCTAAAAATGGTTCTCCTGAACTGAAGAATGAATGTTCTGAGGGGAGTGATACAGCATTGGTCGAAGTGACCTAATTTCAGCCACTTACTATCTGTGACTGTGCTAATGCTGGAAGCTTAGGCATTCATTTACATTTCATCTTAAAAGCAGGGAGAATGCTCGGCCAAACTTCAAGGTGATGAGAGAAAATTGTGTAATCCTATACGTCAGCAGGCAACTGGAAAAGGAAGTTTTTGTTGTGACTTGCACACTAACAAGTTGGAAGGCAAGTTGTCCCCATTTTAACTTATGCTTCGTTAAGCCTTCTATTAATCTCTGTTTCTGAACACCTCTCTCCTAGACCCTTGGCATTTTCATGCCAAGATGGATTTAAGCATGTGATTTGTCTATAGAGGACATCACCCTGCAGTGGATCCCAGGAATGTGACTCAGGTGAGGCACAGTGAGCTTGCAGTCAGGGCTCTTCTCTTTGCTTCCACACACATGCTGTGCAGCCTTGGGTCAAGTCATTTCTCTGCATCCCCGTTGCACAATCCCTACATCTAGGGATAATTCATGTATGCCACGTAGGTGGTATTAGTCTAATTCATGTTAAGCATGCACTTCTTTATGGAGTGCATTGAAATATTTAGGTGATAAGTGAGAACGTTTAAGTGCAGAGCATATCACACACGTTCATTTTCTGCTGGTGGCTATTTCTGGAGAACCAGTGGAGGTTTTTCAAGTGCTGTGTATGTGCTTGCCTGTTTACCTTTTGAACTTTACAGCCACAGTGCCTAGTAAAGCTATGTTGTGGTTTTAGGACAACGTTACTTAATTAAACTTTGAGAGATTCCTGAAGCGTGACTGTCTCCAGCTTTTCTGAAATCCCTGCAAAAGCAAGGCTGCTTACATAAAACCAGGATGGGAGGGTGAAGTGCTCCAGAGCACCACATTATGTACACATCTGAGAGTGAGGATATGTAACCCTGCAGGTCTGTGCATCTTGGAAAGCTGAGGTCAAGCAAGAAGTGAAGAAGTATCTACCTGCAGGAGTGTTTGTATAAATGGTTGCTTCTGGTAAAGTGAAGTAGCAGTCCTTGTTTTGACAGCTAGTACTTAATGTATCACTTGGGCTGCTGATTCTCTGACATCCATTCATTACAGCAGACCTCCTCTGACCAGTGCTTACCAACCAAAGCACTGCAGAGATTTTTTTTTTCCTCCTTTTTAATAAGCCTAGTGTTTCACAGTTACCAAATGGCAAAGGAATGCTGTGTGTAGCAACTGTGATGGATCGCATCCAAAGGCAGAAAATATGGCCTGTTCCTTTTTCCTCCATTGTCGTAGGGAAATGGGTGTCTCCAAGAGACGCCCATCAGTATAGCCCTTGCTCTTCAGCAACAAGTCTGGGTGTTCAGATTTTTAACACTTGCTACTAGAAAACAGAGGTTTGTCACTCCTGGCAACTGACTTTACAAAAACACTGATAACAATAAAGGGCTTCGTGCCCAGTCCTGGTTTGTGCTTGCTTTCTGGGAATCTTCCAGTGTAGTGGTGATGCTGTCCCCTCTGTTTTAACCCACAGAGCTGTCTCTGGATGCAGCACTCACTGCATGGTTTATAGAATCCCGGATGCCTTTTGTACCTCAAAAGTGTGGCACCTCCACTCATTTGGCAACATCTAAGACATACAGCACAGAAGCCTTGCAGGTCTGTTGCAAATATTGTTCAAATCGCAGTCTAGAATTACAGTTTGATTTTGAACCTTCATTCTTTCTTGTATTAGAACTGAATGCTCTTCACCCGAGGACAGAAGGGCTTAGGTATATCTATGGGGCTGTAAGATCTTTCTGTTCCTGGACATGTTTCCTTCTGCAGAGTCAGCTGAAGAAGAATTGCATACGTATACCTTATCCATTCTAGTACACAACATGGCACTTTGGCTTAGCCTGTCAGCAGGGTGGCTTTGCATTGGAATGACTAATTTACAGGCAGATGTTCTATGCTGATTTTGCTGTATGGTGATGACAGTAACCTTCAGCAAAGTGGTGTGCAGACAGCTGGATCTGCTGACATCTCCAGCTGCTGCAGCAAGATTCACTGGGATTCACCTGCCAGAGCTCTTGGACAAGCACTGAGCCAGGCCACTGTGGGATAAAGACTGGAAAGATACAGGTGATATTCCTGAAAGAAAGAGAGGGGGAAGGATGGCTGAAGGGATGGGAACTGGCAGCATTCTGGGGGGGACTGCAAGGTTGGAAGCAAGTAAAATACATCTGGAGCTAATGTCAGGTAACAGAGTATTAGAGCTCTGCCATAGCATAGTCTCAGAAGTGCTTTTTGTACTAAGATTTCCAAGGAGTTTTCCTTTTTATGGTTCAGAATTTTGAACTATAAGCTGCAAAACTGTTTTGTCCTAATCACTAACCAGTTTGTCTGGAACCTGTATCATCATTCTGGTAGGAGAATTCTGTCTTCCTGGGTCTGAAGTCCTTGAAAGAAAACACGAGGTTGCTCTCAAGGAAGAGCTGTGGTGTTTAATACCACTTCAGGGTCCTGACACACAGTCGTCTTCAGGGTGTCATTTGAGAGGTACCCACTTAGCTTTCTTGTTTTGTCCTTCAAGTTATCTTGTTGCTGTGGAGATTTGCAGATAATGATGGAGTCAAGACTGTGTTTTCCAATTGTTTCAGAGCTAAGCTGGAGGCCTAAAGAGGAGGGAGATTAGTCCTAGCTGAGAGGTTAAACTTAGTGATGTAACATCTAAGAATCAGGAGAAGAGCACAGCACCAGTGAAGGGCCATTTAACCCACTTAAGGTATGACCTGTGCATTTGAGGGTCACTTCTCTCCATTGAATATGATGATTTTGGCCTCCAGATTTAAAGCCTCCACTAAATATAAATATTTGGAATGGACTGTGCTTTGGGTACAGCTCTTGATTTATGTATTGCAAATACATAAAAGATAGGTGCTATTTTCATTTCTATATGGAGGTTTAGGTAATGAGTCACATTTGTGTTGGGCTCTGTCTTAGAGATTTGGTACTATGAAAATGAATCAGTACAGAGAATGTGCATAGGACTTCAAGGAGCCTTGGGAGGGACCCCAAGAGTACAAATTATTCTGTAAATGAACGTCATTTCTTAACATGATTATACATAGATGATTCTTCTCTCTCCCTCGTTCTGAAACACTTTTCTAAATCAACCTTTACAAGTAAAAATCCATTTCTGTAGGAGATCCAAGCAGGAAGCCTTGTTAAAGCAGTGCCTTTATATGCCCAGTAATTTATAGGCACCTTTTCCCACTGTGTGTGTGTCTCAGAATTGGTAACCAGTTGTTATTTAGGAGGGCATATTATTCACTTTTCTCCAGCTTTTGGGAAAGCAGGGCATACTACTCATTTGAAAATCATACTGACTCCTTTATCACTGCCAGTCTCCATCAGCAACGCTACATTCCCTGCTTGACACGAAGGAGGTTTGCCCTGAATAAATGTAGTAGATAAATGGTCTTTCTGTTCCTCTGAAGAATTTGGGCCACTTCTCAAAGTTGGTGCCAGAAGTACAGTAGCAGAGTGGCATGGTTAAAGTTAATTGCAGTCAGATTTTAGTTAAAAGTCTAACTAGCTTGTCAGCTTTGAATTTATATTTTCACAGTTCACTAGGGAGTGATAATAGGGAGGCTTTGATGTAGCTTGCTGTGTTTTGCTTTGTACTAAATGCTCCCAAGTTTAGTAAATAAACTTTTTTATTGACCAGGGGGGCTATGAATGACCTTTCCAAGCCGTCCATAAGAGACACAGCATTCTCTCATCCAGGGGCAGCAGGGTGGCATAGCTGCACGGCTGGCGAGTTGACCAAGGTTTGCATGGAGCACCAAGGCTGAGCTCTCTAAGAAACAGCTCATCAGAGACTTGTTAATTAGGTGTTACTAGAAACTTGCTGAAACAGTGAAGCTGTGAAGCATGGAGCACTACCTATTAACTCTTTAATATCCCTGTAATATATCTGTTGATTTTGTGCAGTGAGGGAAGCACTGGCATGCTGTTCTAATTATATAACCATAGAATGGTTTGGGTTGGAAGGGACCATTAAGATCACCCAGCTCCAACCCCCCTGCTATAGCAGGGATACCTACCTCTAGACCAGGTTGTTCGGTATCCCAAGTTGGATTTGCCTTTGTCCACATGGATGAACCAAGGCTGTCCTTAGCAGCAAGAGAATGGTTCAGAGCCCTTATCTCTGGACTATGGCTTCAAAACAAATAAAACTTCATTTAAAGTAATTATTTTGAAACACGGTGGTTCTTGTTTTAATTGGAATCAAAATATCTTTCCCCTGTTACGTTGAAAATTGGTGGTGATGTAGGTTTGTGATATTCAGAGCTGTGTATTTTACCTTACCTTATAACCAACAAGAAAGGATGCAAGCTCCTCAGTCATCTTTCAAAGCGCATAAGCACAAAGCCATGCTGTTCCATGTACTGTTTAAAAGCAGTAATAAAATTTGTTGTATTTTATTACAGTGCTATTGGTTAACCTTCTGTTGAAGAGAGTATTACGTTTCATACCTCCCAGGCACCTGTTCTCTGGTTGGAAGGCAAATCCAACTTGGGATATTGAGCAACTTGGTCTCTGGGAGGTGTCTCTGCCTGTAGCAGGGGGGTGAAACTGGATGATCTTAAAGATCCATTCCAACCCAAACCATTCTGTGGTTCTGTGATATATTATGGTTCTATGATCAGTTTCCAAATGTTGAAGAACTTCCCCTAGCTCTTATTAAAACAATTTCTTAACCCTTTTAAAACACTTTAATAGAGCTTTAATTTTTCTTTCTCTTTAAATAAAGAGGAATAACTTATTCATTAACTTCTGTGGGTTTTTTGTTGGTTTTTTTTTTTTCTGGTGATATGCATGCAAACTACTGAGCTGTTTAAAAAGGTGCAAATGATTCCCTTGCAGTCGTAACCAGTTGCGTTTTCTTGGACAAATAGGTTTCAGCCCCGGAATCTTACTGCAGTAAGACCTTGTTTCTCTCACAAGCTCCCTTCCAGTAGCCATGAGTTTCTCAGACACCGTAGAAATTAACTGTCATGAAAAATTGTTAGTGGAAGTCATCTCTAAGGTATGATGTTTGCTCCAAAAGTAATGCCTACTACTTATTTCCATGGAAACTACAACAGGTACAAAAGGAACAATAACACTATTTGACAGAGTAAATTCTTGGTTACAAAACATTGTTTTTCAGTGTAGTCACCACCATTAGCTCTGCATTTTTGCCAGCAATGAACAAGAGCCTACACACCATGCCCATAAAAATCTGCACCAGCAGAAGTGACCCACTGTTTCACAGCTGCTATGACGGCATCGTTGCTAGGAACATGTTGTTATAAGCACAAATATATAGGAATATGTGTGCAACACATACTGTGTTGCAGGAGAAAGGCTTTCTTCTTTGGCATGATTCTGCCTGACTTTGGAATTTCCAGACTTCAGCTTAGTCAGTGTAATGATGTAGCAGTCAGAGTTGATGGTTTGTCCCTGTTCCACGAAATCACCCCTTTCTAATCCCAGAATACAGTGCAGATCACTTTACCTGCTGAGGTCTTCATCTTGAACATCTTCTTCAAATGGAAATTCACGTCACCATTTCATGGACTGCCATTTTGACTCTGGCTTTTATTACTGACCCTGTGTCTTGTCAACAGTAAGTGTTCAGCAAGTATTGATGAACATCACTGGGTCCAATTTTTTTTCACGTAGAGGAATTCATTGACACACCTTTGCTTTATACACACTTCCATGCCATGTCATTTTGTCAGACTTCCCCTCTGCTGCCACCTGTCACTCAGTAATAACACCTAATGGGATATTAGTGGAAAGGTTCAACCTCCACTGCCATCCCACCAACATCTGCCTCTGGTGTCCTAAGCTAACATTAGAGAATAGGAGGCATTACTTTATGAGCAGTCTTGTATTTATGAGCCTTGTATTTTAGGCAGATCCTAAGGAAAACTGTAGAGTATCAAACTAGTGACCTGGAGCTCTCGAGTCAGGTTTGATTTTAGGAAAAACATCTTAAAAGTAGTGGTAATTCATTGGCACAGCTGCCCAGGGAGGTGGTGGGGTCACCGTCCCTGGAGGTGTTGCAGAACTGTGGGGATGTGGCACTGAGGATCAGTGGGCATGGAGGGGGTGGCTTGGGCTTGGGGATCTTGGGGGTCTTTCCCCCAAGATCTCTGGTTAATGGGCTTCCAGTCTCCTGGATATCAGTTTCCCGAGCTGCTCTTTCCTCTGCACGTGTGTTTGTAAAGTGAGCTTTGTGGATATAAACTGCTGCCTGCGTACCTAAGCTTACACAAGTGCAGATCATCACAGCCAGGATCAGCTAGCAGGAATGTGGTCTAGTCTTGCTCTGGCCAACCCAGTCAAAATGGGAACGTGTACTGCCAAGACTGTTGGAGCACACAGTTGCTCTGAGGAGTCTGACAGGAACTCCAGGCAGCAAACAGAGTGGGACGTGGCTTTCAGTTCTGCAAGCTCTGCAAAATTGATTTCAGCACCTGTCTGCATGGTTCAGTGATAATGTCACTGTCCAAAAGCATAGCTGGCTTTATTTGAAAGAAACGTTGGGTTTTGTCCATTCTGAACTGGAAATGGTAAAATTTAAAAGTGTCATTGTTTTCAGAAGAGTCCTTGAAGGGCATTCTACGAAAAGAATCCATTCATAAAGCAAACAATCCGAAATACTTGCTTACACAAACCATTGTAAGCTGTAACATACATATGGTGACTTCTTAAATCCGAGTGCGGTCTACATTGTTTATATTGATGTTTAACAGAGCACACAGCTTTTGTGTTTTAAATAGGTTGTCAGCCAAATATCATACTTGCATAAAGTTGAGATGGTAAGGGACGTGGTTTAGTGGGGAAACATTGGTGGTGGGTGGGCAGTTGGACTGGATGATCTTGGAGGTCTTTTCCAACCTTGCTGATTCTGTGGTTCCATGCAGTTGCAGATGGAGTTGGGTTGGCTGCATGGTGCACGTTGGCTGTGCCCATACCCTGTGTGGGTTGGAGTGGATTGACTTGTCTCCTAGAGACCTTCACATAATGAAACAACAGCTTCTGCAGTTCTGAGTTCAGTGCTGTTCTCAGTATAGAATATATTATACTGAACCTAGTCTTAGTAATATTTCAAGTGCTGAAAAAGGAGTAAGCACCGAATCTGAGAATGATCATGAAACTTGACTCCTTCCAATTCTGCAATAAGATTATTTAAACAATTGTAATTGTTTTTTACGTAATTATACACTGTTCAATTCTCTGGAAATAGCACTCAGTGAACAACTATTCAGTACTTTGTTTTCATTGAGGGAGTGACCTAGGTCTTTGTTTACTACATTCAATTCAAGCACTACTCAGAAGAGCTAATTATGAATATTCTTGCTGGATTTCTAAATTGTTTGCGGCAGTGTATCTAAATTCTTTCTTTTTCAACATTTCCTCTGTGGTCTGGAGAAGAAGTGAAGTACTTGTAGAAGACAGTTTGTTACATCCTCAAGATGCAGGATGATCTATGATCTAAGTCCAAGCAAAGAGAATTCCCTTCTTGTTTGTCCCAGTCCTCATGATGTTGCTGTGAAATTTAGAGGATACAATCCTAACCTTTTGTTGGGCAATTAGGCCCAAATAGCATATTTATTAGTAGTGAACTTGAAAGGCCAGGCTACTTCCTTGGTCAGTGGTTTCCAGTTGTCCATGCTGTTGAATTAGAAGCTGTAAATTGCTTTGGCCTGTTTTAGGAAATCAGCCTATGTCAAAATTTGGGCATGCCGTTTTGTATAATGCAGTGCAGATGTCTGCTGATTCTAGGTTTGCAATTTGAGACGCCTGGAACCTCAGCTGTTTTGTTTCCCTGTTGCTTCACATCAGAGTTGCACGTGTTCACACTACTGCTGATCTTGACTTAAGAAAAACACTGAGTGTTATTCAGATTTAAGGTTTTTGACAGGTGCTTGTATCATAAAAATAATAATTAAAAAAAAAAAAACACAAAAAACCACCAGAAACAATAAAATGATAAAATCATCTGAGTTGGAAAGGGCCTTTATAGATGGTCTGGTCACACTTCCTGCATTGAACAGGGACACCCACAGCTCCATCAGTACTCAGAGCCCATCCAGCCTGAGCTTGGCTGTCTGCAGGGATGGGACAACCTGTGCCAGTGCTTCACCACCCTTAGTGTAAAAAATATTTCCTTACATCCAGATTCCTCTCTTCTTGTTTGGAACGATTTTCCCTTGTCCTGTCACAGCAGACCCTGCTGAAGAGTCTATCTCCTTCCTTCTTATGGTGCCCCTTTAGATACCTGAAAAGCTCCTCTCAGGTCTCCCTGGAGCCTCCTCCAGGCAGTGAAGGGCTTGGCTTAATCCCTGTGTGCTCTATGGCCAGGGCCAAGGTGGAATTGAAAGTCTGAAGTCAGTATTCGGGTGGTTTAACCAGGAAGCTCTTGTGGCTTTGTGCATTTTGTACCAGGTGCAATGGGGTCCCACAGTGCTCTGTCTCCTTCAGTGCAACCTTCTGATTCATCCCTGAAGAAGTCTGCCCTGCTCACTGCATGAAGGGAAGTCCTGTTCAAAACATAACACAAAGTGTGTGGTTAAAATTGTATCAGTCTGCAAAAGCACAGGGGTGCTGAAAGAGTTAGGTGCCTAAATATCCTGGTTCACACACCTGCATCCCAAAGGTTTCAGTGTTTTTCCTCCTAGTCTTGGCAGGTATAACTGAAGTATTGCCCAAGGAGGTTGTCCCTGCAGGCATTCAAGGCCAGGCTGGATGTGGCTCTGGGCAGCCTGATCTGGAGACTGGCGACTCTGCACATAGCAGGGGGTTGGAACTGGAGCATCGTGGGCCTTTTCAACCCAGGCCATTCTATGATTCTCTAATTCTAAGAGTTTTTGATTAGCCCTGCTAATTGTTCGGTGAGTATACTTACAAATGTTTTTTTTCATCCTTCCACGTAGTGTTTGATTAAAGAAACATGCATCATTGCAGGTGATACCATTCACTGCTGCTCAGTAGAAGTGGTGTTGTGGCAGAGAGGGAAACACGCTGGTCAAATCACTTTTTCTTTAGACAGCAATTCCATATCTACCATGTCTGTCTGCAAAGAAAACTAACAAATTTGACTCCTATTCATTTTTGATGCAGTGACACTTCTGCCTTTTTTGGGTTGCGGTTTCTTGTCTAAGTGCAGGCAGCTCACTCCCAATGGGAGATGATACAAATACCTGGGTAGGAACTCATCCTCTGAAGTTACTCCATTAATCCATGCCATCAGGGATGTGTCTTATCTGTGTCACACAGTGAATTGCACAGGTGAGAAAATGGAGCATGAAAGCTTTCCATTCAAAGCGTGTTTGCTATAAAAACACTGGCTGATATTTTTAGACACCTTTGGCTATCCAACTCTGTGATGTCCCTGTGTACAACATGCACGTGCCTGGTGCTCGCCAGCTGCCATGTCAGTGCCTGGATGTGCCTAGAAGTGATTACAAGCACACAGTCTGCTTCTTGCTAGCATGGTTTATTAATCAGATCTAATTTGCCGCACTCATTGGGAATTCCCTGTGAACACTTCAAAGCACTCACTGCAGATATTTCCTTGCTAGCATGTGATTCCTGGTGTGTTCGTTACTGTCATGTGGCTGGAAGACTTCTTGCATCTGCAAAGTGCCTCATTTGTGATGAATAAAGCAGCACAGACACGGGAGCCTTTAGACACTGATAGCTGGCTAAGAACTGTGTTAATTGCGGTGTTATACCGGGGAGAGCAGTGCTTCTGGAGCATAGAATCAAAGGACCTTCACCCCCCTGAGAGAAACATCCTGCAGACTTCTGAGAGAGGTGCTGAAGTAGTTTATATTGGAGTAAGCAAAACCACATTCTCTTACAAAACCCTCACTTTACTGTTTCAGTTAGCTTTTTAATTAGGTACTGACTGCTGTGGGGAATAGGTTCTTGCCTACGTCTGCCTGCATGCAAGGACTCGTCCCCATCAGCTGAGTGGGAACAGGTAGTAATGGGGTTTTGCAATCATCCCGTGGCCCCTTCTGGCATCTTGTAAGCCAGCATACTTACATCTTGGTTACAGAAGGAGGTGGAAGACAAGCTGTTCATTCTGTTTTATGAAAGGAGCATTTAGAAGATGTAAAAAAAAGTATATTACACAAGAAACAAGGCAGGTTGGGAAGGCAACAGCTTGCTTGGAACATTTGAGTTAAAGAGAGAATGCAGGTGTGTGCAGGGCTGATCGTCTCTTGGTAACTCCAGTTTACATACTAGCACCAAACATTTGTGACAAAAGCTTTGCTCCGGTTTCTTACCTTCCCTGGAAGCCAGATGTTAGAAAAGTTTTTGGCTTTTGCATTTAATACAGAATGCTTCACATTTGTCATGTGAGATTTTAGACCTCTCTGAAATATCTCAAAATTACACAGAATAAGAGAATGGCCAGGGAAGGGACCTCAAGGATCACGAATCTCCAACCACCTGCTGCATGCGGGGCCACCAACCTCCACATTTCATAGCAGCCCAGGCTGCCCAGGGCCCCATCCAACCTGGCCTTGAACACCTCCAGGGATGGACGGGGCACCCACAGCCTCTCTGGGCAGCTGTTCCAGCACCTCACTGCTCTCATAGGAAACAACTTTGGTTTTGTTACTGTGGAGGGTTTTAAGAGTAATAGAGAGAAGTGTGTTTAGTTTAAAATCTTTGTTCCAGGGTGCAACAACATCAGTATTATGTCAATGACTTTGTATTACGAAGTGCTACTGCATCACCTTGAGCTTCTGCGACATACCGTCTGTTCCATCTTCAGTATTTCTCTATGGTATGAACACTGTTTTGGGATGGATGAGAGGTAGAAAAGGGAAGCTCTGTGTTTCTTGGAGAGCCATTCAAGTTAATCCTGGAGAGCTAGAAGCTGCTCGAGTCTTCTTCCCTTCAGAGCGCTTCAGATGCGTGTTATCACACATTAACTTTATCTTGATTAATTCTGCAAAAGATATGGAGCAGTTCCCTCGAGTTCTTGTGAAAATGAGAGGGACTCACTATCTCACCATCATCCTCTCTTGGCGTCAGAGTGTCTGTCTACTGGCATTACTTTGAGCCAAGGGAAATTGCTTGACATCACTTAAGTTTCTGAATATCTAGACAAGGGGAGTTTGGCACTGCGAGGGTGAGTTCTGAAGCCAGGTTTATCCATCGGATGGTATAGATCATGTTGACACACATGCCTCACTGCTTGTACTAAATCCTCAAGGCAGACTTCCCCAGGTGAAGTAACAGCCATTTCAAGGCAGTGCTGACCGAGTTCAGCATTTTCTTTATCCCTCTTTTTGAAATTTGTGACTGTGGTAAGGGAAGAGATCTGAATGGTTCTCAGAAACGCACAAACTCGTACAGCTTTAAACCACTTTGGATACACTGGTATCCTATGCACGCAGTGGGTAACAATTTAGGTAAACATTATGTCTTGTAAGGTAGAGGTTATTAAAATGTGTGGCTTTTGGCTCATTTTATTTGATGGGTGCTTGTTAATAGCCTAGTTTCTGCTAGGGAAACTTTCTTCTGAGTTGAGCTTATCAAAAGATCTTTTTCAGATGCTTCAGACTTCCACTTTGATCAAAAAACAAGTTGCCAATCAGCTTATTGAAATCCGCAAAAGGCCTTATACTGCCTTTCCAAAGAAGGAAAAAGATATTTCCCCAAGTTCATTCTGAGTTGTGTTTCTTCTGACGCCAGCTCGAAGCTGGTGTCACAGGCTGGATGTGTCTCTGGGCAGCCTGGTCTGGTGATTGGTGACCCTGCACATTGCAGGGGGGTTGAAACGAGATGATCATTGCGGTCCTTTTCAACCCAGGCCATTCTGTGATTCCGTGAAGCCCAACTTTGCAAACACACTGCCTCAGAATGACTGTTGTCTGGCTGCTTTTTACTTCTTTCTGCTTTTCATTTTTGCTGATTGCTGACAGGGCTATCGTAGCAGTGTCAGAAAGTCCTCCCTTAACCAAAACAGCAGCAGTGAACAATATCCAGTCTCTGATCAGTGTTTTCCTCCCGAGACTCAGAGAAGTTTATTTTGCCATTCTTGAGAGGTGGTTGCTTTTACAGTCAGCCCTGCCTTTGATATTTCAGCAAAGTAAAGCTTCTAAATTTGGCCTGGCTGTGTTTTCTTTTTGAGGATTTGCTGGACAAGTGTTTCAGCTCTTCCTTTCCTGTTCTGTCTGATATCTAGGGATAAACACACCCGGACACATGCACACACATACAGCTTTATCCAGAGCACTGTACATAATGCTGCCATCTATTTTCGTAAAATAATTGTCTCATTCCAGATCAGTTTTGAAGAAATATTTGACATTTTTGCTGCCATTAACCATAGTTCTTGTCTCACTCAGCAATCATTTCCAATTCTGAACTTGCGTGTCTGTGGCTAAAAGTCTGCATGTGAAATGCCTTGCTTTATGTCTCATGAAGTTTTTAACATCTGATTACAGGGACATGTTTCTCCTCATTGCATCCCCTTACTCTCTTCTTGCCGTAAACTAAAACAGTGAAGTTACCTGGAACTAAAACAATCTAGCAAGGTTTTGCTTTCATTTCAACAAAACAATTGTTTTGATTGTATGTATAGGCTTTTCTGTATTTTTATGTTGTAACAGAAGATTAGGGCCCTTGGTGCTGTGATCTAGTGAGTACCAACCCTGCTCATGGCAGGGCCTTGGAACTGCATGATAGAATCATAGATTCTATCCAAGATATCCAAGGCTGGCAAAGGCCTCCAAGATCATCCGGTCCAACTGTCCTCCTACCACCAATATTTCCCACTAAACCCTTTCCCTTAGTACAGCATCTAAACTTTCCTTGCACACCTCCAGGGATGGTCACCCCATTGTCAGTCCATTGCAGTGCATTTCCACTCTTTCAGAGAAGAAATTCATCCTAATATCCAACTGAACCTCCCATGACACAACTTGAGGCCATTCCCTCTAAGGTCTTTAAGTCCCTTCCAAGCCAAGTCATGCTATGATTCTGTAGTTGGAGCAAGTAAGTTTTTTTCATTGTAGTAGAATTTAAAGAGAAATTACAGAAACCAAAGGGTGACTCAGAGAAATGTATCTATATCTTCCTTTGAAAACTTTTCCTGTTGCTATTAAATGGTCTAAAAAATCTGGACTGTTCTTTTAAACTTTGCCAAAAATACCCGATCCTAGGAGAAATCAGTAGCAGAATTGAGTCTAGAAGTTGGGAATCTTGAACTTCCCAAGAGCTTTCCTGCAGCGTGCCTTTGTATGACCCACACAGACTGCACAAGCAGTGCTAAAACTATGACAATAAGAGTCAAAAACACAACGTCCATAAGTATTCATGGAGCTGTGATCATGGTGGTGCTGCCCGCCCACCAGCGTGTAGTTGGAAGAGAAATTAACAGGAGAATTTGAGAAGCACAAGTGTATCTTCAACAAGATTAGGAAAAGCAACCCAAAAGCAAACAAAAAACCACCTTGAAGTTTGTAAAATCCCTTTTGTTGGAGCGATGCACTGCTGTGCTCTCGAGTCCAGCTCACTTTTGGATGGCAATGTTTTACCAAGGCATAGCATCACTTTTATGCTGGGTGGAGACTGAGGCACCCATACATGAAATCATCTGTGGGCAGGCGATGGAAAGATAGGAGATAAGCTGAGTCTGTTTAGTCTGTGCTCTGCACACTTAAGAAACCAGGCTGCAGTGACAGAAGCAACGTAAAGAGAAGGAAAGAGCAGTAAAGAGAGAATGAAAAGCGAAGGAAAATGTTAATAAACAACATAATTTCCATACGCAAAGCACGTCCTTTTGCCTTCTAATTAGTTTTGTTTGCAAGGGGAGTATTTCTGTCTTTAATTTAGTAAAGGCTGCTATTTAACCACTGAGATGTTTTAAAATGTGAGGCATCCTGGGTGTGTCTAAGGAAGAGATCGTTTCATACGAACAGCAGAGAAAATTTTAAGTAGCCTTTAGAGCTCCCAAAAATCCTATCATGATTATTTTTTTCCCCAAACTTCAACCTTTTGTATTGCAAACAGTTATGAGAAATACTTGAGCTTTCTTTTTTTCTTTTTTTTTTTTTCCTTAAGCAAGTTTAATTTTTACTGCCAGTCTTGGTGGTGTCTGTTCTGGAGAGTAGCAGGAAAAGCTGATAAGGGCATAGGACAGAAATCTTTGTGCTTATCTCGCTGCAGCACATGGAGCTGAGAGTGCATCCTTTTCCTGTCCTAGGACAGGAGACGTAAACTGACCATCTCCTGACAGCAGTGACTTCAAACAGAGCCTCTAACGTCTAGAGTGTATGAATCTTCTCTTAACTTCAGAGGCCAGCTAGGTGAAAGTGGGTCACTGGCTGTTTAGAAAGCTGCTTTTGTGCCAACAAAGAGAAAAAATTCTGATAACTGCTAGGTCAATAGACAGCTCTGTAGACATTGTACTGTTTTGTTTTGTTTCCAAAGAGCATAAATTCAGCGTGACTCTTGATTGTTTGTTTAGACTTTTGCAGAAGGTGAATTAAGTAAGTATAAAAGACATTTAACTCATTTTTCTAGCAGTATTATTATGCTATCAAATTTGGAACTGAGGTCATATAAAAATCGTCCTCAAAGAAAGAGTTACTTGGACAGTGAGTGTCTTTATACATCAGAAGTTTTCTTTTATGTATTGTCTTTATTTGACCTAGAAATGAAGGGTCTGAGTAAAAAGGGATGGGAACTGGAGCAAAGAGAACCTTCCACCAGGACTGCCTGAGATTTGTGAGACTGGACCTCGGGATCATAGCCAGAGTCTGTGCTGCAGCTCTGGGTTAGTCACTGATTCGTAGGAAAGCATTCATGCAGTTGTGAATTGGTTCAACCAGCTTACTTTTGTTATACTTAATAGCGAGGTTTCAATCTGTTACTTTTCTTCATTAAGCTACGCAGAAGAAATCCCAGCTTGCAGCTCTTCTGCTTGGCACATGTAGCCAAAGCCCAGGACTGGAAATCCAGGAACAAAACCAGCAGTCCCACATCAAATATTGATGCTGTATAATCTGGGGCAAAGCGCTTCACTGCTTTCTGGGCCTCTGTGCCCCCATTGGTAGAACAGTCCGAGTACTCCACGATGGTGCCAAGTTCAACACAGAAGATCGCGGTGAAAAAGTCTTTAGAACTGCCTGTTAACCCAGCACTTACACAGTGGCTGTGCTCTGAAATCTGCTTAGGTAAGTGTTATGCTACGTCTTCAGTTACCCAAGGATTCTGGGACTCATGCAACTTGCCCAGGTTTGACAGCAGTGGAATATGCTGCCACATCAGCTGCAGGGTGCTGCCTTGTTATTTAAACACTTATTCATTGCTACAACATCAGCATGCTCTGCTAAGAGCAAGCCTTCTCATCTGTTCCGTACGTTAGCTTTCAGACCTCACCGAGGCTGAAGAAATAGGTATGATCTCATCCTTTCCCTTTGTTTCAGGATGCAGAATGGTTCCTCCAGACTGATTGATTTTTGATTTCTTTTTATTAACAGCCACTCCTGGTAAATGCAAGACCTGTACAAATTATAAGCATTAAATCTCAAAGCTTTTCAGCTTCAGTCTGGAATTTGAGTGAGGTTTGCTACATTCCTTAATCTCAGCTCTTAGTCACATAACTTTGATACAGACTGGTTTGATTGGAAAACCAGCAAACTTTTATCTCTACCCCCCTTCCAATCAACTATGTTTCTATCCCAGCAAGCCCCAGATAGCTTCCTAAATGCAGCTCAGATAGTACAAAGTGGATGTAGGCCCCTTCAGAGCCAGGATGAATGGGGTCCCCAGAGTAGTATGATTAACCTCATTACAATCTAAACTTTCTAGTTCCCTTCTAGTCCCCATGAATCAGATGCAAATTGTACCCTGCAGAGTTGGCTAATCTGTCATCTCTAGCACTCTGACAGTACCTATCCAGGCTTTATTCTCTTCTAGTATTTAAAAAATCATCTCAGAACCTTTCATGTACCTGTCTTCCTTGCACCAACTCTCCAGGAATCATATTATTTTAAAGACAAAAGCGCAGCTGCTGGTGAAAATTGCAAGATCTTTTCTTGAAGCACTGCAAATCTGAGACCAGATTGAATTTGCTGAGAGTAAGGCTTTTCTTCTGTCTTCAAACTAGTGATGGACCAAAGGTGCAAATCGTGATAGTTTTGATTCGGTATCTCCACACCCAGTGCTCGGGCTGCAAGGAGCATCCCACACCTTGTGCACAGCTCACCCTTCCCCTAGACTTTGCAAAATGAGATCAGCTTCCTTTCTATGAATCAGTCTTACCTTCTGCATTAGCAGAACCTCACTGTGTCTGCTTAGGTGATGTGCTGTGAACTGGAGCAAAAAATACAAAGGCAGAAATTTGGGCCATGGTTCTAACCACTCTTCCTTCTTGTACTTCTGAGAAAGTTTCCCTCATTCACAACACAGAACCATTAAGGTTGGGAAAGACCACTCAGATCGTATAATCCAACCATCAACACATCTCCACCACGTCCATTAAACCACTGAACAGTTTGGTCCTATTTAGATCCAACAGTGATGAAACATTTTGAGCCTTTCTCAAAGGAATACTATCGTTTGCTTCAAGTTTTACTCACCAGTCAAGAACCATTGGGTAAAGAAACTTTCCATTGGTTTTGTAACCTAAATGAAACTCAGTGAACTGTTAGTTCAACAAAACTGTCCTTTTCTCAGGAGCCTGACCTGCAGCTGCAGTTTATCACCCTTCCTTCACATCACTTGGCCACGGTTACCCAGTTCTGATGCACAGCTTGGGGAGGCCGTCAATCATCTCCAAGTGCCCAGGTTGAAACAGCGTGGTAGGAGCTGTTGTTACGTGAGGCACATCAGCTTTTCCGTGCCCCAGGACATTTGGGAAGCTATCCTCACCATCTTCAACTCGCATGCCAGAGATTTCGTGACTGTTGGTAAATTCCTTAGTTACCTGAGAAGCTGTTACTATAGAAAATGTCCTTTTCTGCATGTTTGTACCGGCTTGTCTGAATGAGTGTCAATACCAGCACCTGACTGGGCAAAAAAAAGCTTGTCAGTATCTGCCTTCTGATGTTAACCTTGGCAGCAGCTTCTTGTAACTGTTGTAGGGAAGTAGCTGTGGTGGCCAAACTCTTTCAAAATTCAGATATTACCTGCTTGGATGTTTAACTCTTTCATGAGACCTCTGAATCTCACCCTTTTCTGGTTTCAATTTGTTGGAATCAACATCTTTTAAGGAGAAGATAGAAGTTCATAGAATCATAGAATGGCCTGGGTTGAAAAGGACCACAACGCTGCTGGTCAGCAGCCAGCAGCCCAGGCTGCCCAGAGCCACATCCAGCCTGGCCTTGAATGCCTGCAGGGATGGGGCATCCACAGCCTCCTTGGGCAACCTGTGCCAGTGCCTCACCACCCTCTGGCTGAAAAACTTCCTCCTCAGATCCAACCTAAACCTCCCCTGTCTCAGTTTATAACCATTCCCCCTTCAAGTTGATCTGGAACTGCTATTCCTGTACATACTTGAAGGATGTAGCTATTAATCCTTCTCTTCTGTGTTTCTCTGCATTAGGTTTCCTTCTACAGGAGGCAAGTGTGGAAGGGACCCATCAAATCCCTTTTTCTGTAGGTGGGATCAGCTCTGTATCATTCTGGTGAGATGTGTATAAGAAAGCGATGATATATAGGAAAGCCTGTCTTAAAAAAACTCCACAAACTGCACAATTTATGTGCTCAAGCAAACATGGGAAGACTTTTCCAACTCTTAAACTGCATCTTTGTTGCTACTATTTAAGATCGTTATTATACCAAGGGGAGCAAAACGTAGAGGTAACGTTGCTCTTTTCTTCCAACCTTTGACATTAAGGCTTCTCTGGGAATCATAAACCCTAAGTCATACATTCTTACTTGTAGTCTTGGTTAGTGTTTTTATAGCTTCTGGCATACCAAACAGAAAGATGTGGCTGGCATATTTGCAGCTTTTTTCAATCATAAGCCTAAATTGCTAGCTTTCTACTTAGGGCAGCTCCAATGTGGCCAGACCTTAGTGTGAACCAGAGGAAGGCTCAGACTGTGAATCCATGGTATGGCATCTTAACCACTGCCATGACCCAAAACCAGCAGTATTTTGCTGTGTCTGGCTTTTCTCTTAACATATTTTAGGCAGCTGAAACAGTATTAAATGGCTTTTCCAGTTTAGAAGGCATGTATGTGCAGGGTGGGGAATGATGCTGTATTGGGTAGAGGCGGCTGGAAGGGAAGCTTGCTGTGGCTTTGAGTTATTAATTTCTGTTGAGTTATTGGGTATGCCTGTGCTGATATAACTCGTTCCTCCTTTTCCCTCCTCCTCCTGGGTCCTGGTGACAAGTCACCCACATCAATAAATTCCATCCAAAGCTCTGCTTTGACGTGAACAAGCTATTTCTTTCCAGCACATCCTCTTCGTGCATTTTTGGAGAGGAACCCTTTCCAGTCCTACAGTACAGACAAGACTAAGTAAGGCTTGGCTCCCTCCACCACTTATAGTCCTCTAATGCCATCCCAGTGGTCTTTCATCTCCCAGACATACCCATAACCTGTCAGAGGATGGACAACCTCGCTTTCACATTGCTAAAGGAGGGATATGACAGGGCTGGTTTGTGCAGTGTTTAACAGTGTGTTGAGTGGGCTTTGCTGCAGAGGACTCTGCTCCTGAAGTTGTACTGTTACTACCTTAAAGCTAGCTTGAATACACAGACACAAGAAGTGTAACAAGAATTCCCAAAGCAGCATCCTATGGTGAACTCCTCCTGAACCTCAGCAAGCATATAAATCAAAGTTTGTATTTTTTAACTGCTGTAGATGAGCAGAACACATGGGCGAGACTATTAAAGAGAAGAGAATATGGTCTCTCTCCAGAGAGTTGAATCTGCCCTACTGACTCCAGGCATAACAGGATATACAAATGGTTCTCTTTCACTGCTCTGTTTTAATGTTGATTTGTTTGTAGTCTGCCCAAGATATTAATTGGGGTTTTACAAGTATAAAGACAAAGGTGTCTGCCCTGAAGAACTCACTAATGAAAATCACGACTGTACAGTGTTAATGCACAGTCAAATTTTCTGCCTAATGAACCAATCGCTTTGATAAAATCTCTACCTCCTAGTGAATTCTCAGCTTTGATTTTCCCCTCGACTCCCATCTTCTTTTACACCTCACTTTGTTTTCTTTTTCCCTCCCTTTTAAGTTTTGGGGGCAGTTTGCACTCTAATCAACATTTGACGGTGTAGCTCCTGGAAGGGAGGTGAATCACCGCTTTCATTAGGAGCAAACACAGTTGGTCTGGTGTTGCAACTGTATGGATATTAAAGCTGAAAAATTGGAAGACCCTGGCCTGACACGGGATTGTAAGAGGAACAGTGGTGCGTCGTTAGCTTTTAATCCCTTCAACATACTGCGGTCGATAACAGGTTGCAACATGGATGTTAGTGCCTGTACATCTGCAACATAGTTGAACAATTGCTCCTTTTTTGTGATGTGTTGGCTTCTTAGTACCTGCCAAGTTGTGTGGATTTTTTTTTTTTTTTAATTCAAGAGGTGTTGATTGCTGCAAAAATGGTCACGTTGATGGTTGCCACCCGTGTTTTACCCTCACCACTTTGATTTGTGTATTACTGCCTCCTTTCCAGAGGTGATTTGCTCTGCAGAGAGGTGGTAGAAGAGAATTTTCATCTTTTCCTGCGCAAAATCAGCCAGTTTGTTTAAACTGTTATCAGTGATGCTTTGTGCTGCCGTTGTTTTCTTCTCATTTCTCCTTGAGCCTCACTTCCATGTAAAATCCAAACCTGCCTATTAGCACAAACCACGTTCTCATGAAGATGGGATATGCCTGAGAAACCAGCTGAAGGATGGTGTGCACGTGCATTAAGGGTAAGCAGTGCTGGCACATTTTAGTTCACTGCTGCAGGCTTTCGATGCACAGAATTATCAGTTGCATTAGCAGGCTGGATGGACTGCTGAAATATGTACTGACTTCTAATTTTTATGTTATCTGATATTAGGTTATCTTTCACTCTTTTGCTGCCATGTCAACTACCTGCATTGCTACCTCATTTTTAGCCTGATTTCCAGGAAAATTAAATATATATGATTATTCAGTTCATCTGTTCCCTCCTCCCTCACTGATTCCAGCCATGGTACAGAAGGAGACAGCAGCCTTACAAATGCTACATTCTTATTCTTTGTGAAAATAAATGGTCACATAAAGAGGAAAGACAAATTGTTTTCCCAGCTGGGCTCAACTGTATTATTAGACATCAGAGAATCCACGCAGAGGGAAGCCGTTACGAATGTCGTAACCACAGGAACAGCTTCAATCAGGACTTGCACTTCAGTAGATATGGGGTCATCCAGCCACAAGTTGCAAAGCCACAGAAAGCCTCGTTGCTTTGCTCAGAGCTCCTACAAGAATACTCTTTAAGGTGAAACACGTAGCTCAGATCTTGGGGTAGCTGTGACCTCTGTGCTTGGAATGACTTCTTTAAAAACTCTTGGCTCCTCCCGCAGCTTTTCTTAGGGCATTAAGTGTGGGGTAATGAAGGGAAGGAATAAAACTGAGCTGGCATTGCTGAGTCACCGCTGAGCTTTGAGGCTGGCTGACTTGGTGGAGCTGCGCATAGAGGGACCACCCAGCTTCTGCAGGTAGCAGAAGGGATTACAGAGAGCTCACGTAATGAAAGGAGAGCTGAGCGGTAGGATGATTGACTGAAAGGAAGTAAATCCCAAGCAGAAAGTAGCTTTTAAGGGTGGATTGTTACAGAGTCTAACTGGGGAAATTAAATCTTTGCAAGCTTCTGCACTTGCTAAATGCTAGGCCGCTCAGCTCTGTTGGGCAGGAGTCTTTTTTCCTCCTTTTTCGACACCTTTTCAGTTCTCAGCATAAGGAAGTGAGAATTTCAGGGCTGTCTGGTTTCCATCAGCTTCAGCATGCTCAGAACATCCAGGTGGAGCATTCCGAGTCTTCCAGCCAGGATTTGAGACCCTGACCAACATCACATCGCTCTTAACAGCTTTGTGGGATGTGGCTGAGGGGCTGGAGTCAGCACTTTTTGCCTTTGCATCTCCTCTTATTCATAGACAAACGAACATTAGGAAGAAGTGAGACACTGGGAACAAATGGATCTTTCCTTTAATCTGGCATTTCCTCCCAAATCTTCTCTTCATTTTGCTGCTTGTTCCTGGAGCAGGTTTTGTATTAAGCTGTGTTAAGCATCCCATTCCCACTCCTTTTTCAAAGCTCCTGTGCCAGGAGACGTTCCAGCTTGGAGCACACACACTCCCTGCGGGACTGCCTACCTGTTAATTATTTGTATTGTTTTGTACCCACTCATGGCTTTACCCTGCAAGTCCCTTGAGGCACAGGTTTTGTGTTTTGTGTGGTTCACTGGGCAACCACAGAGCACTTTGCTTCCCTTCGGGCATTATGTGAAGCATTAATAAGAAAATCCTAGGAAATCTATTTGGGATTACAGGAGCAGGGATTTTCTCATTGTCGTTTTTAACATTACTACTAAATCTTCATGCAGCACTATGAAGTTAATCCTTAGCATAATGAAAGATGTGTGTATACAGTTTTGACCTAAGTGAGCTTCATAAGTAATCACCAAAATAGATAGAAGGTAAGGATGAAGGGGAAGAGCAAAGAAGGGTGTGAAATAAAGGCTGTAGCTTGCAAGGTGCAGAAGTGGGAGGCAAGCAGGAAAAGCAAAGCAGAAGTGCAGAGGTCAGCCATGGAAAGCGAGCCAAAGGAAGTGAAGTCTGAGGAGGGATTTGAAGATGGAGAGTGAGGCTCTTCACTCCCAAAGGGGGAAGGTGATGTAAGCCCAAGAGCAGTCTGGATAGATACAGATGTGAAATAAAAATAAACTTAATGCTCACACCTCAAATGGTTGGGAGATAGAGCTGTAGGGCCCGTGAGCTCTTGCTGCAGAAAAGCTGAGATAAAGTCATGATCCATGAGAGTACAAGCCATCTCTACATCATATGGTTGTGTGTCCGTATCAAAGCACAGTAAAGAACCCACATTCTTTACTTGGATGGCTAAGATTTTCTTTGGCATTGAAGGAGGCCTTGGTAATGTGGGCATGGTATGTGCTGATCTAAGCTATTCTCTCCTTAAATTGCTAGCCTGCATAGGTTAAAACAGATGAGTTGTTCTGTAGGTCAGTGGGGCCTAAAGCCTTCACATTTCACAAACTCACCGTGAAAATCCCTCGTCTTTATTACAGGTCACATCAGACATGCTCTGTCTTGCTCCAGCTACGAGGCTGCATGCTGGCACTTGTAGTTTCCATGGATTACCCATGAAGTAGCATCAACTGCTTCTTGGCAAGCTTTCCACCTGCTCTGTGGCTGAAATAATCTGGCTGTTTACTGTCACGTTCCCCGGAGGGACCATCTTAATGTAGTATTTCAAGACAAGGTCAGCTATTGCTGGAACTAAAAGCAGCATTTCAGAGTATGGTCACCGTTACTGATGTAGTCTAAAAGGAGATGTGAGGAGATTTATTCATCCTCTTTCCTGAAGGCTGTTCTTCCTCTGTACATCTCAAGAGCCGCCTTGATTCTTCCCGATAATAAAGCCAAAGTGACTCTTCCTTTTCTTTTTCCTTTTGTTCATCTTTTTCTTTTTTTTTTTGCTTCCTTCTTTCAGGTTTATAAGCAAACCACATCTATTGGTTTTGGCAACTAATAGCCAGACTTCTTTTTCAGCACAAGGGGACAGAGATTGCACTGAAAAGATACGTAATGCTCTTTACAACTTCTAGCAAGTGTGCAAAAGGCTGAAATACCCATCCTGTGATACCTCAGATACAGTCCTGGTATAGCTCAGGACTGGGAAATAGTTTTGTTTCTTGCTGAAATGTAAGGCTTCCCTTGTTAGGACAGCAATGATCAGTGCCAGTCCCTTCTAGCTGCTATGGGAAGGAACACCCAGGAGCAAAGGTTGTGTCCTTGTCTCCTCAAGCTGTTTTTCCACAGTAAGTGATGTCACATCTGAAGTTTGTGTTGCATCTTGCTCATGGTTACAGTCATCCTGTCTTTCCTTCCTTTGATACTCTTGTTGCCAAAGTTAATTTAGATCCAAATTAGAAGCTTTTCACCTCGAATTCTGAAACTTATTAACCGTAGGCTGCTGTGTAAATACTTACTACTGGTAACATTAATGAATGTGGAAAAAATAGCAAAGCCTGTAAATCCAAATAAAGTCAGAACATCTTATGTCTTCTTTAAAGCACAGTCTTCACCTTTGCTTTTATGCTACTTTGGGGTATAATACGTGCCTCCAGGATCTTGGAAGCTAGCATTGCAAGTGAGTACAGAACAATACAAGTCTCTGCAGAAATGTTGCTCTGATAACTTTGCTTTTTTGGCCTACATTTCTCAGTAGCTATTATTTGTTAATTATGTTATATAGTGCTCACATGTGGGCTAATTGCTTCCCCAGAGAACTTCCAATGAAATGATGGACAGAACAAGGGCAGGATGTTACACATACCAGAAAGTAAAAGGGTAAGGTAGGACACGCAGGCAATATGGATAGTTAAGCACTTAGGTCTGTGTTTCAAACACAGTATCACTGTGAAGCATGCTGTGGGAGAGTTGGGTTTGTGGGGAGAAAGCATGGGTGCTAATTTGAATTCATTTGAGGAGCTGACTTGTAGTTGTGTAAGAAAGCACCAGAACTAAAGGCAGCAGTGAAGAAAAATGCAACAACATATGGGAGAAGACTACAGGGAGGTTGGATAGAGCTTAGTTGCAGAAAATCATAGAATCATAGAATGGCTTGGGTTGGAAGGGATCCCAAGGATCATCAAGTTCCAACCCCCTGCTGAAGGCATGGCCACTAACCTCCAACTTAGACCATGTTGCCCAGGGCTTGGAAAGAGGAGGTGGAATGCAGAGCTGTACTCTGACAATTCTTGACAACAAGAACAAGATCTATATGAACTGTAGGACTGCATGAGTGATGTTCCTTGGAAAAATAAAACCCTTTTCTCACAGACACTGTTTTCTTTGGTCCTTAATAGATGGGAGAGAAGAAAAGAATGCATGCACATCTGTGGGACTGTATTTCTGATTTCAGCTCTCTTATTTGTGATATTTCTATTCTTCTTCTGCATCTGTCTTTTAGCCTGCCTGCTTTCAGGCAGGAGGGCTTTGCTGGTATTTATGGTCTATGCTGCTCTGAATCGTAATGTTCTGATTCATTTTCCTGTGCTGCAAATACTTCTTCACACCTGCTTAAAGGAAAGGAACCAAGTCCCGATGAAGGCACGCTTAACAAATAAGTGACTAAAAAGTGACACAAGAAGGTATTCTCAGCAGCTCTTCTGCCACTACTTGCATAGAAAAACAGGAAATATCTGTACCCTTGCACGAAGGTCTGACTTGATGTTGATACGTGGATCAGCTCTCTGGCGTATTACCCCCTCAGAGCAAAGAAGCGGAAGAGTTTCAAGTGTGTATGTTCCTTTTGAGAAGCATTTTCTAAGGGGAAGGGGAAAGGATTGAAGGTATGGCCATTTGGACTGTCTGCTTTGAAGGCTCTGCTTACACACAGGCAGTCCTTTCTGGGTTTGTTATTAGAAAGGGAGTAGAAGTGAAGTTTTGCTCAGGTGTTCAGATTTCAGAATGCATTTAGCAAAAGCCAAGCTGTGATGCTGACTGTGCTTACTCTTACTACTTCTTTTGCTCTCTAGGTATTTCCAATGATTTGAATGGTATCCCTTCTCCCAGCAACTGAGTCTGCACTTTACATACTCCTTGCTAGTACCTTTGTTTACATTCACAGTGTGGCTAGCCAAGCCCACTTGTTAGTTCCAGTTCCATTCAGACTCTGTATTTGTGGGGTATAGGAAGGAATCCTCCATTCGGTAATTGAGAAGGGTTTGCTCTTCTGAAACTTGATTAGAAAGGATTAAAAGCAGCTGCCCATGCCAATTATTGCAAAAGGCTAATGAAGAGTGCCTAGGGAATGACTTGATAGTAGTAAAACAACCGTGTGAAGAAGTCTGATTACTTCTAAGAGTTCCTTACAGTGCTGCTACCTTCTGGATAGCACTTATAATGGCCATCCTGGCCACTGGCATTTGAGTGTAGCTGTGGGATGAAAAGACCAGGCTGCACTGATTTCATTGCAGTCCTGCCCACTCCTTCAAAATCCTGTATCTGAGAGTGCATTTGGGTATATTGCAGAAAAGACAAAATATGCAGTGCATCCGTCCACTGCTAAGTGTCATAGCTGCACAATACAGGGAAAGGGGAAAGCAACATCCTTGCACATCTGGGTTGCCTCTATCAAGGATCTCAGAGCACTTTATAAGCACTTAATGAAACTTGTTGCTCCACTGCAAGTTCCACATAGGTGCTAAGGCCTGTTTGGAGGCATTCAAGGCCAGGCTGGATGTGGCTCTGGGCAGCGTGGTCTGCTGGTTGGCGACCCTGCACATAGCAGGGGGGTTGAAACTAGATGATCATTATGGTCCCTTTTAACCCAGACCATTCTATGTTTCTGTGATTCTATATTTGACCTTTTTTTGGTAGCCTGGGCCATAGCACAAAACTTGTCTGTGGTTTTGCAGCAGCTCTGTTTGTAGCTGGGAAGAGAACTTGGGAAACGTGACCTCCCCAGTGCTGTGCTTGTTCTGCTGGACCGAGCTTCCTCTGTTGTTCAAGGTGAGAACGGAACAGTTAGAATTGATTGAGATGCTTCTGGGAAGATGAAGTCACTGTGTTTGGATCTCTGTACCGTGCCAGCAGAGAGATCCTAAGGGAAATCTCTTCCTTTAGTTTTGTTTATATTCAGTCTAACACACAGATGTAATTTGCAAGGAAATGCAAAGGAAGAGAGGTTTTGCTGGCCTCAGCAGTGTAGCTAGAGTGAAATGAGATGTCACAAGGATATCTAAGTGTCTCTCTTTCAAGAAACAAAAAGGATTTTTCTGCTCTGCCGTGTGCTGATTTCTTTTTAACTCTTTCCCTGCGTGCTTCCCACCCTTCTCGTGTGTCACCTCCATAACCCATCACAGGCTGTGTTCTGCTCATGGACTTCATACACTGTGGTTTCTTTGCCGCGACGTAAATGAAAGCTTTTTTTCCTGAAAAGTGTGAGAACAGTAGGAGGAAGTGGGTGCTCTCTGCACAACACGGTGTCAGGGCTCTCAAGCTGACGTTAGAAGTCCAGGTGTTGTAACTGCCAGCATTGTGACTGTTAGTGCTGTGCGACTGACCAGGATCTGATAATGACAGCTGGAATGAATCCCCATGGCTATCATTGTAATCAAGTCCCTGGCCAAAATTTAATCCCTTGCACTTTTGCAACCCTGTTGCTTCCTGTTACGCTGTTGTTCTCAGGCTGAAGGCAAAACCTGGCTGAGTGTTACAGCTTCTTGGATGGCTCCTGTTTCAGGGATGGAAACAGGCTGGAATCCAATACGTTGTACAGGCAGTAGAAGTTTATTGTTGATATGACAAGCAAATGGCATTTTGGAGGCCAAGAGATGGCGTTCAACGAGTGGAGTAGTAGCTTTCTGTTTTAATGATAGTAATGCATGAGTTATACAAATCAGTGCAAATGCTGAAATTGGCCACTTGCTGAGGTAGGGGGTGAGCCTGCAGCAGAACATGTAATAGAATAATAAAAGTAGAATTACAAGAAGGTCTGGGAAAATTTGGATGCCATCGTAACGGAAACACATCACCACTGAGTTTAATACTGAAATAAAAAATGGAGTCAGCAGATGCAGCACAAGTGTACTTGAACACCCAGCACCTCTGGATTTATGTAGTAGATTGCAATGATTGCTGCTGTGTGATGATAAAAACAGGTACCTGGAAGCATTGAGGAGCCTCTGCCCTTGGAGGTTCTCACAGCTCAGCTGGAAGCAGCTGCCCTGTTCTGTGTTGGCCGTTGGCTTGAGGTCACTTCCAACCAGCGATTCTGGGAATAACCCCCAAATTGTTCCAAACAAAGATGTGCTGCAAAATTCCTTACCTTTCGTTGCAGTGAGAGCAGTCTGCCTTCTCGTTCCTTGCAGATGGAGGCAGCTGTAGCAAGCATGGAGCCTAATGCCTCAGAGAAAACAGGTTTTCTTAAAAGGTTTTTCCTTGTCTCTTTTCCATTAGTTGCTTCCTAACCTCACTCCTTCTCCTTACTGATTAACAGGCAGAACTGATGGTTCATGTGGAGTACAGAAGTTAATATCCAACTGAAAGATCTCCACTGGTTTCCCTGTCCTCTAGCACGGAATTTATTTTAAATGAGCTGAAGAGGAGAGTTTTTCTGAATGGAAGCCCAGACAGCTGTTAGACATGTAGGACTTTGTTTCCCATAGGTAGATGCCTTGCTCTATTGGCACTCAGTATAAGAAGTATGATTGCAGCTTAACCAAGAAATCAAATTGCATCTCATTTATTTATTTATTTATTTATTTATTTATTTATTTATTTATTTATTTATTTATTTATTTCATGGTATTAGAGGGCTTTAAAGTGCTTCTAGAGCCCAGATAGCCTATATTCCATTCCATAGAACCACAGAATACCCCGCATTTGGAAGGGACTCACAAGGATCATTGAGTCCAACCCCCAGCTCCACACAACACCACCCAGAATCCAAACCCTGTGGCTGAGAGTGATGTCCAAATGCTGCATGAACTCCAGGAGCTTGGGGCCAAACAAGGATTAACTCCACCTAATGCTTTCCTGCTGGTTTTCAGAGGTGCTTTTGGTGGTTGAGGTTTCATGTATATACTGACAGATTCATCCTGCTAGCAAAAATCTGTGGTTTATATCTTGTCACTTGTCTTCTTCATCATAAGCACAGGGGAAATTCTCCCCTTTTCTTGGCAGCAGCCCCTTCTGTATCAGAAACCTGGTATCATTAGCTCTTCCTAAGATGCTGTCTGTAGTATACCAGTCTTAATGATGTGAACTGAAAAAGTGAGAGCCTCCTGGGTACCCATTCTTACGCCAGAATCGACTTCAGAACTGATGGTTCATGGCCTTATTTATGCATGTATTTATTTTAATCCTGCTTAAACTCATCATGCTGCAAGTCATTGTTCACTCTCTTGCCTGATTGATCCCAATCCAAATGTTTGTGCTTATACTTAATTTTAAGTTGTCGGATCCTGAAAGTGAGACCGTCATCCTTCATGTCTGCAGAACTACAGAGTGATTCTCTATTAATAACCTGCCGTGCTTCCCTACATTACAGCTAGACTGAGTTGGAAAGTTACAGGGATGCCCTGGGTTGTTGCCTGTCAAGTTCTGCACGCTGCGTTGGGGTCCTACCAGCATTGAGGAGCTGGAGGAACAGGAATAGAGCTGGATTAAATTAATCGTGTTGGTATGGTTTCTCAACAAGAAAAGTAATTAATCACTGTGATTCACTCAGGCTGTGGAATGGGAGGTGGCAATGTAAAACCATGGATCATCCTGTGGTCGCCTTGCGACTCAGGCTGGAGGTTTAGCTTCTGCTTCCTTCATCTAGCCCATTTTCTGTACTGTTGGCGAGAATCCTCTGAAATTACAGTTTAGCTGTATTCTCCCTTTATTCTTGGCTCTTCTGTACTTTTCCTTTTTGTGTCATTTTTGTCAATTTGTGCTGACAAAATGACGCGAAGCAGTGCACCCTCATTTGCAAACAAGGAAGCAAAGGCATGTGAAATCTCTTGACTCCAGTAATTGCAGTTCATATCTGGCAGATCTTAGACTGTACAGTAGATTCTTATTATTTATTTTTTTTTCCTCAATTCACCTATTTTAAGCTTTAAGTGCTAAGTAATGCCTGTGGTCTGAAGAGGAGGAACGTTTCATTGAATCAATCCACACTGCAGCCTGCTCCTGGTGTGTGTGTGCTGGCACCCTGCTTTGCTCCAGTTTGCTTTATATGTTGTTGTATTTTTGGGTGTTAATTCTTCAGCCCGAGATCTCAAAACTCCAAATATATTTGGCTTTGAAACTCATCTGATTTCATGAGGTATCCGCATACCATTCTATTGCTGCCAAACTTTCTTCTCCTTGTGATGTGAATCCTTTTCAGCATATAATTTACCATCATGCTGTACTTTTTCCTTCCCTAAATAGCTATGGCTGAAAGATGTTCTGAGAGTTACAGTGCCTGGGACATGCAGTCCTGATCCTGCACGAATCAAGAGAGCCAGGATTTCACTCCACGAGTTTGGTGTGCTAGCTTAATGATTAAATCAGCATTGTGTGTATAAAGTGAAGAAAGCAGGCAGAAAAAAACCAAACCTGCTAGTACTTACAGTGCTTTATTTTCCATACGTTCAACCAATTGCATAAACAGATGATGTTTACTGGGGATTTCTGGCTATAATTGACCCTCATCTTTTCCTGTGCACTTCCCAGCCTCTCCTCGAATTTTCCTATTGTTTCCTCTTAATCACTCCACACTTAACACTGTTTTAAGCGGTGCTTTGCTGCTGCTTGAGACCATCTTACCAACTCCCTGCAGACTGCTGTTCCCAACTTGTCAGCCTGATTTTGTTGGCAGTTGAAGAACTCAGGACTCCAAGATACCTCTTCCAAAGTCTTCAGGCCTCCCAGCAGTTACAGCAGAATTGCTCTTCTCCTTTTACATGTTCTTCAGTATTTGGAGCAGGAATCATCCCTCTCTTCTCTCGTACAGTTGCTTGTTGGAGGTTGCAGAAATGCACTACCCATTTAAGTAAGTGCATCTTATTTTTGGAATTGGATAAACTGCAACTCTCCTATCGAGAGGTGGGAGAAGAGCCATGTTTAGAGTTCCAGCAGTGCTCCCATGGCTACTTGGGCAGGAACATCACGGAAGGGGAGCGCTGCTGGCATGTAACAGCCCTTGTGGATGATTTATGGCTTTGCACAAGCTTTTCCTAAACAGAGAGGTTTTCTAGAGTTGGCATCTCCTCATTTGTCTCCATGCCCTGTTAGTTCTGTGTTCGGTGACCCGTGGTTATTAAAATTCTTATCAATAAAGGAGTTTCTGAGCAAGGTTCTGATTTTCTGTGATCATTGCGTACCTTCTGAACTGAGCTTAACCAAAGCAATGCTATTCTTTTTTTTTCTTTTTTTTTCTTTTTTTTTAATATGCCTAATGTATCTTATAAAAAGAAATGTGTGGAGTTCAAGTAATATTTGCCTTCAATTACAGTAATTAAGTTGTCAGGACTCAGAGTCACCAAGGGAAGGAGAAAATCCTTTCCTGGTTGGCCAGGGAATAATTGGTGTTCTGATGGCGAGTGCATTTCACATCTTGGGGTGGAGAGGGAAACGTTCCGGCTGGCATCTGCAGCAGAAAACCTGGGAGACTGTTTGTCATTTTGCAATGCAAGATGTCAAAATCCTTCTGTGGGTAGAAGGAAAAGGAAAAAAAAGTGACCTGCTTCACTTTGCTGTTGCAGGGCATCTATTTTTTGATCTGCGTTGGAGCTGGGATGTGTATCTTTTAATAAGACAGTGACTGCAAGTGTAACTTGGTCCATTTATTCTGTGGATTGTGTCTTGTCAAGCTTCTGCTGCAGCTCCCCTTTTGAATGCATGCTGTATTTATGTGTGTAGGTACGTGTGCTTTTTTCCTTGATGTGAAAGAGCTCTTTGTGGACTTCTTCATAAACTGACCTGACGGTATTCCTGCAAGAAAAATAAATCATTTTGATAAGTGTCCACACAAACATTACTGGAATCTCAAGTGTGGCGTTGCTTTCGTTCCACTGGAATAGCTCTCTTGAAAGCCAGTGTATGAGGAAATCGCTGCTCGTAATGCATCACTAATGACACAGAGTTGTGCATTCCTGCTCATGTGAGTATAGGTTATGGATGTGTAAAGAGTCAGACCTGCAAAACCTTACTTACAAACCCTCACAAAACCCATGTCAGCTTGCAGGTGAAGCTCTAAAGAGAACCAGATGGCAGATCTGCACCATCATGCAATAGCTATAAAGTGCTGTGATAAGAGCTTTCATTTCTCCCTGTTAGCTGCTGGCCTTCACCCTGTGCACTGCTGTATTCCAGGGAATGTGGCTGTGAAATACGCCTGCTGTGATTTGCTTGCATTTTATATCAGTACACAAATAGGATGCATGGGTAGAGTGGATGCTCCCATCTGTATGTGCATTTATGAATGGAAAAAACAGCGTAGTATCTCAGTCAGTGTAAAATGTGGGGCTTTTCTGAAGGTCATCTGTGGCTTTTGCAGAGGAGAAGGCCATGCCACAGAGGGTTAGTTCTGAGTGCTTCAATATCAATAAGGCTCTGGGGAGACCTCATTGTGGCCTTCCAGTACTTGAAGGGAGCCTGTAAACAGGAGGGGAATGGCTGTTTGTGAGGGTGGACAGTGACAGGACAAGGGGGAATGGTTTGAAGCTGAGACAGGGGAGGTTTAGGTTGGATCTGAGGAGGAAGTTTTTCAGCCAGAGGGTGGTGAGGCACTGGAACAGGTTGCCCAAGGAGGCTGTGGATGCCCCATCCCTGCAGGCATTCAAGGCCAGGCTGGATGTGGCTCTGGGCAGCCTGGGCTGCTGGTTGGTGACCTGCACACAGCAGGGGGTTGGAACTGGGTGAGCACTGTGGGCCTTTGCAACCCAGGCCATTCTGTGATTCTGTGATTCATTCTATGATTCTATGATCCATGTCAACAGGTCTGCATTACAGCTGCTTTTTTAGCGTGTTTGTTTTGCAAGTCAGAGATAATTTAACAAGTCATGTATTTCATCTTTTCATCTTGTTGCGCTTGTTGCTTTTTCAGAGTCAGTTCTCCTCGTGCCACACATAACATCCAGCTCAATGGCTGTAGTTTGCTTTTTGTTGTATGTTTATTTACGAGGCACTAGGTTCTTTTTATAGTCGCTCACCTGCAGCTAGAGTTCAGCAGCTATTTATTTTGTGCATGCAGAAGCCTTGTAAGATCTAACCTGCGATGTTGTTTTTGCCATCTGATAACATATGATCAAATGGAGCGTGTTTAAATAACAACGTCTAGGACACAATGACAGTAAACCAGCTACGAAACAAACATTTCTAAAGATCAGATAAGATGGAAAAGATGCATCAGTGCTGGATTACTCTGTACATCATAAGTTGTTGCACTTCGCTATAGGAGGTATTCTAGGGCATGGGATTTCCTTTATGCCACAGGCTAACTGGTCATACTGCATTATTTTTTGTGTTATTCTGTATCTTGGAGAGACATGTGAGACAAAGTGAGTGTAACACACAGTGTGTGATAGTGTTATATGTAACCTGCGTGAGTTGCACAGGAGTAGGTAAACAGTAAGAAAATGAAAACAACAGAAAATCATCTCCCCTTCCCTATCTGAAGATCAGAGAATCGTAGAGTAGTTGGAAGGGACCCATAGGGTTCATCGAGTCCAACTCATGGCTGAACAGCCTCACTTCTGCCAAAGGCTGCCATTAATTTTCAGAGCTGAGTATGGTTTTAAGTGCTTCTCGTATTTCAACTTTGTTTAAAGCCATTGTTTCTCTTTCTCACTCCTGCTCCTCCTTGTTCCCCTGCAGGACGAGGCTACTGATGCTGAGTCTCAGGAAGAGAAGCATAGAGGCTCCTGGCTCTCTGAGTCTACAGACAGTGTCAATACTGTGAAGAGTGTTCTCACTGTCCAGGAATATTTTGCCAAGCGCATGGCAAAACTGAAAGGATCCCAGAATGAAGCAGAAACAAAGTTAGATGGTTGCTGCCCCACAGCAGAAGCAGCCTTGGAGCTTTCAGAAGAACTGAAAACTAAAGCCAAGAAGAAAAAGAAGAAGCAGAAGGGAGATGAGGCAGAGAGTACGGAGCACTGTGAGAAACCACAAGGGAAGAAGTGTAAGATAAGTAGCTTGAATGGGAAGGAACTGGATGCTCCTTTAAATGAATGTCACTCGAGGAAAAAGAAAAGGAAACATAAAGAGCAGCATGGTGGGGAAAGCATTAGTTGTGATGAAAATATGGGCGATGGAGAAGTTTATATGGGAGTATCTGATGGGGAAGATCTCAGCGTTGAGGACTCTGAGGCAATGCAAAAGAAACGCCATAAGAAGAAGCACAAAAAGCAAAAAGAGGAGACAGAGGAGTGCACTGAAGGGACACAGAGAAAGAAAAAGAAGCACTGCAAGTAGGTTTAACTGTTTGTGAGTCAAACTGAGACTGTGAGGTGATTTGAACTTTATCATGCTTGATGAGAAGCCTACGTAAGCACCAGCCAGACATCGTATTATTCAGTCCCAAATACACCTGAGCTCTTCATCCTACTGAAACCACAGATTGTGTTTAAATATAGCTCTTACAATGGGGCTGAGAACACTGTGAGAGGCCAACGTGAGCTTCAGTGCCATTTAAAATGTATCCACGAATGGGGCCAAGACTTGCATGGCTACAAATCATAGAATCATAGAATGGCTTGGATTGGAAACAACCTCAAGGATCATCAAGCTCCAACCCCCTGCCACATGCAGGGCCACCAACCTCCACATACCAGCCCAGGCTGCCCAGGGCCCCATCCAACCTGGCCTTGAACACCTCCAGGGATGGACGGGGCACCCACAGCCTCTCTGGGCAGCTGTTCCAGCACCTCACCGCTCTCTTGACTACAAAGCAAGACTTGATAAAAAAGAAAAATAATTATGCTTTTGCAATGTGGCAGACCTAAGGTTCACCTTCGAGGTTGTGCAGGAGCTGTGTTTTTACACAAGCAGAACCTGTACCTCCTTCAGCCCCAGATTCACACTGGTGTGACTCCATTTCAGGCAACAGTAACAGGGCTGGTTTTAACCACCACACTTAGGACAGTGGTAAATGGCCACCTGCTGCTTCACACTGACTGACATCCTACTATTGCCTTTATTTGTAAAACCACCATTGTTTTCACTTCTGAAAGCTCGGCTCCTGGGAACAGAAGAGGTTTTGCAAAACTGGATGTATTTTTTTTCACTGATTTTTGCAAAGTTATGTGTAATTTTTTCATTGATCTCCATTTACATACAAAATGAATGTTGTTTCTTCCCCAAATACCTGAGTCCAATTAAAGGATTATGCTTAAGTGTCAGCACCAAAGAATGAAATAAAGTAACTCCCTTCATTCCCTATCCAGTAGTTAACTACTGTCAAGTAATATTAACTTTGAAACACAGCTACGGGAGCTGTGCCTTTATGATCCATATCTAAATCTTTGGTTCCTGGGCAACATTCATGGTACTCACAATGATGCACCTACCATTCAAAGATGTCTTGGCTGAGCAAAGTTTTGTATGAAATTAGGAGATCAAATAGATTTTATCTGCAGTAGTATTGCATTTACGCGTTGAAACCTTGCAGTTTACATTTATAACCGAATGAGAGCTTGTTCTTCATTGTAAACCTGGAAAGCAGTAATGAGAAGCTGAATGTGGTATGAAAAACATTGACAAGACGCAGATGTAATATGAAAGAATTTCCTTCAGCTGCTTTTATTGTCCATCAGGGGAAATGCAGCCCACAACATGTGGCCCACATGGCTTCAGTTGCTTTAGTTGCAGCTGAACTGGACTTCTCACTCTGTAAGCTGTGTTGGTTTGCAAGTGCACCTTTCTTGCCCCAAGGAACACTCTCATTCATTGCAGCAAGATGACTGTAGTTGTGCAGTACTGTCAGGGAGAGCAAGCTGCTTTTCCCTGCGCTCCCTGCTGGGGTGCTGGAAGATTTTAACCCTTATGGCATTTGCTTTTCAGCACTATGCACATACTAGCCAGCATGATGCCACTGTGCTGGTCTTGTCCCCTGCCTTCCTTCAACAACATATCCCATAAAAACCATGAGATTGGGACTTGGGATGTGAAAAAAAAAAAAAAATTATCTTCTCAATGGGAGAAGCACCCAAATAATGGTTCATGTTATATTGAAGCATCTGTGTGTTAAAGCAGCTCTTCTAGTTCCTTTCTCACTATGAGTTGGAGTTTTTATTTGTCAGTAGAAGCCCTGCCATGTTTCCCAGAATGCTGTTTTTAACTCCTGAGGAGCTGAACCTTGCGGTCTCTTTGGAATTTCAAGTTTAAAAGTTGCTAGTAAATGAATAGGGTTTCCTTCTCCCAGTACTGCTGGGTTTGTTTGCTTGTTCTATTAATCTTCCACGAGTTTCTTCGTGCTAATTCCTACGGAAAGCATTTGGCCGGATTCCAGCGTTACTTAAAGAACAAAAAAAAGGAATAAATCTTTAAATTTATGGTGCTACTGCTATTAAGCACAGTCTGCCTACGATTTCAGTCTGCCACAGATTGAAATACGGGCTACAAACAGAAGATTCACTGTTTGTACAATAAATGGGAATTTCACTTTTTCCTGGGAAACGGGGGATTTTATTTTAATGTGCCTTGGGCAGAACATGGGTGGTGGGGGAAAAGGGCTTTCCCAACATAATCAAATCTGAGAGAAGTGACTCACATTGTTGCACTTCTCTTTGTATGTTAGTGATCAACCAACTCCGTATCACGCAACAGAAAGCTCTTCGTGCCAGATCATCAAATCACAGAATGGCAATGGCCTGGGTTGAAAAGGATCACAGTGATCATCTAGTTCCAACCCCCTGCTATGTGCAGGGTCACCAACCAGCAGCCCAGGCTGCCCAGAGCCACATCCAGCAATGGTGCCTTCCCACATCCAGATGGTGCCTTGTGAAGTGGATAACCAACACCGCAGTTCGTTTCAAAGTAATAAATAATTGGTTTTGTTTATAGTTGGGCTGCGAGTCCAGCTTTAACCAAATGGTTTGGCATGAAAGTCGTTTTAGAAAGCATAAGAATTACATCATTACTTGGGTGGTGAAATTATCAGAGTGTGATGAGCACAAATAAATGATTTGGGTTTATTCCCACAAAAGCTGGACTTGTAAATAGCAGTGTCTTCTGTTATATGTCATACTCACATATTGCAGCACAAATTTAATGCACCTCCAAGTGAAATTACCCAGAAGCCAAACAAAATGAGCACCACAGTCCGCTTTTGCTTCTAGATTGAGAGAGATGCACACAGGGCATTGATGCTGCATCGTTTTCAGCCTTGTAACTAAATAGTTTTCCATGTTGGAGATCCCAGGTCACTGGAGGCGTAGAAGAAAAGGACACTTTCTCATGAGTTACCTGCGGGTGTGGAGTTGTTCCTCACTTTGAGCTGTGAAACTTATTATTGGTGGAAAGCCTGCTCCATGGCAAGCTCCATGAATTGCAGTTGCAATTCTGTGAATGGCAATATGCTAAGTTTTGTGTTTGGAGTCGCCTGAAAAGTAGAAACCACCTCCAAGTGCTTTGTTACCAAATCAAACCAAAGTCTGCTCGAGCTGCAGCTGGACACAGGGTTTGGTTGGCTGGTGTCTGCTCCAGTGAGGCACCAGTACAGGCTGCACAGAGAGGCAGTGGTGCCCCATCCCTGCAGACAGCCCAGGTCAGGCTGGATGGGCTGTGAGCACTGATGGAGCTGTGGGTGTCCCTGTTCAGTGCAGGCAGTGGGACAGGTGGCCTTGAAGGGTCCTTTCCAACTCAAACCATTCTATGGTTCTGCTGTTCTGGAGATGCAGGATTGGTGTGAGCACCACTCCTCCCATTTCCATTCAAGAATTGGTTGTTGGCTCTATTAAGCACAAGTTTCAAAACAAAAATTAAGATTCAGAACTTCATATCCTTACGTCTGTGTGAATTTCAGCTGAGATGCAGCTGCTCTGTGAAATGTAGGAAGTGCACTCAGGGACCCATTCAGTTCAGCATCTTGTTAAATTAATGCAGTTTTCCTTTAAGCAAAAGACAGTTCCAGTGCTCATTTCTTTCAAATAAGCAGCTCTTAGCAAAATTAGTTGAATGCACCAATGTAATTAACCAATTTTCTCTTGTTTAAACACACAAGACTGAAATTCTTCAAGCACGCACCTTCAAAAGGCACCATTTACGTCACGAAACCTCCAGACGTGCCAGCACTGAGGGGAGGAAGGAAGCTGCAAGAAGAGAGGAAAACCACACAAAGTCACTGGAAACGCTGCATAGCATTATGCCAGCTATAGAAAAAGACCTAACAGCAGTGTGTCCTCGAGCAGTGTGAGGATTGATCACATCTGCTCCTGGGCACAAGGGTTTGCTATGGGGCTGTGAATCTCAGCCACAGCACTTGCAGAGCGGTTGGATGGCAGGTAAGGGCCAGCTTGTCCAACTTGTGACCCTGCATGGCTGGCAGCGTGGTCACCTGCATCATGGCAATTCAACTCCAAAGGCACATGATGTCCCTTGACCAGGCTTTCGCAAGCCCTCTCCTAGCAGAGGGAAAGATCCTTCACTTCACAATCAAACCTTATTGGTGTCGTCGCTTCATGGCAGTGCGAGCATCTGTGGGCTGCTGAGGATATTGGTGGGATGGCAGTAGACACTGAACCTTCCCACCAATGTCCCATGATGTGTTGTTGCCATGTCACAGATGGCAGCAGAAGGGCAGTCTGAGTGCTCTTTGTATTGCTTATAATTGCCATGGAAATTAATAGGAGGCATTACTTTCAGAGCAAGCCATGTATATACAGACCAAGTCAATTCCTCTGTACTCAGTGCAGCCCAAGCAAGCCAGAAGGCCAGGCAGCCATCAATAAGGGTGTTGTCCCTCCACTTATACCTGGGATAAGCAAACTTGTCTTTCTGTAAGCAAACCTTTGGTGGTGTGGGGCTGGTAAATATGATGAAAAGGAAAAGGGAAAAGAAAAAAAAGAAAGAAAGAAAAGGGTTGTGGTTGCAGCAGTGGGAAAATTGTCCCGATGCCAAAGTGAAACTCCATTTCTCAGCAAGTCAGAACTTAAATTCTGCTTCTGAGTCACTCTGGGTTTTGCGTTGGATTTTTTTGCCCCCCGTTTTGATCAATTTTAAAAGGTAAGGCAATTCTGCTGCCCCCCTCAAACCAACCCAGATGTATTCTAGGCCGTTAAAGCTGGATTTCAGAAATGGTGCTGGTGGAAATAATGACCACTGTGTGCTGAAATGTTCGCATTTTACATCTTTCTCTGCAAAGGGAACTCTGTGGCATCTCCCAGAACCTGGACCGTGCCTGGATGGGAAGGAGGGAGGAGGCGAAGCAGCCTCTGCACAACCACCCATGGGGAGGAGGGCTCCATTTGTAATTAAGGAAGATGCGAATATTGAGCTAATTCAGGATTTGTGCTTCCTCACACGTTGTTCTTCTCTCCAAGGCGGGGGGCGGGGAGGTGAAAAGGGAATCGCCTTTTGGGGTTCAAGCACCAAAACAGGAGATTTTATTAGAGAGTGGTTATGGCCTCGACTATAGGGATTCTCCGTACCACCCCATGGGAGCTGCTGCCACCGTTCCCCAGGACGTGGGGAGAACAAAGCTTCCTTCCCCCCTTTGTCTGCTGGCTCTGGTTTAGCTCGGCAATTTCCCCTTTATCAAATCCCTACGAGAGCTCCTGCCTCTTCCCATGCCCCAGATACAGGTGAGCGTCGCGCTGCAATCCAGGAGGTAAGCAGAAAATAAAGTCCAGAGGAGCTTTCCCCGACTGCTGCTAATTACCCCGTGCTGTCGCAGGGAAGAGATGGCATTTTCACATGGCCCGGCTGCCTTTATGTAACGCGGCGCTGCCTACAGGACAGGTTTAACCTGCATTTTCAGTAGGGCGCAGAATGAATCCCATCTTACTAATGCAATCAGAATGCCAGGTGCTAAAGGAGAAGGGGGGGGGGGGGGGAAATAATAAAAGTGCTTCTTATTGGTCCGAGAGCCTCAGTGGATTTTTTCCTTTCCCTCTCATCCTGGAATTGCAACGCAGGATGGACCCAGCCACGTTGTACCAATGGATACCAATGGGATCCATCCATTCCTTTCCTCTAACCTGGACAGGATTTATTGTAGCACTGCTGTTAAAAAATCTCCTGGTCCCCAGGGCCTCGACTGTAGAGCTGGTGGTGCTATCATAATGACTGTATCCAGGCCTCGTGCATCCCAAGAGCTTAAAATAATGCTGAGCAGCGTAACGTGTTCAAAAGAAAAACAGCCTGAGTTTCAGTGTGTTTTAACTCCTACTAAAGGGAAGCCTAAAAAAGAGGATGTGGAGGGTTTTCTCCCTCAGTTTTCCAAAAGGATGGAGAATTTGGTCTTTGGGTCTTTGCTCTTTGGATCTTTGTTGAGTTTTTGCTCTTTGAGTCTTTGCTCATTGGGTTTTTGCTCTTTGGGTTTTTATTCTTTGGGTCTTTGCTCACTGGGTTTTTGCTCTTAGGGTCTTTAGTCTTTGGGTTTTTATTCTTTGGGTCTTTGCTCATTGGTCTTTGCTCTTTGGGTGTTTATTCTTTGGATTTTTGCACACTGGGTCTTTGCTCTTTGAGTTTTTATTCTTTGAGGTTTTGCTCATTGGATTGTTTTCTCTTTGGGCCTTTGCTCACAGGATTTTGTTATTTCGGTCTTTGCTCACTGGGTTTTTTGCCTTTTGGATCTTTGCTCATTGGGTCTTTGCTTTTTGGGTTTTTATTCTTTGGGTCTTTGCTCTGGGTTTTTATCTTCAGGTCTTTGTTCATTGAATCTTTGCTCATTGGGTCTTTGCTTGTTGGGTCTTTGCAACAAGTCCCAGCCCTGTATAGCCAAGCACTGGAAGATGTGGTCCCTATGGAAAACTGTATGGAAAAAAAAACGGGGTGGCGAGACACATGGACCAGTGCAGCATTTTGTGGTAGAGTCACCGTTGCTGGGGGTGTTAAGCAACATGGAGATGTGGCAGTGAGGGATGTGGTTAGTGGCCATGGTGGATATGGGTTAATGGTTGGACTTGAAAGTCTTGGAGGTGTTTTCCAACCTCAGTGACTCTAGGATTCTAGGATTCCCCATTGCAAAACACACAGGAGTGGGGTGAGGGCTCGGCAGCCCCCTTCCCTGCTCAGTCCCTGCACTGTGAACCATGTGGGGCCAGCATGGCTCCAAAACCCAGCTGAAAGGCAATTGCTCTGCGTGTGTCAAAGGTTTCTCAACCTATCCCAAGCTCAGGAAATCTCCTGCGCCTTTTAGATCGAAGAGAAGTTTGCCTTCCTGTTGTATTCCCAGATAACACAGCTCTGATCGAGCCTGCGTGTAAATAGCTTAATAGATTTAACCAGTTCCTTTGGAAAATGTGGTTTCCGCAAAGTTTCTGGATGGTCCTGGGGAGCAGCACCGCAGCAATGCCACAAACCAGGAAACTCAGGCAGATCACAAACCTTGCTTCCCATCCCCTGCAACCTGCCCAGAGTCAATAGGAACACCCAGGCACACGGATCTACCTGCACAAACACCCTGCCCTTGGATTTTTTCCCCCTTCTCTCTGCATAGGGGGCAGCTCGAGGAAATGCCTTCCCCTCCGGCCCCAAAGCCTTCTGGCAGCTCAGGGAGGAAATCCACCATCAGTCAAAGCCAAGCCCATGTCAGGGGGTCAGAATCATAAAGGAATCAAGCAGCTGAAATATATTCCTCGGGGCTGAATTGGGCAAGGGGTCTGGTTTGGTCCCATCGTTTTCATGTCAGTTCTAAGTCCCAACTGGAACAGAGCTCCCCAAGGGTGATCTTCCTGCACCAAAATGGGATTTAGGATTTGTTCATGGGGTGTATGGCGATGTGATGGTGGTGCTTCCATCCCATCTGGGCTTTGCACCACGACACAGCAATGAGAAGACCACCAAGTGTCATGTTGGCCCTCCTACCTCCTGATGTCCCAGAGGTGAGCAGTAGGGACTTAACGGGGATGCTGCAGCCCCTCTGCTGTTCTCAGCTCTGTGTGACCCCGCAAAACTCCCGACCAGGTCCCAGCTTCCTCCCATAGGAGGGAGGTGGGAATTTGTGGCAATGGGGTGAGAACACACAGCACAGATGCCACAGCACAGACATATGGTTTGGGCAGGAGGGCTCAGCTTGCCAAAACATTAGGAGGGGTTTGAAGGAGCCAGCAGTCAAGGGGTAGGGGAAGGGACAGGGGGACACTTCTGGGGCCATTTTCCTTTTCCCTTTCCAACCCCCTTTCACCCCTTCCCTCTTCCCCGTGATATATCCCGTGCTCCCATCCCTTCTCCCCACTTTTCCACCGCTTTGAAGGTGTAGGTGGGAGCCCAGCTCCCCCCCCCCCCCCCCCCCCCCTCCCCCCCCCCCCCCCCTCCCGCCGTGCAAAGCAAAGTACAAGGGGGAAAAAAAAAGAAAAAAGAAAAAAAAAGAACTGAAATTCTATTATAAAGGGGAGGGGGCGGCGGGGGGGAAGGAGGGAGGGCAGCGAGGTGCTGTGTGCCCCCTCCCTCCCCCTCCCCAACCTCCCCCGGGGGTGCCGGGCAGAGGGTGGGGAGAAGTTTTCTCCTGCCCGGGTGAGGAGTTTGCAAACAAGGAGGAGCAGCCCCGTCCCTTCGGTGTCATTGGAGGAGGTTTTTTCCAAGGAGCTCATAAATACGGGGAGGTCGGGTGGGGAGGCTGGGACTGCGCGGGGACCCCGAGGGCAGCGCAACGCAGCTCGGCGCGGCGGGCGGAGGAGCTGCGGGGGGCGGGGGGGGCCGGGCCATGGCCGCTTTAATGAGCACCTACCCATGGCCGGAGAGGTTGGAGGGGGGGGAGGCCGAGGGGCTGCAAGCGGGGCCGCCCCCAAGGTGCCCACCGGGGGAGAAGGGAGGCGAGAGTCGCATCCGCCGCCCTATGAACGCTTTCATGGTGTGGGCGAAAGACGAGAGGAAAAGGTTGGCCGTGCAGAACCCCGACCTGCACAACGCGGAGCTCAGCAAGATGCTCGGTGAGGAGCCGGGGCGGTGCGGGGCTCGGGGGTTGGAGGGGGAGGGGGAGAGTTCGGGTGGTACCTGTGTGGGCATCCCATGGTGCTGGGGGAGGAGGAAAAGCCCACCCGGATCCCGTACCCCGGGGTGGGCATCCACACACCCATGCCGTGGGAAGCAGAGCCCCGGGACAGTGCCTGCGGGGTGACCTCCCTCGGGCCATCGCACAAATGGGGTCCTGCACCCCGAGTATAGGAACCCCTGTGTGCTCCTCGCTGCCCCTGGAGCTACAAATCCCACTGTGTGCATGTGGAAGGGCCCCCAAATTTTCCTGCCTGTCTTTGCTTTCCCACTTTCCCCCCTTCCTCCCTTGTGATTTTCGGGTGTTTCTGTTGTTTCTTTGCAGGGATCTCACCCCGTTTCAAACTCAGGTTTCCCCCCCACTCCATATCCACTATTGCCCCCCTTTCCAAACCCTCACTTCTCGTGCCACACTGCGGGCAAACAGAGTCAACCCAGAGCCCAGAGCCTGAGAACGAGCTGCCCGAATTGCAACACTCCTCCATCCAGCCTCTTACCCAAACTTTGTGTTTCCTTGGGCAGTTCTGCGATGTTTTCTTTGGTGGGTTTTGGGGTTTTCTACTTGCTGGTTTTCCAGGCAGCATGTCTGCTTATAGTGTCATTTCTGCTCTCTCTCTGGCGATGGAGAATGCACTGAACCTTTTTGATCTCATTTCTACCCCCGAGGATCAGCCTGGGATATCCGTACAGTGGGATGTGACCCCCTCTCCCCCCCCCCCCCCCCCCCCCCCCCCGCCCCGCTCTGGGGTTATCTGGTGCAGCTCATGTTTTGGGTGGAAAGCATCGTGTGCAGGGAGTGGTGAGGTCGCAGTGCCCAGGGCTGGGATGCATCCAGGGACACCTCGCCCTGACCCCTGCTCAGCCGGGCACGGCCCCACACGGCCCCACTTCCCAACCAGGCTCTGAGTCCCAGCCAGGCAGTGCAGGATCCAGCCCTGGGGGAGTTTATTTGCCTTGGGTTGTTTGCAATGGGGCTCTGCGCACACTGAGCACAGCGTGACCCTGCTTGAGGACTCAGGATGGGGGTAGGATGTTGGCAAACAAGCTTCAAACCCCTTTCCTCATCGTGTTGTCCTCATACGGTGTGTGTAGGATGTGTCTTCTACGTGGCAATGGGATGCCCCAACCCTCCTATGGGTTGGGAGCCGGGAAGATGGCATCTGCAAGTGCTAAGGGGAGTTCTGTTCTCCTTTGCAGGCAAATCCTGGAAGGCTCTGAGCCTCTCACAGAAGCGACCGTATGTGGAGGAGGCCGAGCGGCTGCGGGTCAAACACATGCAAGATTATCCCAACTACAAGTACCGGCCGCGGAGGAAGAAGCAAGTCAAGAGGATCTGCAAGCGGGTAGACCCCGGTTTTTTGCTGGGCAGCCTCGCACGGGACCAAAATGCTGTGCCTGAGAAGCGGACCTGTGGCCGGGTTGGGGGTGAGAAAGAGGGGCCGGGTGAGTATCCCCCTCGCCCGGGGCTGCCGCCCATCCGGGGCTACCGGGATCCCTCAGGCAGTGGCAGCAGCACCAGCGTGGATGCCTACCCCTATGGGCTGCCCACCCCTCCCGAGATGTCTCCGTTGGACGCCATAGACCCTGAACAGAGCTTCTTCTCCTCACCCTGCCCTGAGGAGCATCACCACTCCCACCTCGCCGGAGCTTCCTTCTCCCCGGAGTATGCGGGCAGCTCCCTCCCGTGCAACCACCACCCTCTCAGCCCCATGCCGCAGCCAAATTCCTGCATGATCCCCCCGGCCTCCAGCTGTCCTCCCCTTCCTCCTCCTCCTCCTCCAAGCTACTACACACCCGCTTTTCCCTCTCTGCACCCCACCAGCCTCCATGCCCACCTGGGCCAGCTCTCTCCACCGCCCGACCACCATGGCTTTGACACCTTGGACCAGCTGAGCCAAGCTGAGCTGCTGGGGGAGATGGACCGTAATGAATTTGACCAATATCTCAACACCCCCGGCCACAGCGACCACCATGCTGGAGGCTTGGCCAATGGACACGTCCCTGCGGCCTCAACAGCTGGCAGCTCCCACGCTGCAGAGACCAGCCTCATCTCCGTCCTTGCTGACGCCACGGCCACCTACTACAACAACTACAGCGTCTCCTAGAGCCATGGCCACGTAGACCTGCTGAGGAAGGGCCTGACAGTATTGCAAGGGGACATTGCTCGTTTCCCCTTAGGGTGTCCGAATCCAAACCATGAGGGCCATGGAGTCTCCTTGGTGCTTAGGTAAAGGATTTCGGTCGTCAGCTTGCCACAGGTGCAAAGCGTTGGGTTTCGTGCTCCAAAATGGCCAAGGGGGTTCCTGCTGTCAAAGCCCCTCTTCCAAAGCAGAGATGGTCTGGGTGCACAGGAAGGCTGCATCCTGTTTTGGGGTACCCTCAATTCTGCTTTGGAGTTGGGAGGATCGTGGCAGCTCACAGACAGCATGGGTGAAACCCCTTTGAAAAGGAGAAGTCAGGAAGTGGGAGAAAAAGGGAAGATTTTGCTAAACGAGCATGTGATCTGTGAGTGTGCTTTACCCCAAGAGCCTACCCTGGGCCTTGGGCCCAGGCAAGCAGTGCTGCCTTGTGTCCCTGCTCTTGGTGTTGGTGATGCTGCCTTCCAGCCAGGCCAAGCGCACCAGCAGAGTCAAACATAGCCTTTCCCCCATCCCCAAACATGTCATGTTGTCCCAAGTGGTGTCTTCATCCCAGAAAACAAGGCAGCAGCGCTGGGTGAGCACCAGGGGCAGATTGGGATGCAACCTCCATGCATTTTGGGTGAGGCTGAGATCAGGGGTGTGTGGCAGGATCCGGCCCTGTATGGATCCTGCTTGGCTTCCCAACAAGAGCGATCCTGAAGTGGGAGCGGCAGGAGCTCCGCACCCCACCAGGCCAGGAAAAAGCCTTCGGATGAGCACTTTGGCAAAGAGATGATGATGTAGCAGACACATTTTTATCAAGCATCCTTTGAGGACGAACGCTTAATGTTTCGAGCCGCAGTGCCCAATGTCTCCTCTAACTTCCGCGTATTATTGCTTGTAATAAAGCTGTACATTGATTTATTCCTTCCATTATTCCTCCCCTCGGATTTTGTATTGCTCGAGTTCTCTTTCTTTTCATAAAGATGAAGCTTTATTTTAAATCAGTTATATGACATGATTAATCTTAGTGTTTACTGTATGGCACTTGGTAATGATTAGTTAGTAGCGAGGCTATGATTTTCTGGTTTCAGTCCCGGACATGTATTAATAATAATTGCAAATAATACTTAAAAAAACACGACTTCACAGGTTTTTAAGCTAATACATTCCATCTTTTTTGTGTGACTCTATGCATTTTGAATGAGTGTACATATGAGTTTGCATAAAATATTTAATTTAAATAAATATGTTTTTATACGATGATTGTTTTATGATTTAAATTGCTGTAGCTATTGACAAAGTTTTCAAAGGAGAAACATTTCCTGTGCGAGTGCTATTTTTTTAAGGTTTTTTTGTTGTTCTTATTGGTATTTTCAGCCAAACTCTTCTACTTCTGTTTTTTGGTTGTTGTTTTGTTGTTTTTTTTAATAAAAAAGATCTGTGGTTATCTTTACGAACTGTGGATTGTTTTCTGATAGAACACCTTGAGGTAGGACCTATACATACGTTTCCTTGCAGCGTGTTGGTGGGGCAGCACGTCATCCTTGATCCCACTTTCATCACCTTGTGGGTAGACCTTTCAGAGTTGGGTTCTACATAGGTGATACCGTGAGGTTAAGGCAAGGCTTTGCCTTTGGCGTGTCTGTGCACTGGTGATGGAGGAGCACATTTCCTAATGCACGTTGTGATGACTGCCAGTGTACGTTGGCTGGAAGGGGCTCCAGAGGTCACCCATCCCAGTCCAATCCAACCCAATCCAACCCAACCCAACCAGGCTGCCTTGCCTTCCAAACTTCTTTGACTTGTGACTCAGGCAGCCTGTAGTCCCAGAAGGTGGGTGACTGTCCAGGGAGGCACCAATATACCCCTGTCCTGTGCTTATAGGATGACTTGGTTTAGAAAGGACCATAATGATCACCTAGCCCTGTGGTACTCCTTTGTCCCCAAATCTGTCTCCATGGAGATAGTTTTGTGTTCTCCTTTGCCCATTGCTCAGGCATCCAAACCCACACATGGCCATGTGAAGCTGGGCACCCTGCTGTGAACTGGATGACTTGGGGTGTCCCACTGGCATCGCTCACTGCCCTGACTCTTGCACTGACATGACACTGGGGCACAAAGCCTTCTGCTGGTACCAGCACTGATGGAGCAGCATGGACATGGCAGCATTGCCCTGTCAGGGTGTTCAGTGGTTCTGCCATGGCTCTGCCTTTCTACCAGTGAGCTCTGATGGCTGCTTCCTTCCAAGAAAGCTCTCATTGGAGGGCATGCCCACCACAGGGACACTGCAAAGGGTCCCTTCTGCTGCAGGGACACCTGGGGATGGTGCAGCGAGGTGGGACACATCCTTCTGGTGAGGAGAATCCACAAACAAGACTTACTCCTGCTCTTGTCAGCTCTGTGTATCCATCCCCTCTCACGGGACCTTCTCTGTGGGGCACTGGCAGTTCCTACTCCTTGTTACCATGTCCTGATGGCCATGGGATTGACTCAACAACCCCAAAAGCGTCGTCCCCGCCTTTCTTCTCACGTATTTGTTGTTGGAAATTGCAAAGCCCATGCTCGGAGCTCTCAGTGATGGATAGAGTCTGTCTCCTGGGGGAAAAGGGCTTTCTCTGCACACTCCAGCCCTGTGACTCCCATGAGATGAGCCTGTCCCCGCTCGCCCAGCGCAGAGCCACGTGAAGAGCAGCAGCAGCAGCAGCAGCAGCAGCAGCAGCAGCAGCAGCAGCGTGTCACCCCATGCTCGGAACGCCGGGAGCAGCTGCAGGCCCAGGCTGGGAGCCGGGGGCCCCCCGAGGGCACTGGGAGCTGCAGCCAAGGTGAGGTGTGGTTCCTGGGAGCCAGGCCTTGCCATCCGGATATGGGCTCACGCCCAGCGCCGGCAGCAGCCGCTGTCTCCCTCCCGGCACACACCGGCAGTGGAGGTGAAATTCGGGAGCAGAGCTGTTTGTCCATTCTCTGGAAGCCTGGCGAAGGCGTGATGTGAGTTCTACCCCAACCCCATAACAAGCTGTTGGGATTCAGCACTCTCCCCGGCACAGCTGCAGGGGGCAGGTAGAAAATGAGAGGCAAATAGAGGTGGAAAGGAACTTTTTTTCGGCTTGGGAGGGAAATGCTTCTGCGGGGCAGCGATGGTCATGGAGGTTTAGAAATGCTGGGGAGATCTCCACACCAAGGACTCTTTCCCCATCACTCCTGGGCATGATTCCCCTCCCTTCCTGTGCACACCAAAGTCCTGTGGTTTGTGGTCTGCTTTCTCCGGGCTGGGAACCAGCAGGAAAATCAAATCAGAGCTGCAGGAAGGGATAAAATGACCTCAGACCGGGCTGCAGCTCAGGGGTGGCAAGGCTGGGCCAGAATAAGACCCTCTCCTTGCCAAGAAGTAGCCAGAGAATGAGTCCAACCCTTGTCCCCAGGCTGCCCTTGACCCTCTGTGGTTGGGTGTTGGGAGGCATGATGAGGTCACCTTCCCAGATAGCGTGGATGGAGACTGGCTGAGGGCTGTGGCATGTGACATGCTCTGTCATGATGGGAGATGACCTTCACATCCCTTGAGCAGGTGGTGGCTCCTCTCCTCCATGTCCTGACCTCTGATGGGGGGAAGTGGCCCCCATCTCACAAAGCTTCGGAAAGAGGGAATATTTTGGAAAGGGGCAGCTTGATCCCAGGGTTTGCCCTCTTCAGAGAGCATCACCAATGGCAGGAAGAGCTGGGTGTGAGCTGGGTGGCACAGAGGGCTTGTCCCTGTGACACAGGGCAGGAGCAGACCCTGGTGACAAGCAGCATCTCTGTGACTCAGTTTCCCTGTTCGTAAAATGGAGCTTACATTTCTTTCCCTCCCATCCTTTTTCTGTCTGGTGTTGCAACATGAGCTGCCTCTTACCAAGAATCTGAACAGGACAAAATCCCTGTGTTGTCCTTGGCACAACGGGTCTCTGCCCCCTGCTACAAAATCAGATGTGAGATTATTCTCTTCCTTCCGCTGCTCTCGAAGCAGAATGCAGGCAGCTCGGGAGTGAAATGGAGGCAAGAGCTGATTGAGGGGATCACACTGAAGTCTCCCTACAAACCAGGGGCAGATCCTAAGGAAGATCCTTGAAACCACCCACTCCCCCAGATTCCCTTTTTGTCTACATTAACCTCTGTCTGTTCACAAATAATATCCTTCTCCTTCCACCCCTTGGTCCACGCACCCCGTGGAGCTGCAGCTCCTCCTCAGAGCAGGGAGGGAAGGTTCAGACCCTCCCTCCCATCTCTCCAGAGGAGGGAATGAGACAAGCTGCTGAGTGGTTTCCTGCCCAGCACTGCCAATGGGAGCTGCTTCGGGTGCCGGGAGCAGGGAGGATGTATCCGGAGCTGAGTGTTTCCTGGCAGATAAGGCCAGCCCCTCCTGCCGGATGTTATGAGTCCAGGACCTACCTCCACGTTTCAAGAGAAGAGGCTGAGGAAAGGCCTGGCTGTTTATGTCAAGGAAAAATAACTTCTCCCTCCATGCAATCCTATGGCTCCCCCAGGGCTACGTGCGGGAGGATAAACACTGTGAATGGGAAAACAGGGCTGAAGGCACAGAGCAGAGTGTTGGCCTCAAGGCAGGAGGACTGGTGGGTTTTCCTCCTTACCAGGGCTGGGATAGGAGGGTAACAGAGCAAAAGCAGAGATAGCTGGGGAAACAAGCCCTGGACTGACTAGTGCCAGATCAACGCAGAGAATGACAAAACAGTTGAAGCTGGAGGCACCTCTAGGTCCTCCCTGCTCAGCAGGTCCTCCCTGAGCAGAGTGCCCAGCACCACGGCCAGGGGCTGTGGGAGATTGAGGAGGGAGGTTCCACCACCTCTTTGGAGACTGATGTTCAGCCTCAACCCTACAGGCTCAGGCCCAGCATCAGTCAAAAGCAGTTTCCACATCAACCTGATTGATCAAACCCAGTGTGTTGCCTGCCCCTACACTTCTGGTGCTCACATGTAAGGGATTCAGCCTCAGCGAGGCCTTGCTCAGCTCTCCCGATATGTGGAAGAATCCCTTCAGGGCAGGAGCTGAGATCTCTAAGGCTGAAGGCTTAGGCTTGTCTCCTACCCACCTCTGTCAAGCAGCTGTGGAAAGAGGAAAGAGGATGGAAGAATTACATCTGAGACCCCAGCAGGGTCAAGTTGGTCAAGGAAGAGGGAGAAGTTGTGAGTGGGTGTGAAGCAGTGAGACAAATGGGAATCTTCTCCAAAGACACATTTCTGTCTTTTTGTAAAAAATCAGTAAAATCCAGTGCTGGCTAGTCCCTTCTCTTTCATTTATAACTGTAGACCTTCAGGCACCATCCATAAGGTTCAAGAAAAAACCTCTGCACTGCCTGAAGGTTGGCATGTTTTTAAGGGTTGTCACTGGACAGAAGATGAGACAGAGAGAAACCTGCAATCGATTTGCACTTGTTGATAAAAAAAAAAAAGGACGGGGAGAATCCCTGGCTCTCAATCACAGTCATCCACTCTATAAAACTATAACAGCCTTCAGTACAGCAGTGCCTAGGTCAGCTTGTTCTGCACCAAGATTTGGATAGTGGGAACAACAGGGAGGATTTGGATCAGGGAGAGTAATCTGAAGGGATTTTAGGGACAAGAAGTTGAGTCTGGACACCACCAGACAATCTGTAGTTTTTGTTGGTTTTGGTAGCTTGTGTTGCTCTTTTTTTAATTGTTATTATTTATTTTTTTTTCTCACCTAACATTGAGCAACTTCTAATGGAGAGTTTTGTCTTTGGCATAAGGGTAGAAAAGTGCTAAAATAGAGAAAACCTCACAACCTTCTGTCCAGGATGATTTATAGAGCTGAACTGCCTCCCCACCCCTGTTTACTACTTCGATGTAAGAGGGATTGCTGGGGTCCCATTTCCCACCCTGTGGGCAGAGAGAGGAGCGGAGGGAAAAGGGAACGGCCCTTCCCTTCCTCCTTCTCAGAGCTTGGGAAGCCCATGCATCTCAGCAGGGGGAACGAGGAGGGTCTCAGCAAGCCCAAGATGTTGTTCTTTCCCTTTGATTTTCCAGGAGCTCCCGCACCAGTTACAGATCCTGGCTCTCAGAGCTTTGCAAGCGAACAAAACATCAGAAGGTTGGGCTGGCAGTGCAGGAAGGAAACCCACTCACGTGGGGGCTGAGTCACGATCCTGCTGCTCCCTCCCAGTATCCCAGGGAACTGGGAGGCACCAAGGGGATGGATGGTTCTGATCCCCACTGCCTGGGCAGGAGGTGGGAACGACTGCCCTGAGTGACTGCCCAAACCTGTGTCTGCCGATTGCTTAATGCATCTGTAGCATCAAAATTCTTCCCCTATGCCACCAGCTTTGAGAAATCAAGTACTGTTTCTTCTTTATTTTCTTTTTCTTTCTTTCCCTGAAGCTTGAGTGAAAATATCTGGACTTTCTTCTCTGGCAAATTAAGTCATATGAAGGGTCCTATGCTGCCCTTTTGGGCCTTAGCCAATGTCTTGGAGGAACACAGAAATAAAACTAATTAAAAACAGGCTTCTCAGCACCCCTGAACTGAGACCAACAAACTGATTCTCTGCTGTTAGGGACAGGCATCTCATCTGCTGGAAGAAGTGTGCAACAACTGCACAGGCAAGTGCTCCAGTGTTAGGAAAGACTGGACTCTAGCATGCTTGTGCAACTCCTTCTAGGTGCCAGGCATTGCAGGAGACCTGGAGTTACAGGAGATCCTGTGATGTGATCATGCAGTTAGAGGCATTATTTACATGATCACATTGCAGGATCACACGTGAACTCTTTTTTCCCCCCTTGGATCCATGCCTCTTTCATCTCACAGATAGATTTGGATGCATCCACTCAATGCTGAACATTTTACTGTGCCTGCCAGGTCCCTCCCCGGTGATTGCACAGATTTGGGCAAGTCTGATCAGCGATTTAAGGTGGGATTTACTTCCCAGACATGCCCAGCTGTCTCCACTGTGGGATCCCAGGGTAGCATTGCTCCCAACTTGAACACCCCAGCAGAGGCATCATTCAGATGGCTAAGTGTAGATCACGGCCTCTTTGTAAAGACTGGATGATGGATTTACTCACCCTTCACCTATAGCCCAGATCTGGGACTTATTTTCTGTTTAGTCTTTCCGCTCTGCTGCAGAAGCAGAGGATTTGGATCTTCTTGATGTTTGTCTTGCTAATACTCTGGTGCTTCACAAGCTCAGCCAATTCCTTGGCCATCAGAGAGGCAAGATGTCAGGAAGAGAAAGGAACTTCCCATCAGGGGGATGGTGGATGCCCACTCAACTTCTGCTCAGCAGCCCAGCTCTTACCTGCAGCAAGGGCACCAACCCAGCCCATCTGCACAGCAGCTCCTGTTCACAAATTAAGCATCTGGAAAACAAAAGACTTTCTGCCGGTGACTCCAGCAGGCTGGTATCCTTGCAGCCCTGGTGGACAGTCTGAACAGCAGAGGTGAAGAGATAACTGGTTCTCAGACCAACATGTGTCCATGTGAACACTGAGGAAGGACGTCCATGCCTGTCCAACATCCCTACCTCATTCACTTCGTACCTTCTTTTGTCAGTCAGCAAGACCAAGGGATCTCAGCAGTAGCATTTTCCTTCATTGCACATGTCTGATCCATCTAATGGAGCAATCCTGAGATTCAATAGAAAGCTGCTTCACAAAACACTGGCACCAGGAGGAGAAATGGATGCTGGGCAGGCACTCTTAGTTCTGCATGCATTCAGTACCCTGCATGACAGAAACCCGCGCATCTTTAACTTCCCAGAGAGTGGAGAAGTTGGCTTGTCTCTAGGTGCTGAGAAGCGGAGCAGGAATGGACAGGTCTTGCTGAAAGATCAGTGGAGAGCACAAAATGATTTGTCCCTCCAAGCCACACCACGTCAGTGCTCTGACGGCTTGGTTTTGTAAGACTGTGGGTGGATGGTTTTACAGAAAGGCCAAGAAATGCTGCTATCGGATAGGTGGCCTCCAAATTTCCAAGAACACGGTACATAATCACTTGGCATGTACAGACATAGCTTTCTGCTCTGTCCCTGTCTGGCTTGCTCAGTCAGATTTCAAGAGCTTATGCTGTGCTTTGAGTTAAGCACCCATTCCAGGGATGTGTTCCCAGCACTGTTTCGGTTCATTTGCATGGACCAGAGGAGGTAAAGGACCTTTATCTCTTGGCATTGTGGAGGGTTGATCTAAGATAATTGCGCGTAAGGACCAGTGGTGCTGGAGAGCAGCAGGTCATTTCGTTACAGGTTGGTCACCCTGTGACATGCCAGGATCTCGATGTCCCTGTGGTATCCCAAACTCATGTGGAGACATGCTAACCCATTTCTGACTTTCCAATGGCCAGAATTTTCAGTGCAGCCCCACAGCCCTGACTACAGCATGCTTAGATCTTCCTTGGGATTAACAAGTCCATTGTGAACCCTTGATACCTGGGCTTCCAAGTAAACCCAGCTGTCCTTCCAGGAGCCTTCCTCATGGGAGCTGTTGCCATTCCCTGCCTTGGTGATGGATCCTAAAACAGAGGCCCAGAGCCAAAAATGCCTCTCCCATCAGCACACCTGAGAAAGCATAGACCAGGACTATATTTCTACACTGAGGAATCCAGAGATGCATTGAAAGAGGTGGCTTCTAGAGTCTCAGCCCCAGGATCTCAAGACAGTCTGAATATCAGCCTGGAAGATCTCATGGATCATGTCTACTTTGACGTTGTTTATCTCTTTCATAACGGCCTCCAACTGAAATACTGAAAGCAAACAGAAATGGAGGAATGTTGGGACTTCACCTTTCAAAGTTGCTTCTTGCTGGCAAACAAGCTCAGCAGAGGGTTATTTTTTTCTAGTAATTGTATGAGGAAAGGTTGAGAGCTGGGCTTGTTCAGGTTGGAGAAGACAAGGCTCATGGAAGGTCTTATTACTGCTGTCATTGACCTAATGGGAGGCTGTAGAGCAGATAGTCTCTTGTGAGACCTGTGCAGAAAATGGATAAATTCAAAGGATGCAAGTTGCAGCAGTGAAGCTCTGAAAGTAATTAAGCATGAGGATGGGGTCCAGAACATGCATGGGATCTCTATACCTGGAGGTATTCAAATCTCAGTTCACTGAGCTCTTGAATAACCTGTTCTAATGGGTCTTGCTTTGAGAGGGGCACAGACTAGAAATTACTCTTCCAACTTGAATAATCCTATGTTTCCCTCCTGAAAACCTTGCAACTCTTTCCTCGTCTAGAACATGGGACTCACCCAGATCCAGCCTGGTTCAGAGGCTCTTCATGGAATCTTTGAGGTTGGAAGGGATATCTGGAGATCCCATATGGCATAGGACAGAATCTATGACAGATCTTTTCCAGGATGAAGGCCTAGCTTTGAGGCAGAAGGAGGTGGGACCTGGTTGAATAATTCTTGTGAGGTCAAATGGCCCTCTCTGAACCAGCATTACATTACAGAGCAGCTTTTCTCTTGCATGGACCCTCTACTAGCAACATCTCTACCAGCAACCAAACAATGCTCTTCTATGGCTAGTGAGTATCTGGGAGCCAAGGTTCTGTGGAGAACCCCTGGAGGTGTCCCTTCACCACCCATCTCTTGCAGGGCTCCCCATATCAGGGCTCCTGTCCATTCAGAGGAAGGAAGAGAAGGAAGCCCACAACCCAAACCACCACCAAAATACCACCACTGCCTGTCCTCCTTTCCCCAGCCTCCCCCAAAAGTTAAGATGACCAAGCTCAAGGTTTTTTTTCAGTGCTTAGGACTGATTTTTAGTGACTTTCTGTAATTAAATGACCCACTAGAACTTCCTGGTTATTCTTCCCTGCTTCCTGAGTTCAAAAGGTGATTTAGGATGACATGCTCTGCTCTACATGAACTTGCCAGCTATTGCCAGCAGCATGACGAGACTCCCCTTCATTGTACATTAATTTCACTAGGCATACGGCCCAACAATCAAAGTACCTCATTAAAGTTTAATTAAATTTCCCAAGTGATTTGCTCCCGGGCTGAAAACCTGTAATGCAAGTTGAAGCAGGTCTGCATTTGTATGTGTGTATGTATGGTTTTAGGGGTGTCTTTTTTTTTTTTTTCTTTATTTACACTGGTGATTTTTTTTTCCAAAGTCTCATCAACTCTTCATTGGTGTGCTTTGGAATAAACCAGCAGTGATGAAGACCAGCCAGATCTTACAAACGTTCTGCTCCCATTGCTCCAAGAATTTTCTCCCCCTGTAAGAACAGCAGGATTTTGCACAACAGTGACTTTGTGATACATAGGGGAGAACTGGACCAAGAATTGGAATAATCACCCTTAGATAAATCAATTCCTACTGTCAAAGCTTGGCAAAAGCCAACAAGCAAATAAGCTGGAAAGAGGATAGAGGAAATTCAAACTCAACAACTTTGGATGGCAAACAAAAACAGATTTCTTTACAACAAAGACAGGTCTGATTGCATATCCAAGGCAAGTCTCATATCTCATCCTCCTCCTCAGCCTCACAGGTGAAAAATGAGGTGGTCAAAAGACCAGAAAGTGAATTCCTTGGTCTCCAACCTCTCAGCCTTCTCCGAGCTCTGTGCCAGTAACATCTCTTAGCACATGGGGTTTTTACCTTTCTGACTACTTTCCTGAGTTCTCCAAGTGTTTTGTACACTTAAGAATGATATCCTTCTGCATCCTCAGTGTCCTTCACAGAAGCAGCAAGGTTCTGCATTTTTGGGTATCAGTGTCCCGTAGGGTAGTAATGTGCTGATGGAGTTTTTCAACACCTACATCCATGCCACCCTCCACTGGGAGCAGACATGGGGACATAGGGATCTCCAGGCTGGCATAGCTTCTCTGCCACTCCTCTTTCATGGCACAGCATGATTTGGTAGAGGTGGAAATATCAGAAGCACGTGTTGAAAAAGTGATTGTATTTGATGTTCATCTCGAGCAGCTTCAGCCTTGGCTCATAGACTGCAACTTCTTCCCAAAAGATTTGAAGAACCTGGGAGATTTTAGACTTGGAAAGAGACCATAATGGCCCCAGAGGTCTGAATTCAGCCAGTGAAGAGAGACAGGCACTTCCCAGTGTGATCCTCCTGCTTTGGGATCTTACTAACTCTCCAGGAGTGGCTGGCTTTCCATGAACTCCAAATGGTGACCTGTCAGGTAAAATAGCAATTTAGGATCTTTAACTGTGTGCTCAAAAGTGGGTGAATACAAACCCAAATAAGCCTGCAAGATTCCTGCAGCTATTGACATGCACTATTTTGGTACTTCCCCTGCTCAAATCAGGACTAGCTATAGCAGATTACTCAGGGCCTTGATGAGTTGAGCTGCTGCTCAGTTGGAAAAAAATAACTTAACCTCCTCTTTCCCTTTATTATTATTATTTTGTTTCCCACAGTTCCTACCTGAGCAGGAGAGAGGATGGGAGGCTGTTTAACCAGATCTTGCTCAAGGATCCTCTAAGGTAACCTAGTAAGCTCTGCCTAGAGGATTTTGACAATAAAGCGGTTGAGCAAGCATTTTGATGAGACAACATTCATCAAAAGACAATACCTTTCTGACATTTTCTTCTGTGGTTCAAAGATGCAGTTGTCACTAACCTCAGGGAAAGAAAACCACTCTGATGAATGAACTAATTGCTTTCAGAGAGAGTAACCTGTTGCAGGGCCCATACCCTGCCTTGATGGCCAGCTGTCTTGGTGTGGTCAAGTCCCTAGAGCTAAAGTCTCTCCAGAACAAAGTGATTGTATAGAAACAACCTACCAGGAATGGCCCTTGGGTTGTGCTAACTCCTGGTCCACAGTTGGGGGTCATCTGGGGCTCTGCCAGCAGACTCTAGTGAAAGCCAAACGCATGCTTATGTTAACAACGGTGCAAATGCCTGAGCTCTGCTGAGCAGTCCATATCAAGGTATATCCAGAAGGTCTCTGCTGTTTCCTGCAGGTTGGAAGTTAATCTCCCTTTTGTAATTCCCTACAGACAAAAGAAAGAGCCAAGAGGGAGCACTTCTTCACAGGACTACAGCAAAACAGGCACAAACATCACAGTTCCCTTCACAGTGATCATGCACTGCAATGGAAAAGGGGGAAATTTTCATATGTTTTCCTTTGAACTGGAGTGCATGGATAGCAAACAAAAGTCAATGCTGAAACACTTACTCATACTGAAAGAAGTATGAGCGCTAAAATCCAGTCACCCCCTTGAAACTTCAAGTGAGGTGGGGATTTCCATATATTGCATGTGTTTCCAGATCTGAACATAAGAGTACAGCTGGCCAAACATTTTCCATTTATGATTTCCATGCAGAAAACATCCTTCTGGAAAAAATGGAGGGAACTTGTAAAAAATTCAAGGGTTGGCTTATGTTCCCTTAAACAAACTTAAAGAATATTCATCTTACACAACATTTCCACTCTTCTTTCCTCTTTAATGAACCACATACATAAAGGAAAAGTAAAAGTGATAACTGACCTGCCAGAGTGAAATTGGTTTTGTTAAAGGAAATGATGCATATATTTTTTAAATAATATTTTTCATGACAATACCCACTGTCTCATAGAACATTCATAGAAAAGAGAAAATCTGACTTTTTTTTTCCTCATGCACAACACTTTTTTCCTTCTGTTAGCTGAAATTAAGGTCTTCTTCATCAAGTTAGGTTTCATACTATTGATGCATTTCTAACAGTTTGGAGGCTTATGTAGTTTTAGTAGATTAAAGGCGACATAATGAAAAACTAAATGTCCAACCTTGAACTTTTCTTGTTTACTAAACAATCTCAGTTCTTAAAAATAGATAAAACCATAAGTGTTACAGAAATGTTATTTTGCAGTCACATCCAAGTCTATTGCTCCTTACTCCACTATATGCAAGTCTTTGATCAGTTTCAGTCCCAGTGAGGGTGTGAAGGAGATCCAAAAGTTCAGGTACATTATTTATCTCCCCAAACTTGAAAGTGTCACTGAGTCTCAATGGAGACACCTAAAGGTAGGTGGGCTGTATCTCACCTCTAATGTCTATAACACAGGCACTGCCTTGAGAACTGCAGGACGAGGGGGAATGGTTTTAAGTTGAGGGAGGGGAGATTTAGGTTGGACGTCAGGGGGAAGTTCTTTACAGAGAGAGTGGTGAGGTGCTGGAACAGCTGCCCAGAGAGGCTGTGGATGCCCCGTCCATCCCTGGAGTTGTTCAAGGCCAGGTTGGATGGGGCCCTGGGCAGCCTGGGCTGCTATGAAACGTGGAGGTTGGTGGCCCTGCATGTGGCAGGGGGTTCATGATCCTTGAGGTCCCTTCCAACCCTGGCCATTCTGTGAAGTTATTTTTACTTTAACTAACTGAACTCTATAGGTAACAGAGATAAAGGCATTACTGAGACATCTACCTCATCTATCTCATAAACTGAGATGAAATGATGCACCCCAGCACCTGTGATGGGACCATTTTCTAATATTGGATAATGCTCTTACCACGTGCTGTGTTGAATGGGAAATACGTGAGGGTGGTGGGAGGAAATTAGTGATAATAATAAAATCATAACTTTAAAGCTCAGTACTGTTTCAAGACATAGTAGCACAGTAACAGAGGTGGGAAGATGTGGGGTTTCCATCACACGATCCCCTTTCAGTCAGTGAAGCAGTAACTGGAGGCAATATTTTTCTTTCAGAAATGTGCCGTTTTGATGAAGAAAATGTTATGAGAAACCTAAACAGAGAGAACAATTCAGATCGTTCAATTTCTTATTGCTGATTGCCAAATTACAAAATGTCATCTACAAAATCAGGGAATATTTCTAAAAATCAGTGTGAGGGTTACATGGGTTTTAAGTCTGAAGGGGAAGGGAGAACTATTTCTTAATCCTGTAATCTGAGACGTGTTAATGGCAGATGGTAATTACGAATGGCGTGAATCAGGACTCCACGATTACAGTCTTTCTTCTGCCATCAAATCATTACACAGCCTCTTCCAAGCCCCTTACCCTCAGTGAGCTCTGGCTAACCTGTCTGCTGTACACAAATGGCAATTCCTCCCTGAAGGGATCTGGGAAGCTTAATTATCTAACATCCATTATTCTCTGCAAAATCCTAATGAACAGATGCTGCTGTTAATTTCCTCCAAGGTGACAGTAATGACTTGGAGAACGATGGGTGTCTTTTGGGAGAAATGTCTGTAGCAATAGGTCGATTCCTGGGAGATGAGATTGTTGGAATGAAGATATTTGGTTGGTGAGGAAAATCCACAGCAACACATGGCAAAAGCACAGTCAAGCCCACCGGGGAACTGATGCAAAGCAGTGTTGAGTAAACTGATGTGGTTATTAAGTGCTCCATTCCCTTGATTCTTTTTGATGGGAAATATCTGAAAGATCTTAATTACATGGGGATGTAAGAGCCTGATGCCACGGATCTCACCTGGAGGCACATCTAGACTTTCTCCAAGCTTGATGTCCACAAGTGAGTCATGTCACAGGAATGGTCTTATGGGAACAAGGCTAGGAATTCTCTAGTTCCATCCTCTTCCTACCTAGAGATGTAAATCCTTCACAATCCGTAGGATAAATGGGAATAGGTTATCGCTGTGCAAATTTTCCTAAGTACCCCATCAGACTTTGCAAATGTTGGTTCATACACTGAATTGGGGCCTACGTCCTTTGTGCAATTATGAAAGAGAAACTGTAATAAATAGTGTGTAACTTTGCACACCTTTCTCAACTGGACAACAAGGAAGAGAGCAAATACGTGTTATCAACATTGCAGCGATACACAATTGTCAGACAGGCTCGGACCCAGCTTTTATTCAGTGTGTGCAGTGCAGTACAATCCTGTTCAGCACCAAATCTGTAGCACTTAGCACTAAACCTGGCACTACATCCAGGGAGGTAAGAAGAAAAAAAAAATCATAACCACTCCACATCATCATCATCATCATCACTGGTAATATTATTTCTGTGGAACTGGCATTCACAGCATTGGTGAAATGCACCTGAGTGACTGGAAGTGGTGGAGCTAGGATCCACCCCTTCCCAGACCTCATTTAAGGGTTGGCAGTGGAGACAAGGGTGTCCTGATGGAGATTCCTGACTCAACATGTAGAATCTTTCCTTTGTTTCTGAGTCCACAGCTGCTGTGCTTTGCCACCCTGTTATTACTGCTGTACTTTCTATTGCATTGTAGCATTGCATAGCGGAAGACTCAGCATCAGTCATAGGTTCACGGAAACTGACCAGGATGCTTTTTATCCTACCTTAACTTAGGCACTTGGGATTATATTTCCATTGGTTATCTAAATATTATCAGGCCCGTTCCCTGGCCAAACTGCTGTGGTGAGTCCTCAACCAAAATGCTAACCTCTTTATGAGGATGATGCTCATACTCTGCCTTTGGGAATAAGTCCCAAAATAGTCCCCAGTCAGTACTAGCTCCCCAATTATGCATGGGAATAGCTTGTGTCACACCCACATCAATGTGAGGTACCTCCATGAAAGCACAAGTTGCTCTCGATTCACAGCAGCATCACGCAACATGAAATGAGGTGCTATGATTTCCTCCATGAGACCTGCAGACAAAAAACAGGCAGAGGGGACACTGAAGTTCAGCTGCATGAGGAAGTTATTTGCAGCACTAAGAATTAGCAACGTTCCAGTGCTGAAGGACAGCTGTAGCGGAAAGAGACCTCAAGCTTATGCTGGAAGTCCTGAGCTCCCTACAGCAGCTGAGGTTAATTAGTGATTAGGCAACATGAGATGTGGCCTCACAATCTGCTGGTAGAGGATCTGAGCTCTCCTACATTGCAAAAAAAGCTGAGAAGATAGAGCACAGCCTATGGGTCTCCTAAGGTATGAATTCTACTCTCTGTGATGCACACTCTATTTGTTGGGGCATAAAGAAATGGCTTTTAATACATTTCAGTGTATTTCTAATACAACCTCTTGCAAGGAATTAGAAAAAACTTCTCAGAAAGAATGGTCAGGTGCTGGAATGGGCTGCTCAGGGAGGTGATGGGGTCACCATCCCTGGAGGTATTCAAGAAACGTTTAGATGTTGTACTAGAGGACGTGGTTTAGTGAGGAAGTATTGATAGTAGCTAGACAGTTGGACGGGATGATCTTGGAGGTCTTTTCCAACCTTTCTAATTCTATGATTCTAAATGTGATATCTTTATCAGGCAACAGTTGTAGCATGATACCGAATGGGGCATGTCTCCCAACCAGCCCATGCAATGCAATAGCAGGGGGAAGCTCTGGAATAAGTGGGGAATTGTTGGATGCCTTGGAGGAACAAGCTGAAACTATGCTGGAGGATGGATGTGAATTGGCAATCTGTACTCAAATTAGGAATACATCTCCCAAGTCAGAGCTTGGTGGAGGTAACCAGTGTCAATGTTCTCATTTCAGCAATGGGTCAAAAGGAAGGAGAGGAAAGGGTGGCTGTAGGAATCACCTCTGGGAATGTGGACTCTCTTCTGAGGGATGTGTCTTAGGCTGCAATGCATCTCTGGCTATATCTGTGCTATACAATGAAAATGCAATGGCACCATTGGTTTCACCTTCAGCCAGTGGTCACCAACCGGACGTGCCTTTTCTTATTCAGTCTCCAAAATCCAGTGGTCTCACCCAAGCTATTTCTTGGGAATGATCCCTGCTCTGTGTTGGCTTGTGACATGCACCAGAGGTATGTTAAAGGGCTCACGCCAAAACTTATGCCAAGGATTTTGGCCACCTTGTAACACTGAGAAGAGCACTCATTTCAGGAGGTCTCTGTAGGTTCCCCCTTACTGGCAGTCACAAGCACTCTTTCCCTTCCTATGCTCAAAGTTCTCCTCCATTCCACCATTTCTCCAACAAGAACATTCCACTTGTGGGTAATATCTGAGCCTATGTCTTCATCCCTAGACTTCTGCTCTCAAGCCAGGTGGCCTCCATGAGGCTTCTGTAGGTCTTGGACAGCCGCTTTCTTACTCTGTGTTGTGACCATAAACAACACAGGCCTCCATGCTTACCTGGGTTCAGTACCTTAGAGTCTCTCCACCACCAATGATCCATTGCTTTTTGCCATCTCAGTTCATTGCTATCAAAGTTAGTATAAGGAATGAAGATGAGCTCAGTCTGCCCCTGGCTTTATACCTTCACTTCTTCCTTCCAACACTTGGATGAAGCAAAATTTATTTTTATTCCCCTCTGCACTTCTCCTCTCAAAAAAACAGTGAACTAAGGAAGTATGCTGGCTCTTTCTCAGGATTTCAGTCCATCATTGGCATCCAATGCATTATTCAGTGAGCTGATTATAAGTAAATCAGCACAGATCCCTCCCTTTTGAAAGCTTAGAAAATCTGCAACTTTGTCATAATGCCCTATGGCCCTTCCCAACCTAGTTGACTGTGAAGAGAAATTTAATGTCTTATTCTTTAATTAAAAACACACATGCAAAGAATGTCATTAGTTGTTTTTTATTTCAAAGTGAGTGCTTGAGAAGTGGTGCTCTGGTCCCATACAGTGTTGGGGTGGTAATGAATGGATGTGTTTTTGTAAGGAAGAGAGTGAAGATTACAAGGTCTGTGGGGCAAGAAGCATGGGAGGATTGAAGGAGATGTTCCATGACTGAGGTTGTATTTTTTCACAAAACGAATAAGGGATTAATTATGGTAAAACTTATCCTCTTCTTAGGAAGGTCATCAAGAAATAAATTATGAAGCCTTGGCTAAGTTCTGCCTAGACTTAGCAATTCATTAGCAACTGTATGGGAAAGTTTAGCTACATTTCTTGTTGTGCTTTCGTTTTCCTCCTTCCATTCCCTCAAAATCCACCCCGCAGCAATTTCGTCAGACTGAGATCTGATCCTCTATCGAATGTGCTGAATGGATTGTCTGCAGTGGAAACAAGTTGCCTGTGAGATTAATTTCACTTCTGAAATCAACATTATGCAAACATGACCCACCCTAATTTGTGTGAACAGGCTGCTCATTATCTTAAGAGTAAACATCTCTGTAAGAGCCAGAATACCTAATATCTCTGGTTTCCCTATGCAGGGTCTAATCCAGGGCAGATTACCACACTCCCTCCATACTTGGCTCTGCTCCTTTGATATGGAGTTTAGGGCCTGGAGGGATTACATCTTAGTTTTATTTCATAGGTACCTAAAAATCACAGTGAAAAAGAAAACAGATTTACTGCACGGAATCATTAAGATTGGAAGAGACCACTAAGATCATCTAGCAGGTGCACCAAACCCTGCTATCTCTCTTTGCCCATTGGTGGACATGGACAACCTCCAAAAGGAGGACAACCCATGCAAGATAACGTGGTGCCCGAAGATAGTGCCATTCTCTGTTCTCTTTTCATCCAGTGCTGCTGTCAGTTGGGTATCTCCTGCTGAATTCTCCATGCAGCTTTGCTACTGGCTTTTCTTATCACTTGTAATTTTCAGTGGGGCCAGGAGGAGGAAAGGATCCAGTATCCCCACCTCTCTCCTAGCTTAGCTTGGGTCTGATTCCTGCCTCATGCATCTGTTCACATAAGAACTTCAAAATGCCAAGGAGACTGAAGGGAAAGCATCTCAAGAGGAGAATAAGCCTTACTATACCTTCTGGAGCGTGATAGGGAAGACTTATTCCCCTTTATATGGAAGTATTTGGGACTTTATAAGATGCATCCAGAATACTTTATCTAGATTTGGACTTTTCTGTTTGAGGCTTTTTCACAGAAAAG